>JAYDZG010000015.1:4932826-4946301 GCA_034509265.1 Microcambeva bendego | reverse complement strand
GCGGACACGGGGAGAACATGCAAACTCCACACAGAAAGGATCTAGATCGCCCCCACCTTGGGATCGAACCCAGGACCTTCTTGCTGTGAGGCTACTCAATAAGCCACCGTGCAGCCCAGTCTTTATTCTGAAACAGTGAAATTCATATTTGCTGTTGTAGCTTGTGCAGAATTACTCTTAGCATTGTCTTGCCAAAATAATTACTGACTTCATGGGAATTGATGGCAGCATGTCACTGTAAAATCACAATGAATGTCTCCATGTCAGTGTTACCTTCATACATGTACAAGTCACCCATGCAGTGGGCACATCTGTTAAGACCAGAGATACCGTATATTTCCTCATGTTGTCCATTACCATGTAGCAGACTTATTCCTTTCTTGCCTTGATGCCGACTGGACCCCCAACTCTAGGAAGATTTTTTAATTTTACCCTGACCTTGACAATTCCCTGGACTTCATAGCTTGGTTTATGTCCTGACAATACAATATGAATTGTGGGCCATTTCAGCCCCAGCTCTGTGTCCTCCGAACTATGTCCGATTAAGTATGAACTATGTTCATAACATTTGTAACAGGAGGACTCCAATTAAGTTCTAGACACATCTCAACCATAAATAAGACATTGTGCCGAATCCTAGTGTCTGAATACTTAAATTTATTGATCATCACAACACAATAAAGACTGTGAAAGGTCAAGGAATCTAAATTAATTTGAAACAAAAATTGTAAAGTAAAAATACCACTTGTGGTGCACGTGTTAAAAGCGAACCAAATGTATCTTTCCCTTCTTATACTTTCAACAATTTTCAAAATCAAATGAAGATACATGCATGTTTGTAAGAGCTTTTTTAAAGTTTTGCTTTAAGTGTTTTTTAAATTATTTGTAGTACTATCATATTATATTCTTTTAATATAATTTCTGGCTCTGGTAATAAGGGGATTCATAGTTTCACTAAGCTGACACACAGGGCATAATTTCTCAAATATACATTTTAGGAAGCCCAAGATTTAAATGTAAGCACTTCTGAAGACATCTCAAGAACCTTAACATGAGATTACTGGACATATGTGGGCTTACCTGGTTTCTGGTTATTAGACAAGCTTACAGTCTATTGCAAAGTCTTTGTGGGAATTTGTGCTAATTTAGTAGAAAAAACATACATGAGTATAGGGTCAGAAAGTATGTTTAGTTAAATTTAAGTCATTGTCGTGGTTAGGATAATCCACACCAAACTTTGTCTTTATGAATCTCATTTCTAGATCTTATCCAGAATTATGACTAAGTAACTGTCTTGGTTTTGACTACCACCAGGGGGCGGCAGTGGAATACACAGTTACAGTCACATGCACTTGGCAACAGCATTTTATGTTGGATTTAGTTTACACGGTTTCCACTAAGTAGCCACTCTTCCATGACATCCACTTTGTTTAATAATCGTAGGGTATTTTATTTTTTATTTTATCTTAAATCCCCTGAATATGTTATCCAGTCCTTGGTGCAGTCAGGTTGGAACAGGAAATTCTTCTTTACACTGTAGCTTTACACGTGCTACAAATTGCTGCAACCAAAACACATTATTTTAATATTTATGAGCGAGATCGTGATTATTTAAGTTTTAATACTGGCTAAAATGTCTTACACATAATACACAAATATAAACTGGAAGTACTTTCAGCCTAAATAGTTAATTCAATAATTATACTATTTTTGTTCATCAGTTCAGTTCATTTTCTTTAACCCCTTATCCTAATTAGGGTCGGGGAGATCCTTTTTTTTTGGTTTAGTTTAATTTATTATGGTTACAGCAGGTCCAGTTTCACCAGAAAACATGGATGCAAACAGAAATACCTGAACAAGGCACCAATCAATTTCAGTACTTTTGAGCACTATAGTTAAACAACACTAGTGTAGTATAAGCATGGAAAACAGAAATGTGTTTAAAGAATGGTTCCTTTTTGTGCCTGCTCCTCTCACCCCACAGGTCTTCAATGGGTTAAGATTCATGGAGTAAGATCTTTGATGATCATATTCATAATGTTTGGATCATTGTCCTATTCCAATTTTTTCCAAAAAATCATGTAAAGATTAGTGTTTTCATGGACTCATTACAGGATTTTTATACTTGCATTGTGTTTTGTATTTATATGATGGAATAAAGTTTAGACTCAATGTTACAGTATCGATGAAAAGCAAAATACTGAAGCTTTACATGTTTTTTATGTTTTCTGTAACCCTTTTTCTGTTGGATCTCCTTTTGTTCTTTTTTCTACAAGAATCTATTACAAAGAATACATTATAGTGTATTCATAACAAACCTTTGACCTTAATTGATGTAGTGACATTTAATATCTTTATTGTAGCTCTTAAAGTAGTATTAGGTAATATATTTAATACTGCACACTTTTTTTGGCAGCAAGAATACAAACAAATAGTTTAATTAAACATAAAAACAATACAATTATCTGCTTGGGTCCTGCAGGATAAGATAAAAATTAAGATATTTTATCTTTATATTATAAAATCAGTCATAAAAGTGATTGATTTTTTTTACTGTGCCCATTTGGGGTCGCCACAGCTGTTAGGGGTTCACATTGGTCAACCAAAAATGGACAAACATTTAACTTGCAAAATTGTTAATGTCTTCAGTTTCCAATTAAACATATTATTAGCAGATTACGTCATAAAAAATGATAAAGGACAGAACTGAATGCCTTTCACTGTATAAAAATACATTCTGAGACAAAACCCTTTAAATTAAGTAACCTTAGGCAAATAAAAACATTTTTGAACAAATGTAGGAAAGGAGACTTCACAAAGGAGAGCCATAATGTCGCTGTTAAAAATACACATTCATCTGACAGCACCCAAGGATTTTACAATAGATGCCCTTTTAATCTTGCTGGCATCTGAGTCTAAAGCCTTCAGCTACAGGAAGGCTAATAAAATGTGGTTAATAGGATTTAGCCACAACAACTTTAGTTAAACTGTCTCTGAACCTCTGTAACAGACTCGAACAACATCTTATAAATGTCACACATTACATATCCTATCTGTTTGTGGCACAAGGTAATCAGATAAACAGGGTTAATAGCCATTTGAATAATCTGATTATGGGTAAAACCCTACATTTAGATGAGTCACCCAATAATTGGATTTCTTTTGCACTGTGAATGAGAATGTGGAATACCCTGTCCTTACATTACACCTTGAGCTAAGCTAATTTTGCTTTGGTTATCCTAGTGATTGTGGAATGGTAATGCATAATCATCATTGGTTGCTCTCCCTTGGTTTCTCTGTCTACATGAGCTCCGGTTTCCTCCCACAGTCCAAAAACATGCAGCCAGTTAAATTGGAGAGGCTGAATTGGTTTGTAGTTACCTGGATACATAAATGAGTTCATTGGAGTTCCAGTCCCAAGCTCGGATGAAGCCAGGGAGGATTGTGTTGAAAAGGGCTTCGGCATAAATGCCAAACCAATGTCATCCCCAGTTATTCTTAAATGTGAATTAGACGTGATTTTAATACCACACTCTTTTGTCTTTGTTTATTTGGTCTTATCAAGGTACAAAGGCAGTGGATTCAGTTATAAGAACCAAAAGTGTCACTACAAGGTTTTAAATCATACGTGGATAATTTTGGATGGATGGATATGCTGGTGTATTGTTGCAAATGCATACCAGACTTATCAGACGACTGTTTAAAAAAACAGCACATTCCTGTCTCTGCAAAATAGGGGCTGTTCAGAAAATCACAGCACCGTTGTCATAACTAGGGTGCAAACATATTTTACTTACAAGGAGTCGTGGATGGTCCTCAACACTTTCTCTATGATTTATTATATAATGCTCTGTAGAGGGAGAAATATGGAAATCCCTTCCGATCCATGTTTGAGGTACATTTTTATATATATTTCAGTAAATCAGAAAGAAGATCTGCCCATCTTTCCTCATCAGCCTGGTTTGGTATCGTACCAAATAATAATAACAACCACCGCTGACTTCATCTGCTTGAAATTATGTGGGGTTTTTATTGATTTGATCTTTTTTACAAGCCATACATTGTCCCCTTCCCAACTTTTATTAGATAGTGTTCCAGGCCTAATTGACTTATACTAACAAATTAAATGAAATTATTCCTGATTCTTTGAATTATTTAATGGCATTTTGCACTGCAGAGTGAGAACTACTCCTTCTTAGATAATTGTTTTACATGTTTCAGTATTTTTTCCACAGATCTGTTGACAGAATAAAGATGCTTTACCCATCTTCGCTCATCCTTTCATAGATGTTTCTTTTGTACAATGATTACGATCACCTGTTGACATTAACTGTTCGTAATTACATCAATAATTTGTTTTTCCACCTCATTATTAGCCTTGAATTTCTTGAAATGTTTTGCAGGCCTAAAATGTTAGGATGGATGTTTATTAATAAATGAAAGGAAGCTGACCAGATAAAACATGAAATATATCAGGTTCATACTGTCTGCAATTAAATAATAAAATTATTTTATTAGCATTCATTTTTCTATACTGTTTTATCCCAAGTTTTTGAGTCAGAATACACAATGTATCACAGATTGTTGTGTATGGGGCAGCAAATATGGATCCAACACGTTTCAACTGATTGGTGAATGTCACTGTGTGCTATATTTTTTATCAGGAAACATTAGACCATTAGTTTGATTTATTTATGACAACATAGTAGAACCCACAATGCGGAGATAATTTTCCCACTCACACTGATAAGCACAGTTTACCACCCAGAGGAAAAATGAACAGCAACGTTTAAAGACTAGGAGGGAACCTGTGGCTTTGAAGTGTGGGCTGGAGATACTGCTAAAACAATGAGTCTGTCATTGGAAACAGTAAACCAGTTTGTCATGCCACGATTTCCCCCAGATAACCACAGATAACCCTGAGTACGAAAATAGTCTTATGAAAAAACATCATCTTGTGGTAGCGGAACAATAAAAGTTCCTGTTCTTCAGAAAGTACCTGCTATAATGCTTTTCTTCTAACATATAATGTTTGACACAAATCCCGATATTATTGCCTTATTCTGCATCAACAGAATTTTCAATAAGAAATAATTTAAACCTCAACAGTGTGTTTGAAGAAAAATAAAATACAGTAAACCTCCAGAACTTGCGGAGTTTCAAGAGCACTGAAAATTGTAAAAAATGCTGAAAATGCCTATAAATGCCTACAGTTTTTATGATTTAAACCCCAAATATACCCCCAAAAAGGGCAGAGGAGTTACGATTTTGATGTACAGGTCTAGCAGCCAATGTAGAAACTCGTTAGAGAGATTGTGGACTGTTTTTTTTATCCCTATTGCTGGTAAAGTTCTGCCTCTTCAATTAGCAAAAGTAATACAGTTGTTGTATATTCATTGTTGTTACACTTGTGTATCCTAATTTGAATGTGTCTATTGAATTATGTTGTATTATTCAGTGCACCTTTGTGTTTTTCAGCTAGGGTTTGAAAAAAAGGCCCGTTTTTTTAGATGACAAATATAGAAGCAGCTTGAGAAAACATGTCAATCTTGTAAACGTACCTTTTCTCTAGCTTTCTCACACGTTACACTTGGGTTTGAAGCCGAAGAGCCCTTTGGCTGCTCTATCTGTGAGGCGTTTAAAAAATGACACATGAATAGAGATTAGCGTGATTGCTGCAGAACATGCATACCTGTGGCAGTGGAAAGTTAAAGTGCATTTGGGATCTGCCCCTAGGATTATACCGGAGTCTCAGACAGTGATACACCCCAGAGAAGAAAAATCTGTGATATGTTCATGCTCTTGAACGTCTCTCTTGAACTCACGAACGTACAGAGAGATTTACAATGTTTTCAATGATTCATTTTATCGTATTTTGTAATTATAAAGAAGTTTAGAATTTATGCTTGCAACACAAATAAAACGGTTGGGACTGAGGCTTGTTTTTCACATATTAATTCCTCTCTTAAATGATTTTGGAACTGAAGACACTAATTGCATTTAATTGCAGGTGGAATTTTTTGCCCTGGGTGGAACAACAGTCATCTTACAAAAAAAAGGTTCTTGAGTTTGATTTCCAAGTGGAGTGGGTCACAGTTTAAAATCGTGCAGCTTGCTTGATTGGAGACACTTGTAGGTACTGAACCATTAGGATGCACAATAAATAGGATAAATAGGGAGTATTGTGTCAGGAAGGCATAAAAACTATGCTAAATCAATAATGCCGACCATGATCCGCTGTGATGACACCTAAAGGGAGCAGACAGAAGAATATATTTCAGCTATATTAGGTAAATTAGCTGTTAAAAAAATACTAACTTGGTAAATGCAATTTACTATTCTGAAATACAACTGGAGTGCCAATGAGCACATGCAAAAATACTATAAATAAATACTTTCATTGTTCTCACTGGAGAGGAGTGCTTGGAAAAGCTGTTACAGACGTACACTACATATTTATGAAATAATCTCTAGTTGCTTTAGATAATATTGTGTAAACTTTTAAACACTGCTTGCTCACTCTACCATGAAATTATGTGTCTATTTAGATATTCTCACAACACTTCCGCAGTCTTTGAGGTACAATCTTGTTCCTGTTTTATCAGCAGTTATGAGAAAACAGCCTTTTTTCGTCCAACGACCTTTAGACATTTCTATGGAATGATATCACGCATTCCTCAGCTGCCACCTCAATCGGGTCTGAGACGGATCCTCTATGGATCACGATGATTCACCGCACGCTTGGTGAGGTCGTGACCCCCTGTACAGACGATTTTAATTATCAGAGCTTATGTGACAGACGTAAGCCGCTGCGACAAGCCCTCGAACAACTGACAGACAGGTGAATAAAGCATTGCAACAGCTGAAATCGTGACACATACAGTGACTTCATGCCATAATGCGTCCCCCCGTTCTAGAGAAATGACGAGCAGTTATAGCATCACAATAGCAAATATGATAGAGCAATTAAGCCGCATTAAGCTCAGAAGCAATTTAGTCAAGCCTAATGATATTGTTTTGCAGTGACTCGACTCATTAGCTATGACATTAGATGCAAAAATGAAAATGGATAATTGTCACAAACGACCGGGAACATTTATGAAGTTTCACTTTTCTCACAGTGTGAGCACCATTTTGATGACGTGATGAACTACCAAACATACCAACCCAAGTAGCAACTGGCAACCTGGCCACGTAAGACTAAAATAGTAAAGTTAAACGGGAAAGCACCTTTGGCTTTGACAGCCATTGTGGGTAAAGGGGTCAGATTCCAAGTCAAAACAAGCTTACCTCAATAGTACGTGACCTCATGAGTCAACTAACCTCACCTTATTTTCGCCCACTGCAAAATGCCACAGTGACAAAGCTTCGTTCATTTCCTTTCAACGTATTCTGTGTTTGGACCCCAGGGCTTCCGTTGCATCATGGAACATGATAAAGAAATGTTTGTGATCTCTGTTATATAGTGGAAAACTGCTCCAAATTTAGGGGATCCTGAAGCCTGGAGAATGTCTCTTTGTTAAGACTGGAGTTCCTGACCTTGTACACTACCAGTCAAAAGTTTGGACACACCTCAATGGTTATTCTTGACTTTTTAACTTTCTGAATTGTAGATAAACTTTGAAGACATCCGAAGTCATATAGTATTATGTAGTAAACAAAAAATAGCCATATTTTGCTTTGATTACAGATTGGACATTGCACTTGGCTTTGCGCTCGGCATTTTCTCAATCAGGTCCATCTTACTTAGGTTTTTGACAAGATATTATGGCCAGGTCATCTGACACAGCACTCCAGCACTGGTATTGTAAACAAATAAAAGCTCATTAATGAGAATGCAATATAAGACATAGAAAGAAAATCCCATTCAAATTCAAATTACTGTACACCGATTCAGCATATTATGACCACTTTTCTAAGATTTTGTTGTTCCCCTTTTCCTGCCCAATTGACCCTGTAAATGTACTGCACTGTGTATTATGACACCTTTCTATTAGAACCAGCATTAACGTCTACAGTAGTTCATCTGTGGGATCAGTTGGACAGTGTAAAAGGTATAAAGATATAGTTTGCTAAATATGATTAAATGTTTTTTTTTAGGATTGTAGGCACTTGTATCCTTTTAAACTGAATGCATGTTTGGACCATGGGAGGACACCAGAGCTCTCAAAAGAAACCCACACATACATGGGGAGAACACACAAACTCTATTCAGAAATGACCCAGGCAGCTCCCCCCGAGGACTGAACCCAAGACTTTCATGCTGTATTAGAAAAGCCATTTTTACATTAGATTTTACAAAATACAAAAAAGCACTTGTAAGAACTTAGCTTTAACAAAAAAGCTCCATCTAAATGATTGATCGTTAGCTAGTTAATTCAATAAGCATTAGGTAAACAAGCAAAGCATTGAATAACAGTGGTAAAATGATAAGGCTGTTTACTTTTGATGCCCTTTTTCCAAAATTCCTGAACTTGAGACATGACGTCTGAGTCACACAATCGAGCTCGGGTTTGAAAGAACAATGCTAGTGTGAATACAATGCTGCAGTGTAGGCCGTTCCCCAAAACAAGCCCATTATCAAGTAATTAGGTTACTTTTTGTATGCTTCATGACCTTTTAAATCAGAGCTCTAAAACATGTTTAATAGATAAGGCTAATGGGGTTAATAAAATATATTAAGTGGATAGACGCTGAACATATTTGAAATTCTGATTCTAGTACATCACCAGTAAATACATGAACTACATTCCAGCATCCCTTAAAATGCTGCCTACTTAGGTGTCTTAATTCTAAAAGCATCTGATGCTTGCTAAGCAGTGAAGCCAATCCCAGCTATCAGTGAGGCAGAAAATTACTACACTCAGATTTTTCATTTGTCTAAAGGACTACATGTGTCACTTATTTGCAAATTTAGGCTTGTCTGTGACAGTTTAACTTCTTCGGTCCACAGAGGGATGTTACCTGGCATTCTAGCAGGTTGTGTTGCCTCACCCTATCGGTTTGAATGCGGCTCAGCCATCTGATGAGGAGATAGAACAGATGAAACAATGAGTTAAATGACATCATTGTGTAGTAGGGACAGCAGTGTGAAACAGTACTCGTAGCTCTGCTATGATGTCATAACACTGTGATACTGTCAGCCGCTTTATTCTGGACAGGGAAATGGCAGGACTGGTTCCCATGGGACACACTAGATGTGAGGCAGGAGTAGCCTGGACTGGAGGCCAGTTCATCCCAAAGCTTCATAACTACACATGTCAGCAGTGGTAGGGTAGCATAATAGACTACGGTGCCACCCAAGTGCTTATCTGCTAATGTCTTTCTTATTTGCTTTTTCACATTCACAGCAAACATTAAAATTAATGGGAAATGACTGGGGAATATTAACATTGTGTCATTACAGACTATTGGTTCTCAACATATCTTCTTAAATGTCCTAAACCTATTTTTTCTGTAATAAATATTTTAAGATCTCTTAAGATCTCCATAACCTTCCCATCTAACCTTTTAAAGGTCTTGTCTTTATTGTTATAAATGCAAGTATATTTTAAATGTCAATAGATAATACTGCAGAAATAAACAGCAGAAAAAAGTCAATCAATGGGTGTGACTCAAGGTTTTCAAAAGCTTTTGCCCATTTATGGTATCTTAAACATTATGTCTTTCCATCATTCCACAACGATGAGGGCTTTTTACACCATGGTGGCTTATTTCACCATAGATGTGTTATGGCCATACAAAAAAATGTGCGAGCTATCGGAACATCATAACAGCTCTATTACAGGGTATCTATAGAATCTTTTTCATTTTTATCAGTCATTTCCTTAGTATATTTATGATTTACTGTGCAGAGCATGGAAAACCCCGAGCCGTTTTAGTTACGAGAAGTATGTAATCTGAAGATCAGGATGTCTACTAGTGACCAGTTCAGGAAGTACATAAATCTGGTCCTGAAGCTGAGGAACTGCCCCACATGTTGGTGATTTTTTTCATTACATGCTGGATACATGCCATGGTCATGGTCAATATCACTCAGATCTCGGGTTCAAGTGTTCATCTGTGGATAAAAAAATGTTATCTAGTTTTGCAGGTGATGCCGTAAGGTGAACACATGCTAACACAATCTACACAGGTGACAATGTTAGCAGTAACTGTTTTCTGCAAATAAGGATAAGAACTGAGCACAGTTTCAGTGTCAGCCAATAAAATCACTGCTGCTCACTATGTGAATCCCATCATGGACCGACTTAGAATAACTTAAACTGGTTCAATGGTCATTTCATTAAATTTAATTATATACTTTTTGGATGTGGAAGAACAAGCAAATAATCAAAGTGCTGCTGGCAAATCTGCAGCAATTATTTGATATCTTGGCATAAACATATACCTTCATGCGACTCCTTTTGGCTGCACCCATTAGAAGTGGCGAGTTTTGAATCGGGGTTTTCAGACTCTCCGTGCTGAATTGATGATGATGGTTAATATTATGGTTAATATTATGGTTAATATTATAAAAATAAAAATAATGACAAATAGGAAAGCAGGTGCCAGCAAAATTGTATCTTTTTCAGGGCAATTTTCGATTATCATGATGGAACCACCCTGAGATCTAAAGATATTTTTAGTGTTTTTTCATATTTGAAATATTTTGTAGATTTCAACTGTCAGTTTTTATGCTCTTGACAATTAGCCAGTAGTGATGTAATGACAGTATTTAAGTTAAGTAAATAACTGTGAATTAGCAGGTAAGCACTAGAATCATTGGAATGTTTTCTATTTTTCTCATGGTGAAAGCCGTAACTCGGCATTGGCTAGAAAATATATACATGCATGACTTGTAATTACCTTACTTTTTTATAAACAATGACATTTTTAGAAGTTAATTCTGTATTAGAAGGTTTGGTTTGCCTTGGGCCCGAAGGAAAATGAGTTTAATGTCACGAAATATGTTTTTCACAGATGACACAGATTTACACATTAAATAAAAGAATAATAGAAGCGCCAACACACTGTACAGCCTTAATGGTTCAATGTAACCATTTCATTACATACAATATAATGCTGACTGAATTACCGGAGGATTACTAAAACGCCTCATAATGAGATTAACTAGTGTGCCTGAAGAACTTGAATGCCATGCAAATTAACAGTGTTAAATTGCTAAGCACCATGAATTTTGAGTTTCACAGTAAATTGAATATAAAGTAAAAAGGCTCATTTCACCACTGGTGATGCAATATTCACAGTTCTGAAAATCCTGTTTCATGGCCGCAGTGCTTATGGGGACAATTGGGACAATTTGTATAGGAATCAAAACAAGAATGTGTTACAGTGGAAAATTATATTATTAATAATTCTCTTCATCCTTTATTCAAGTGGCAGAAAGAGCCAATGAGCTAAAAATGACACAGTCTTGATCAAGGGTCCAAGAGACAGTGTGGCAGAGTGGGAATTTAAACCCACAACCAGCTTTTGGCTAAATAGTGACTGTTCAGGTAGAAGGGCCCTTAACCCTCAATTACTCAAATTGTATTTAGTCGTAATTGTAAGTTGTTTTATAAATGTGCATCATTCATCACCTCATCAACCCAACATTTTTAGAATTCTTTGGAAGACTTTATAAGCCAGGCTTTATTGCCTAGCACCAATCTTTAAAAGCAGCCGTCTGAGAAGACTAGAGCATGTTATGTCTGCAAAACAGAACCAACTCTGTATTCATATGCATGGTTTACAAGGAGTTAAAAAGAAATGAAAATATGGATGTGTTGTTTGGCTCTTCAGGCAATGTGTTGTGTTGTGATATGCGCCATCCTAGACATTAATGGTATCGTTCTGCCCTATTTAACCCGGAAAATAAATGTACTCGTGCTGACTTAATCTCAATCTCTTTCCTTTTCTTTCGCAGCCATCTGAGCCAGTGGAACGTCTCTCTTTCCTTCCTGTTCTGGGTTCAGTCTGCTGCATTGCTGCGTCTTGCAGACAAAACACAAACATAGCAAAGACTTCTACCCACGTGCAAAAGGTTGTCCGGTACACATGCCGGAGTGACACGAGGTGAGCTTAGTGTGATGGGAGAAATGCACGGTAATGTTGGACATGTTCACACGCTCAGATGCAGTTTTGTTTGGGAGCTATTTTTATAATGTGTCTGAACTTTAGAACTGATGCATGAATGCAAGACTTTGCATGACTTTATTGTCATTACTGTTTTTGGAAAATATTTTACTATTCAAATGTACATCCCCAAATCAGAAAATGTTCTAACAGTGTAGCGAGTTCAAATGAAATAAAAATGCAGTGTTCCTTGATTTACTTTGACTTTTAATTAATTGCAGACAGTTTAAACCTGAGATATTTTGTGTTTTGTCTGCTCAGCTTCATTTAATGACATAACAGACTTATGAATGCTGTACTGTCAATATTTTTCGAACATTTTGCTAGTCTGAAATGCAAGAATGGAGGAATTAAATGAAGATAAGCAGGTTCATCTTGTATGTGATCTAATAGTAGAAAAGGCTTTTTTAATATTAAAAATCTGTTGATTGAATGACAGTGTTTAGGTCTGTTTTACTTAACCGTGCATCAAACATGGCCAAAAGTGTAGACAGCGCTTCTAATTACAAACCATCAAAGATCAGGGGTCAATTCCCAGTTAAAAGGGCCCAACGGTGGCTGCATAGTAGACCCAGGATTTAAACCCACAGCTCCCCAGTTGGTAACCCATAGCTCTACCCATTAGATTATAACTGTCCCAAATTAAAAACACTGTCAGTTTGCTATCCAGCATTATCATGGCACCAATCCGTCACAGAGATGCATGTACACATATACAGTAATGTTTCAATAAGTCAGTTTAGTACTTCAATGACATCTATTGCATGTTTCTGTGACCAAAATCAATGACACAAGGAAGCATGTGGCAGTGTGAAACTTCCTTTCAGCACCTGGATTGGTTAGAAGTAAATTAATCAAAATGGAATTGGCCCAGACTAGAACGAGAGTTGTCAGATTCCGTGTGAGTTGTGTTGTTCAGACTGACATGAAAAACGTGTCTGTGTGACGTGAGAATAGCTGAGAATGCTGAGCTTGAATGGCAATGCATTGATCTGTAGCCTTGTTGTCATTTTGTAATTTGTTTTAATGTGTCAATGCGTTTTCTATGGCAAAATTTCTTTTCTGTTTTCTTCTCCGTCTTTAGGCAGACTATGAGAGTCGCATTATCACAAAATCTTTTTACTGCTGTTTGTAATGGCAAATTTGTAGAGAATGTTATCAGTGGTATGAATGACACTCTCGCTTAATTGCTTCAGAAAATGTTTGAGTTCTGAGAAACTTCTAAGAAATTCTTAAGCCAAAGTCATCACTGCAAACTGAAAATGAGTCCTGGTTCAGACGTGTATGTGGCTGGTTTGGTCCATGTACATACTCGCTAATCGATTTATTAGGAACATCTATCTGGTATGTGCATTTAG
>JAYDZG010000015.1:4882784-4896474 GCA_034509265.1 Microcambeva bendego | reverse complement strand
TGATCAATCATTGGCTGATTATTAAGCTATTGGAAACAGCATCAGATGACCAGATTTAAAAATAAAAACACATAGGTCAATGAAAATATTAGGGATATTAGGGATTAGGGATATTAGCCAAGAACTAGCATAAACTAGCCTTAAAGGCAAAATATCCGTCACAAATTAAATAGAAATACTAATAACTGCAGATATGAATATGTAAAATGGATATAAATATTAAAGAGTAATGATGAAGAGCAAATCAATAAAATGGTTTAAAACTAAAATATGGTATAACTTTATTCGTGTTTTTTAATCAGCTTGTGTTTGACAGTGGCTCAACCCTGACATCTAGTGTTCAATAAAGGAACACAAATACTGTAGGGGAGACCAGAGACGAGTTGGAACATAGGACGGTAGTAACACATTGAATTCATCCAATCAGAGACAAGCTAGAGTGATTCCACTCATTAGTCACATTCTCAATTAGACAAAAAAAAGTCATTTGCTAACAAAAAGGGAGCCACGTTATCACTAAAAATGTGTTTTGAGGTCAGATGTATTTTTCGATACTGTCCTGAGATCAAATATCTAAGAATTATTATTAGAATTCCTTTCTGTAAGCTAAAAATAGAAATGACTAACGTGTCAGGCTAGTTCAGGTGAGGTGAAAACATGGCTTGGTAAACGTTTTTAATTTTCAGCCGTCTTCTCTATCGTTCTTTATGGATATAAAAGCTGTACAAAAATAATATCGATAGTTTTAAACTGCGGTTCTAGGAAATACTTTTGACTTTTACAGCAAACCCAGGAAAATATGCTGTCGATTTTACATTAAAATTGTCAACATTTACAATAGTCTAATTTCTTATTTCACCTCTCATTTTAAACTCAGATAATCAAACTGACATTCTGTTTATTAAGCTTGGACATTATGATTAGAAGAACCTCACGATGATGAGTATTTGGAAAACACTATGTTTGAAAAGCTGAAGATAAAGATCTCTTGATGTGTATAAGAATGATTAGACACAAGAAAATTCTATCCACAAGCACACCAGGAGTCGGAATCGCCTCGAAGTTGATTCAAACCCTGGATTTCAGAGGTAGTTATCAGAATGACTGTGCATATTTTTTATACTATCGTTACTATTATTGTGCAGCACAGCGCGGTGACTTGGCGGCAGTGGCGAAGAGCTTCCCTTAAATAATGTCAATAATTAAATGGTGTAAAATGTAGTTGTGTTAACATTTCACTGACTACAAATGCGTTAGAACACGTTCATCTGGAAGGCGAGTTCGAGTTTGTTAACTTGTCTTACATTCCCTTAACGTCAATGCGTTTGCCTATAGAACCTGAAGCTCTATTCACTTCTTCAGTACTGCTTGGAACATTTTTTTCAATGCTCCGAAACTCGCCGGTCATTGGATAAATGCCACGACTTTGTCCCACCCCCTGGACAATGAGCATGTCTGGAGGTCTGGAGGTAAAAGAAACAGCTTCTGCAAGATGATTGGAGGATCAGTCGAAATGCTGAATCCCATTTTGATTGACAGGTATTTGGGGATTTACACCTCACTTAATGACTGGGAGCTTCCATCCCGTAGCGGATTCTGTGAGTGAAGTCGAAGGACAAACTGCTACCGGTATTTGCTTGGTGAAATAGGGCAGAATTTATGTTTAAATAAATAAACAAATATTATGATTCAAGTCAACAATGACCTTCCCCTCTTTCAAAGACCAGCAGCTGCCAGTGATTGCTACGTAGCACTTTCCCCTCATAGCAAGAAGCTTTCACAGGTAGAAAGGTCCAGGTCTGTTTGATGTTTTGTTCCCACAGTCCAAACATGCAGTTTATAAGAACTACTATAATTTGACTTAATATGACTTGATATTCGACAGACGATGAATGAATGGATGACGTCATGTCATTCAAGTTTGCGACGGCTCAGTGCTGCCATCTAGAGGCAATGAAGAAAACAAAGCATACAGCATATTTTCATTCTAATATTTTAATTAGTTGCAATGGAACAATGAATACTTTAGAGCGTTTTCAATTTAATAGATCAACAAAGAATTTGAAGATGGTTTTTATTGCTTGTCCATAATTTTGTCAGTAACGTCGCTGTTTATAGGCACCCAATATTTCAATGCACCCACAACAATGGAGCTACATGAAGTTAAACTGAAGTTTCTATAAAAGATCAGTAGAATAAGTATAAATCAGCCAAACACTGTTGGATCATTGTCATTTAAACAAGTATATATAATTTTGCCAACTTAAGTGCTCTACAAAATTCCTAGAGAATTTTAAAAAAGCATAGCAAGTTTTCAGTGAGGTGCCGGAGTATAAATATTATACACACTACTTTGATTTTTTTCTTTTTTATCTTCTCAGTTCATCGTCGAGGCACTCGATAGTGCTATAAAGTCTAAACGACACCGAAAAGTGTAGCCTAATTAAAGTCTAAAGTACAATCAAAGCTCTGCTGACAATGAGAAACTGGTAATTTGAATACATTACCTGCATATTATTATTACCAATACAATGTAAAACAGGAAAGTAAAGCTGGAGATAAAACCGTGCATCAAGCTTCAGATTTCAGATATTTACAGTAGATGCATATTATTGTACCCTATTTTATGTAAGGACAATCGTTTTAGTCAGGGCTGATTACAGACACTTTTTATACAGTACGTTAGGAAAATACTATACAGACCTCTTCCCATGTAAACCGACATCACGAACAAAAGAAAATATTCAGACTCACAAGTCTTGTACTTTTGGTTATTTCAGAACTACTGAATCTACCATGCGTATTATTATGTACACTTGCTGAGCACTTTAGTAGGTACACACATACTGTAGGTATAGTATGATTATTGTTTAAGGTACACCTATGCTAATGATAAACAGAGTACGGGGGTCAAAAGAGCCTCATAAAATCAATGAATGCATGTTCCAGATAAGTGTACCTAATAAAATGTTCGTTTAGAGAATATCAGAAACATTAATGATTTACAGAAGAATTAAGCCTAGTAAGAAATTGCATAAGGTAATAACACGTACAGTAAAAATCGCAATGCAATACAACAATCATATAAATTAATACAAACTCTAGATTTCTATATAAATTATCCAATATATATGATTGTTGAATACCAACGGAGAACATTATACATACATGTACACAACCGTTTCAAATCACGTGGATTTTTGCATTCGTTCCTATTTAATTTGGTTTGATCTTCATTTTTGATATTAAACCTATACTGAATAGCCAAAAGTTTCTGAACGCCCTCCGTATTAACGAGTTCAGCTCTGTCAGACACACATCACCAAAAATAAATAACTGTGCAGTACAAAAAGTTCTGGTATAACATTATGACCACATTCAGGTGAAGTGAATAACACTGATCATCTCATCATCACAGCACCTCTTACTGTGTGGAATATATTAGGCATTGAGAAAACGTTTTGTCCTCAACGTTGATGAGGAGCAGTAAGTGCAAGGATTTGAGCTTTTTGATTTTACCAAGGGCTAAATTTTGATGGCTAGATGACTGGGTAAGAGCATCTTGTAAACGGCATCTCTTGTGGGGAAGGAACCGTGGTAAAGCGGCGATATTTTTGTGAGACAGATCTTATCAGTGCATTGAAGTTGGGGATTAAATAAGGTTTGAGAATAAGAACAACAATAATAATAATGTTGTACTTTAGTCTTACATAAGATTGGACGTGAGGGTTATACTGTAAAGCAATGTGAAGAGAAACTCATTTCAAAAGAAGTGCAAATATCCACGTCATTCTAAAAAGATTGCATTTTTTTTACTTTTTACGCCATGTTACATATGTACATACTTGTACTGAAAACAGGAATTATATTATCATTTTTGCACTCACTAGCGAACATTCTTTTGGAAAAGCTAGTCTGTTCGTCCACCTTGGTTCCCAGCAAGTCCTACAGCCTTCTGTCAGATTTATTCTTTTCTGCGACTCGAGAAGCCCTTTCCTTCCAAGTGCTCTTGGGTGTGACTTCACTATCCGTGGACTTCTCTGCACAAGGCTTGATCGTAACTCCTCTCTGGATGTAGGTCAGCTTTCTCTCCATCAGCTTTCTTTCTTTACTTTCAGATATAAGCTTCCAGGTGGTTAATGGTACGGTTGGAGTGTCTCGTTTCTTACCATCAAATTTTTCAATATTCTGCTGTTCTGCCCCCTTTACAGACCCACGCTTTGGTGTCTTATTTGGAAACCGCTGGGTCGTCCGTTTCTCCCTGCCCGGCTCAGCCTGGGATTTTTGGGTCATGGTAGGGTTTGGTTTTGGCTGTTGTGTGTGGACACTGGAGCCGATTACTGGAGTCTGGACCATCTGAATTCCTCCTATCGGGATCATGAGGCTTGAGCTTGAAGCTTGAGGTTGGGAGTGAAGTGGAAGGTGGCTGAGAACTCGTTGGCCTGTTCTGGCCGGCCCAGGTCTGAAGAAGGGCAATTGGGTCTGAGGTCCCCTCTTCTGAGAGCTTCCTTTTTCCTAAAAGGCAAAAAGGTAATCAGATTTTGTGAGCGAAAACTGATTCAGATTATTTTATATAAAAATAAAAGTCATTAAGCTTTACTGTACATTTTACTTTCACAATCATAAAAGTGCTGTTTCTTTGATTTTTTAAAAATAATATTTATAACCATTCATACTAAACAATTCTTTTAGCAATGAACTATTCTTCTCAGCTATTATTCTACATTAGTACTAATTACGGCTTCTCACAAGAGTTTTTTTTCTTGTGTCTGTGGGAATGTTTGCCCAAAAGAGCATTTGATATGGTTGGTCAACATCATTCCGAAGCAATTCAGTGAGACTGTGGTCAGGGCTCTGTGCAGGACACTTGAGTTCCTTTAAACCAAACTTTTTATCATGGCTTTATAGACGTTGCTTTGTATAAATGCACTGACCCGACCTATTTTTATCTGCATAGTCCAGCTTCTGTATATCAAAACGACGGATATTTGCCCTCTTTATTTTGGGAGACATTATTTATACCTGGAAAGAGGTGATAAAACACGTTTAATCTTAGAGACTCAAGTACAGTGCAAGTCCAATCCAAATTTATCTTACTGACAGGGGACGCCAAACAAACAGGTGTGTATTCCACTCTGGTTTGGCATTAAATATATGTATAGAGAAATAGCTTGGCGTCTTCTTCTGATAATGTCACAAGTCCAGCTATAGTTGAGTTGTTATGGGATTTAGTGTGTTTTAAGGTGTCTGGTTTGGACTGAATTAGACAGAAATTGCTTTATTTGCACACAAAAAACAAGTAATAAAATTACCTCAAGCAAAAAAATAACATTCATTTTGAGACAGCTAACTGACAGCTAACTGCTGAATGAGCTTGTTGGAAATGTCATTGCAAAACCATGGACATTAAAGATGAACTTCAGTTCTTCAGTATCACCTACACTTTCTAAATGATCTCTATTGATACCTTTAGCTTATCCCATTCACTGTGGCAGATCCTCTAAATTTTTGTCAGATGGGGTTAAAGTCTTGGTTTTCCCAGGTCAGTCAATGACATTTAGAATGAATGGAGGTAAATGGGGCAAAAAAACCCCAGATGTGCCAAGTGATTTGGTGTGCAGATCAAATAACTGAATTAACTTTTAGTCAAAATTTTCCCCATCCAGCAGACTAGGGGCCAGTTTTGCTGCCAACACTGCCAATTGCACCTTCTATAGGGGGAAGCAAAGTTAAGATCACGGACAGGTCAGAATCCCAGCGCTGATGTTAGCGGAACTTTGGAAAGATATTTTGAAGATAAGCAAACACATGTAGAACCTACCAGTTTGGCCTTAGAGATAAATCTACTGGGTGAAGACTTGGACACATCTCGATGTCTGCCTGCTCTTTGTTGCACGGTTATGGTCGCCCCAACGACGGAACTCAGTGGACTGTTGGGGGACATGGGCTGTATAGGAGACATGGCTCGAACCGGAGAGAGGTGCCTCGCTGAGAACGGAGAGATGGGCCGGTTGGAAGGAGACAGAGAGGACTGGCAGGGAGATGGAGAAAGGCTGAGTCTAGGAGAGAGGCAGCGTAAAGGCGATGCCTCTCGGCGAGGGGAACTTGACAGACAAGGGGACAGATGCACTCCTGGGGACAGACTGCGTATAGGGGACAATGCTGGTGCTCTGGATTTGTTCATCTTGGCCAGCGCTGCGGTCGCAGATGACTTCGGATCCTCACTGGACTTAGATGTGTTCACGGAGGCAGAGGAGGATTGAGACGCCTCCTCGTCGCCTTCCTCATTTTCGTCATTTTCTTCATTGTCCGTTTCATCTGCATCGGAAAACTGGTGATCCTCTGTGATCTCTGATATGGAAAAAAGCGCCTCGACCCCACCTGAGAAAAAAACAGAAAGTAGATTATTATTTTATTATTATTATGTTACTTATTACATTTACATGTACATTATCAGCGTTTTGACAGACGCCTTCATCCAAAGCGACTTACAGTGCAGTTACAATATACACACTGAGCAATTAAGGATTAGGGGCCTTGATCAAGGGCTCAACAGCAGCAACCTGGCAGTGGTGAAGCTTGAACCAGTGACCTTCTGATTACTAGTCTAGTACCTAACTACCAGGATACAGCTGACCCCATTAGATTAGCAAGTTTCAGATAGTTAATTATATAAAATAAATAAAAAAATATTTTATTTAACTGGGAGGAAATTTTCCTAATATTGTGTTGGTTCCCGTTTGGCTTCCACAATTTGGCACTAAGCAGACATGAAGTAAAAATAGCAGAAATTGCTCGATCAGTTCAAAATTAATTAAGACTGTGAGAAAACAAACCAAAGGATACACTTCACTAAATAAGACAGAAATAATCAAATAACTGTATTTAATTCTTTCGATATGTATGATGATAAATATCTCCTGCTTTTACCTCCTTCTTCTGTCTCTGGTTCATTCAGAAGAGGACCTGGGGGGGTTCCCTCAGGACAACGTTTCCCATGAGCCTTTGACTTCATATGTTTGGTGAGATTCCCTACATAGGGCAAAGCAAAATATACAGACAGTTATTTTTCCCAAGTCAGGCTTGCAGGGTAAAAAAAGAGCAATCATATATTATTTTTTTTATTATTATTTATCATAAATTGTTGTTGGTTCTTGACCAAAGTGTTTATTGAAATGAATTTGATCTACTAAAGTGAGCACAGGTACAGAGCTCTTTTTCTGCAGTATGGAGTGGAGTCAATTGCCTTTGGTTTTGAAGGCAAAGTTGCAGTGCTGGCAGACGTAGGGTCGGGCATCAGTGTGAAGCCTGATGTGTTTCCGCAGCATGCTTGGCTTCTTGCAACGGATCCCACACTCCTCACACACGTAGCGGCCTCTCCCGCGGCCCCGTACGTACACGTACTCCTCACTTGACCTGTAACTGAAAACACAGGTTTCATTTCTCTGTACACTTGCTTATAAGCGACTGAAGTACAATAATTGGCACCTTGGTGACGATAAAATCACCAAAGGGGCTGAATAAAATTACAGGAATACCACAGTAGTGCAAAAAATGCATAATAAATTTAGACTCCTTGCAAGCAAGACCTTATCCAGCAGTGGGTTCAACCCTCGGTGAGGCACCTATACTACATGCAGACCCACATTCAAGAACTAGTGTCTAGTATTGGGTACTCGACAGACCTAAATATCCATGTGTGTACCCTCCCCTTGTAGTGAATCCGACTGTATAAGCTCTTTTAGAATCAAAAACTACACACCTGAGTGTAAAAAGGCACTAAATGACTTTGGCTCATATAATCAAAAACATAAGCATCAGATACAAGTCAGGTATGTTTTCTAAGAAATAAAACATGACGCTTATGGAGCTATAAAGGTCCAATTTTGGAAAGTTTCAGTACAAATATGTGTCTGTTTAATCACAAGAGCATCAATGGTGTCACATGTTCTAATGATGGTAAGAATGACTGGCTGGGAATTGACTTTCATTCAGTGGGGTTGGGGTCTAAATTCTATAATCCATATTACATTGTTAAATCTTGACTTAATACCCAACACGCTTGCTCCCTAAACAAATTGTGGTTTGTCCACACAATTTCGGCTGTATGAGTGTGTACATGTAATTTGAGTGATTTTCTTCTGGGATTTTCATGCCCAACAGTCTTTTCGTATCTGACTAGCGCAGCACAAAATTAAATACAACACTGTGAAAAACCACCAGCAGAGAAAAGCAAACATGCTCTCTGCAAACTGAATGTCTCATAAATTCGGAGAGGTATGAGTCCAAATTTTAAGCACCTGCCCAGAACGCTTTAAAAAATCTGATTTTAAAAAAGCAGTCAGTGTGTTTGGCTAAGTCCCTTATTAAATGCAAACACCCGTACTAGGTGTCCAGCCCTGGGTGTGTTCGATGAGTCCCAAAACGGGGCCTCCACTTTACCTCAAACAGAGACCCATTTATAATGTCAAGAAGCTGGGCCCCCCTCTTGTCTAGCCCTTCACCACCCACACCTAACAGATCATACATGGGTAGCCAGTGCTGCTGCCCAATGGTTAGAGTCTACATATATATCAGTGCCAAGACAAACAGCCGAGAGGGTGGGAAACCCTGGCCTGATGCAGCTGCGCTGTAAAAATACTAACAATCGTTCATGCAATCGTTTTATTTCGTATTGGTGCACAAATCTCAAAACCCTTCTCAAATGACTTTTTGTTGTGAAAGAATGAAGTGCATAACAGAGGCAACTTTGTAGTGGTTGGGCTTGCACCTGAGACCTTCTGATTACTTTTACAAGGACGACTTTACTATAGTTTATCAAGTCATATTGAAAAGACTGGTCCAGAATAATGAAAATGACATCAGAATGTAACTCTACTGTCCTACAGTTGATCCAGTAATTTACTAAAACATTCATAAAAGTTTGGTCCTGCATTGTGTTGCTTTGTACCTGTACTGAGCAATGGCCGTGAAGTTGAATCTATCTATCTGAATAAGGCTTATGCTATGATAATCTAGCTCTGTTCTACAGTTCACTCAGTCATGTTCATTAGCACATTTATAAAAAAATGGAGCAGAATAAGGGTTATGACATCATAATGTTTTGTGTTCTACAGTCCTACAGTTAAGCCACTCATTAACTAGCATTTATAAATGACTGGTTCAGAATAAAGCCTATGACCTAATGTATGTAGGTGTCTTACAGTTCTACAGCTTAGCTTAGTTATTTATGACCTCACAGTTTGCACAGTCTTATGACATCATAATGTAGTTTTGTGTTCTGCATTTCTACAGCTTACCTGATATATATGGCCTCATAAGGCAGCTTTGTGTGTCCTGTAGTTAAAGCCACTTAATTCATAAAATACTGCTCCAGAATAAAACTTAAAATGTAATTGTTCCTCACATTTAAATAGTTTACACAGGAGCAACACTACAATATTTTAGTTTACCAGGTCATAATCAAAGGGATTAACCCGTTGTTAATAATTATGACATTTTAGCAGAAAATCCTTGGAAAATCAATCCACTGGCTAAGCCTTCTCTGTGATACAGCCAATAACTCACAAAATGGCATGGCTAACATTTTTGCACTTATTCACATTAAAATAATAATAAAAAAACACACATTTTCAACCCTCAAAATTGGGTGAAACAGGACCATAGAAAAACAATGACATGCGAATGCTAACAAACTCAGTGGCACTGTTGTAAGATGACTTTCATGACTTTTCAAATTATTTTTGTCCCGCCAAAGCCGTCTCGGCTAAATATACTGTAAGAGCTGTGTAGAGTTAACTGTAAATATCTAGACCACAGAGTGCTAGAAAGTGCAAAAAAAAAAACATGAATAGTGCAAGAAAACCCTGAATGCATTCCATTGCTGCCTGCTCGATTCCGTCAGCTCATTACCCAGAAATCACTCAAAGAGTCTTGATTGCTGGGTAGAAGGCTTGTCGTGTCGCAGGCATGGCTGGGCACATGACAGAAATACAGTAAATACATGTCTGCAGTGACTCTTGCTGTCTGTTCAAAATATTGTGCACAGACCAGGCATAACAGTAGTGAATAAACATTATAAGGATTTGAGGGCCAGATTGTGCTTGCTAGACTGGGTCAGACCTCCAAAACTCCCAGTGGGGTGTTCCCAGTGGTCAGCATCTATCAAATGTGGTCCAAGAAAGGAACAGTAGTAACAGGTGACAGGGTCATGGAAAGCCAAGGCTAATTGATGAACTTGGGCTGCCAGGCCAGTGATCTTTCGATTACTGGTCCAGTACCTGAACCAATAGACTATTCTATAGGCCAAAAGCATAGGTTGATGTCGGAAGAAAGGCAGCTTACTTTTCAGTCATCATAGCTAGGCAAGTGTCAAAAGTATTGGAGCGTGTCTCCATCCTTTTGTTTTTGGCTCAACTAACTGATGAGTCAACATCACAGTGCCTGGTATGATCATGAGATCAAGTCACTACGGAGAACGTTTTGCACAAATGTGTGACACGAGAGTGACACAGATGGCTGCCGCTCAAAATATACTATGGGTGACTTTTTTATTAAACCAAAAATCAAAGACAAAAACCCTGGGCTTCATATTCACATCCAAGAATCCAAGAAAGCAAACACTGTATTTAGAAAAGTATTTAAAAGCTGGCTTGGTCAAGCCACAACCCTGCCAGTTTGCTGCTGTTAGGCCCACTAGGAAGACCCTGAATTGTAGTTGCTCAGACTGTGTACAGTAATGTTTGTTGTGCTGGATAAGGGTGATGAATGTAAATTTAACATACAGCCCTGTGCCCAGATTCAACCAGGCATGGACACTGATTCCACAAAACATCTGAAGAAGCTGTGTGGTATCTGATAATGGGACATTACCAGCAAGTACTTTCTGTATGTTGTGGGTGAGTTTGGGTTAAGGTTAGAGGCATCTTGGAATGCCCAAATACAATTAGTTCAATTAATTGTGTGACACATTCTTATAATCACTTTAAACCACAGCCTTCATGTCAGCCATGGCTGAAAAAAACTGTTGTTGCTGTGTTATGCCTCCACTGACCACTATCTGTGTGCACTGCTGCCTGTCAGCCCCTCCTGGTGATTTTGATGTAAGTTAAGGCCAGTGACTAGAGCAGTATAAAGGGGGAATCACAGTTCTGTACCCTATTCCTAAGCTATTCCACTGCTGTTAGAACTCCCAAACGTTTCAAAATATTTGGCAACTGAGTTAACTTTGTTATTTTTATCAGTTCATCATATATTCCACAGCCCAAAACAAAATGTCTCACTGACCAGGACATGCACAGTGGTACACAGTTGGTTCTTTAATATGTGTTTAAAAAGTAACATATATATTGAGTTCAGGTGTTCATTCATTGCTATACTCAATGTGCCACCACAGCAAAACGAGTCCACATAATATATGGACTGTAAAAAGAATTGGAGCGTCTGCTCAGGATGAGTCGGCTTCAAAACCTCACAAGTCACTATTGAGAATGTTTTAAACAATTGTAGTGCCAGACTTTACAAATGTGCTTTCAAAAACAAGCACAAATTCCAACAGACACACTAAATACAAAAGCTTTTGCAACTATACACCAATGCTTTTAAAAGGAATACAAAGGCCTAATAGATATAATAGAATAGTCAGGGGTCTACATAATTTTGGCCAAGTAATTTGAGTATATACAATATATACACACACACAATATCCAACTGGGGACAGTGAGCCTCGTAAGTAGAGCTTTCGACTATCAATTAGCTAATCAATTCAGACTCTGCCATTGACCCCCCCAAGCCCTGTGCCCCAAATTTCCGCTGTATTAGCATTATTTACAGTTCCATTCCACCATACAGCTGCTTGTTCAATCCCAAAAACTGTATTTTATTTATCCACAAATACAGCTGTGGTGCCTGGCTTCCACTGGTTTCCCTTCTTTAATTTGCACAACTGAAATCATTCATGCAGTTCGACATGGACGAGGCTCTGCGAGGTTCACAGGAGAAAGGAAGTGGGCACCAGGCTAGGTAGTTTCCTGGCTCTTTCCATATAACAGAAGGTCTGTGTTAGCTTAGACAGCCAAACCATCTCCTGCAGCAGAGGGGGCAAGAACAGCCCAGACGACCACACTGGTGTAACGATGACAGAAAAATAATGTACGTGATTAAGTAACACGGGGCAAGTTCGAAAACTCAGGGAAAACCGCTTAAGCTAACAGCTCAAAGCTATACTGCTCTAATCATATATTATTAAGTTCACTTTGGATCCTCCATTCTATTTGGAGGTTATTATATTTCTAGATTATTCTGGATCATATTTAATATATGATTTAAGCATTTTCTTCTTTTTTTCTCCCAATGCAAGCTCCCAGATTGCTCACACATCAGTGGATTTGGAGCTACATGCTGATCTCAGTGTTCCTCCACCACTGTACAGTTACATCAGCAAACAAGCTAGGGTTCTGGTCTAAAGTGGCCTTCTGCATGAACTTCCAGTTGTGCCAGCTAACCAGAAGCAGAGCTGGGATTTCGATTATTTTTTTAAATTACTGACATGTGGCAAAGTGGCACAATGTTGCACCTCTGTTGCCTCACAGCATGAAGGTCCTGGGTTCTATCCCCAGGTCCTTTAAGTCTGTTGGCATGTTTTCCCAGTGTCTGCATGGGTTTCCTCCAGGAGCTCCACTTTCCTCCCTCAGTCCAAAAACATGCAGCCAGGTTAATTAGATACACTGAATTGTCCTATATGTACCTAGTTACTAGGGTGCATAAATGAGTTAAAATATACTGACTATTGTACTATACTGTTGTAATCAACCCCTTTTCTGACAATCTTGACAAATATTTTGGGTCACTCTCTAACATAGCTAATCCTAAAATGCCCCAGATTGAGCTTCTTGCTAGTAAATAATCAATTTAGTGGTTTAATGACAGAGAAACTGGGATACCTTTAGTGAACAGTGGCATTTCAATGCTTGTATATCCACTGCCTGATTTGTCAATAACACAAGCTGTTATTATCATAATTTGTGTGTTCTGTTACCTCCAGTGTAAATAAATAATCTAAAGAATTTAGTCTTTCACCCTACATTTAAGCCCCAGTAAACAAAAGTATAATATACAGTACAAAAATCTAGTAGAGGTTATACATTTTATACATACTGTATTTAATATACTGTTTTTTTGTTTTGTTAAAACTAAATTTACTCTATTTATATTCAACACCTGTCTTAAACAAGTGCACTTATAATTCTGGAGCTGACTGTATTCCACACTTCTGAAAATAAAACAGTAGGACTTACCCTCCTTCACAGATCTGTACCCGTGGGATCTCGTATTTGGAGGTAGATGGTTCCTCTTCTCCCTCTTGCTTTAACATGTTTTCTTTCTTTATCGGCTCAATGTTCTGGATCTCTGAGGGGTCTTTGGGCTGTATGGCATGTACCTATACTCGAGAGAGACACGGGCAAGTTCACCAAGCCTGCTCCGGGTGCCCAGGGAGACAGAGATGGGGGAATTCACATTCAACATTTTGCTGAGAATAAATCTGCCGCTAAAGACTAAAATGCTGGTTGAATAAAACTATGCAAAGCCCCCAATTTCATTTTTATACAACAGCAAAGACAATAAATTAGAACATGATTTGGGTACATGAAAAGCTGATACAGAATTTTTTACATTTACCTCAGGGCCTTTG
>JAYDZG010000015.1:4809891-4822070 GCA_034509265.1 Microcambeva bendego | reverse complement strand
AAACTCCACAGAAAGGACCGAGATCGCCCCACCCGGGGATCGAACCCAGGACCTTATTGCTGTGAGGCGACAGTGTTACCCACTAAGCCACCGTGCCCACACACATTACACATCCCTAAATGTTTCAAAGTTGTATTAACACGATTGTTTTCAATTATAAATATGTTTTTCCTATTTAATTAAATAAAGCTATTGTAAGATTTATCTCCACTCCAAATTAGTAACTTTTTACTTGATTAGATTTTTAGACTAGTAACTTTACTCACATATCTGCGACTGACTCTGACATACATACATTAGGGACTTTGACACGCACAATGGATTCTGCCACACACAAACATACAATAGACTCAGACACATAAATACACATCATGGACTTAGACACAGACGAAGGAAATTAACACAGAGACATAGGGTGGCACACACACAACTTAAAATACACACTACTGTGTTGTACTGCAGCGACTGTATTCCTTATATTACTTATGCACAAATATTGAACATCTGCACGTTTTTGCATTTGCCACCTTAATCTGTTTACATCTCTGCTCTGCTGCTATAAAAACTTTCCACTGCTAGCTGTATATCAGAATATATCTTTACTCAGTACCATGTACTAAACAACACTCATCTCCAGTCTCGTCTCTTTTAGTTGCCTGTTAAGATGTGAAATGTTTAGTTTAGAAATGTCTTTTTGTATGTATTATATTCCTTTATGTATTTCTTGTACTGTGTCTTGTGTTGCTTTGCACTTTTTGTTCAATGTTGCACCATGGTCCGAGAGAAACGCGGTTTAGTTTCAGTATGTACTTGTTAAAAGCTGAAATGACATTAAAGACTCTTTGACTCATCAAAGTAACATTACTTTTACTTAAATACAATATTTTAATACTCTTTCCACCTATAGCTACTAGGATGCAAAACTAAGTGCAATGTAGTGCCGGTCCCAAGCCCGTATAAATAGGTAGGGAGCAGCCGAAAGAGAAAAAAAATACTGACAGTATTTAATAGATGCCACCCCGTGTTACCAGTTTACCTGCTGAATGTAAAGGGTTTGAACTTTTTTTGAGTGCATTGCACTATGTCACAATATGTTTGTGTTGCAATCATGCCATTCAATCTTGTAACTGCTTGTCACCTGAGGCTCATTCCATATGGGATTACTGCACAAAAGCCCCCCCAAAGACGTGGTTTAAAACACTGGATAAAAGAACCGTTGACAGCCTGAACACTGAGCCTTTGATCTTACTTTGACCTCATCCTTATTAAACACCTTTAGAATTAACCGGGTAGTAATTGCAGAATTGCAGGAATTTGCTCAGTCATGAGGACTCTATCTAACCTGGATGGCATAGCTCATACTCGATGACTTATATTAGAAATCCCAGCTTGTGTGCTAGCGTGTTTATTACCATTATTTATAATAACGTTAAAGGTTGTGTGGTGCTCTGGGTTGGTAATGTTGCCGGATCGCGAGTGACTGATGGGCGACAGACGGCTTTAACATTGATGCTGTTTAACATTCTTTAATGGAGGCTAGGTAAAGGTTTAGAGGTAGGGTTGGGGGTTAAACTATTACTGAGCAAGCCAGCGAGCGGATAATGGTTCCATCTCATTGCTAGAGGAAAGGTAACTTTCCAGGCTGCCCTTGTGAAATTTCCTGGAGGTGATTTTAACCTGAGAGTGTCTGAATTTCAACACACCCATTAATCACCCAGTCAGCGTAACACACAGCCCTTCACCTCACCCTTTATCTCTCGGAAGAAGGCATCTGTATTCTGCACCTCAAGGCTCTGAGCATACGTGCAATCATGATACAAAAGATACTAATGCTAGACTCTGGAATGACTCCTTTGTGCCACAGCACTTAGAAGACGTGGCTCAGTTCTCACACTTTCAAAGTGCGGTGTGCAAATGGTTCATAATATTTTTTATGAAGTAAACACTACTTTATTGGTTTGAATAGATGCTTAAATACTAGTGTAAATACTAGAGGTGAGTGTATGATTTTCTCTATTACTATTATACAACCCCAAATTAAAGTTGTGGCAGTTTCCTTTATTTGAATGCAGACAGTATGAACCTTTATGAACAAATTTTATGTTTTGTCTTCTCAACGTCTATCAACTATAAATGTATTAATAAACATCCATTCCCTCATTTCATGACCTGCAACACACTCCAAATAAGTTGAGACCTGTACTGAACTGCTACACAACAAGAGCTGATATAACCATATGAAAACATCCATCAAGCACTACAATAAAGAGTAACATGCACAAATGCCACTTCAAACTTTACTGTTGACCATGTCCAGATGTGGCATCAAACTCTCCGGGCTTGGAGGCATCTGGGATGGACCATCACATGGTGGAAATTTGTATTGCTGTCAGATAAATCAGCATTCCAGGTTGTTTTTGGAAAAATAAATAATGTGTGCTCTGGACCACAGATCAAAAGGATCACCAGACAGTTATCAGTGTTGAGTCCAAAAGCCAGAGTTTGTCATAGCATGGGGCATGTCAGTGTCCGTCTGTAATGCAGCATTACTGCAGAAAAGTAAATCGAGTCATATTTTCCTGGGACGTCCATGGATTTGGGGTGCAGAAAAACCCCCAACATAATCTTATGAAAAAAGCTGTAAATTCAATTTACTGTTCAAAAAACAGTATCAAAACATGTATGTTTAAGGGTGTATACTCTTTTGACAGGGTTTATTTTCTAATAGCAGACAAAACAAACCCAATCTATAAAGCTTCTGATTATCAGTTCTTGTGCTTATAGTCTGTATTAAACACCAATATCAGCAAGTGGGACCTTTTTCCCATTTTACACCCTTCAACTCTTCTCACTGGATCATGCAAAAATATGCCAATGACACTAGTTAGATCAATCGTCATATTTTTAACTAGGTATACAAGCAAGTAATTACCAATACAAGTCACAACAAGGTTTACTTTATGTTATCGGAAAAAAAGAGACAAAAAGGGAAGGATTTAAGCTTGATACATATGTTCACTTGTAAACAAGCTGCTAAACGTTTTTAGTCTATCACGGCAGCATCTTAATGGAAGTGTCATGGAGAGAGCAACAAATACGGTCCCGATCGTGACTCCACATTATAAAACGTAGAGTGCAGGAATAAGGAAAATGGCCAAGAAGGGCACAATTTACCAAGAGTGATGCATGGAGTGGGCACAGAACCTCAGGATGTTTTTTTGAAAGAAAGATAGCAGTGAATGTGTTTGTGTAGGTAGGCAACATTTGAAGTGAGGTAAAGTGGGAATGTGGAAGAACAAAAGGTTATTTCAGATGTACCCTGTGGCCTTGGAGGGAGAAGTTATGTCTTGCTGTGGGGTGCCATTAAATAAGTAGCTGGTCTACAGTAAAAGTAGGACAAAAGTCTGTAAAATATATTTTATTGCCAAAAGTTTGTGGGCATCACTTGTAATTAGCTATTTTAGCCACACATTAGGTACATCTGTCTTGTTTGTTCATTCACTGACTATTTTATAAGACAGGGGTCCCTAACCTTTTTTGCACCACTGACTGGTTTCATATTAAATATAATTTCACAAAAAAAATGCCAACAGAATAGCTAGAATACCTAGATAGGTGCATTTCCTAAAGAAAGCAGCTGCGTTTATTGGCATTGGTGGCAAGTGGAGTGTATGTATGCAAAAATGGTATCCATGTGTCATCAACGGTTTGGATGATTTAGAGTTGGGATGGCGTTGATACGGATCTTAACATTTCAAAAATGAAACAAAGTGAATAGGGAATAAAGCAGGCGTGGCAAGTGACCTGGTGTGCATGTCCAAAAACTGTTGCGGTGTTGTCAGTGGGCCAGACGATTTATATTTGGAACAGCATATATATCTTGAAATTTATAAAATATTAAAAAATAATGGACGTCATTGGGTCAAAACTCTGTATAAAACGGGGTGTGGGTGTATCCAATAGCTGTTTACAAAACCACCATTTCTTAACAGGCCAGACAGTTTAAGTTCCCTCCTCTGTGGGATGCATTGCAGTCAACATGGCTCCAGATCAAGAGTGTATAACCCAGCTGTGCTCATCCAGGAAGAGTGCAAATACTTCTCACTGCAATGTTACTACAAAAAATAATAATAATAAAAATACAAAATCTGTTTGACTAATGTCCGTAGCCTTGTGCACCACAGTTTAAACATTTATCACAAACATCTCTACTAGGCGCAACGGCTCAGCTTTAAAATGGAATACGTCGAGCCACAGACAGCCCGGAGTCACGGGCCGAGTGTTTCTGAAATGTCACATCCTCAGCCATCCGTCTGCACAGGGACATGATCCGAATATTGGATATGATCGCCCGGAAAAGACAAACAGCTTCTAAAGTGGTGCCGTCAAGCTGTGCGGCGAGCTAAGTAAACAGAATTAAAATGTCATTCGTCATGTTTATTACCGTCATCCAATCAGGCCGGTGATTAGTAATATCGGCCTGCTTGTCACTGCATGAACCGCCGATAAAGAGAACAAGTTCATAAACGAGTGTAAATAGGAAACACACTATAACTCTACTTCATTCCCGGCTGTGAGAATCGAGTCACAGGCCGTGCAACAAGCGATTTCATGGGAAATTCCAAATTTGAGGTTTGTATTGAGTAGGGATGTTACGATGCACCACAAGACCAATGGTGTGCAACAATTGAAATTGGTAATTCATGCAAAAATCAGTATCAGCTGAGGGTGCTGGAACCCTAAACAGGGTTGCCAGGTTTGTATTCAAGTGAGAATACTTTCTTTGTTTATATAATGTTGGCTTTGTTTTATTTTTTTTGTTGCATTTATCTAGACTTGAGAGCAGCACTATAATACACTAATTTATGCACCCAAGGGTCTCTAAAGCACCTGGAGGAAACCCATGACACAAGGAGAACATGTAAACTCCACACAGTAAGGACCCGGACTGCAAGGCTGGGGATTGAGCCCATGACCTTCTTGCTGTGAGGCGACAGTGCTACTCACTGAACCTCTGTGCCACCCTAGGGGCTTGTTAATTAAGTTAGATGATATGGCAACTCCTCTTAGCGATATGTGTCGACATTGGTGTCGACATACATATGGCCACATAGTGTAAAACAGTTGGAGTCTGTAGGAGTCCATTGGTTTTTTGCACCGCTTTAACAGAAGTTTAGTGTTTCCTGTACTTTTGAAACTCATTTAAGTTTTCTTTTACAGATGCTTAGCTATAAAAACTAAATCGTGGCAACTTCTGTAGACCATTTTTTATGTTTATTTTATTTCAGAGCTGTGTTGGTACTGAAGCTTAACATTTTATGGTAGTATAAAAGCTCCAGCACTTCACAGCCTTGATTCTGTAAATGTATATAGCTAATTAATTTACAGCGGAACACAGCAGAGATATTTGTTTGTGCTAACACTAGAATTTTAGCTCTGGGTGGTACAAAACCATGCATAACATTATGACTACCTTTCTAATGTTGTGTTGGTCCCCTCTTCAGGCTCCTCAAAACTTCTTTCAGAACCAATATTACTTCTTCAGTCATTTGAGCTCCAGTAGCTCGTCTGTTGGATCAGACCACACATACACACACTTTTTTACTTATTGACCACTGCAACACCTTCCAAGAGCTTCAGTTTTGGACATCTGACCCAGTCATCCAGCCATCACGATCAACTTTGAGGATAAATTGTTCTCTTGATGTGTTATATATCCCACCCACTAACAAGTGCAATGATGAGATAGTCAGCAATCATAATTTCATACCTAGTCTGTGTACAGTACACTGTATTTTACTACAAAAAGTTAACTGGGCATGAATTGCTATTGGGGAGTTTAGGAGACCAGAAATGGCCCCGCTCTTTTGGTGGCTTTGAGCAATGTATAACTATAATTCAATACCAGAGCCCAGGTGGAGCAGCTGGATTTTCTGCTTGTACACTAGTTTTGTGAGTCTTTATTTCCCAGTTTGAAACTCCTTGCACAAGGATGCACAAGCCAGTGCATTGTAAGGCTGGTCCCTAGCCCGGATCAATAGGGAGGGTTGAGTCAGGAAGGGCATCCGGTGTAAAAACTATGCCAGATCAATAACGCGGATCACAAGCCACTGTGGGACCCTTAACAGAAGGATTCACTTGAACTAAAAAACAATTTGATTATTTGATTTGTTTCCAACTTTAGCCTTTAATTCTGCAGAACCAAAAAATAAGAAGAACAAATTAATCCTCAGCTGGGAATCAGACATCACAGTCAGTACAACATCAATGAAGGAAAACACTGTGGTCTTTCAATTACAGTCACATAATAGCTCTTTAACCATTGAGAGTATTATCGACATTATAGACACTTTAACATTAAACAGTGCAGTTATACACAATCATCCTACTCACTCTTAGATTTCTTGACTATTTTTTTAATCTCAAGGTTGTTTATTACAGCACCTGCAGTGTGTTGATAATGGAGTGCTTACAAAAAAGCTCAGCCCAGGGACACTGGTAGCCTAGATTGCTGAGCTTTGGGCTATCAATCGAAATATAGTGGATTAAAATCCCAGCTCTGCCATGTCGCTGCTGTTGGGTACCTCAGAAAGGCTCTTAATCGCGAACAAGGCTTACTTTTTGTGCAATTTGCACCCGAAAGATTGTAAGGTAAAAGAATATGTCTAGTTATATGTTGCACTTTCTTCTCTTTATTTATCCGGGCTTGGGACCGGCACCACAATGCACTTGTCTGTGAATCCTATTGGCTAGGTACCTATGGGACAATTCAGTGTCTTAAATTAAATTGGATGCATGTTTTTGGAATGTAGGAGGACACCCACGGGTAGAACATGCAAACTCTTCACAGTAAGGACCCGGTGCACCCCGTCTGGCAATCGAGCCCTGGACCTTCTTGCTGGGAGGCGACAGTGCTACCCACTCAGCCACCTGGCTGAAACATTATCAGTCAGCACAGTTTGTGATGGAGCAACATTGATTCATTGATTCATTTATTTTCCCACTGCTTTTTATTTGTCAGGGTTGTGTGGGGGTCTGATTCTTTTGGAAAAAGTGAAAAAAAAAACAGGACAGGTCAGCAATCCATTACAGAGCACACACACACACTTAAACACACTTAATAGCTGAAACCCTGCAATGTATTGTCACCCTGTTCAGATTCTTCCCTCTTTTCAATAGACTTCAGGTTTAGACATTGAAGAGACCAAGACAGGGTCTGGATCCAGGGGTCCTCCATCCCGGCCTGGATTGACCTGCCTGTGTGATTTGAAGCAAATAAAACAATCACCAGAGCTGACCACCAAAGGAAAGTTAAGAGCAGAAGGAAACAGGTTTTCTTCATCCACAATCTTTCATGCGTCCTTCACAAAGACAAATCTATCTCATTTGCTGGAACACCCCTGGATCATTACCGTACCTGTACTAAAATGTCATATTACGGTTGTTGAGTGACATTATAGTAGCTGAGAGATCTGTAGCTTTGTTTTCGCATCACTCAGAATGATGGTTTTGTACTTTTTGTCTCTTTTGAAGTGCAATGCGGTAGCATTGATTTGAATTTTGCCTGTCCTATTTCTCCAGTATAAAGATGAGTAGAGCAGGATTTTTATTTAGGAGAAATGAAAAAAATACACTATATTTCCAAAAGTATTCACTCACCCATCTAGATCATTGAATCTTGGTGTTCCAATAACTTTAATAAACCAACTTTAATAAAGTCGTGCACACTGCTTCTTACAAATGTTTGTGAAATAATGTGTCTGGCATAAAACACAATCCTAAATCTTTTGGAAAGCCTTCCCTTAAGAGTTGAAGCTGTTATAGCGGCAAAGGGTGGGCTGACATCAAATCAAACCCTATGGATTAAGAGTGATGTAATACATTTGACAATAGTGCATCTCTGTGATATTCCATAGATTTACTGTCCTTTCTTTTTGACACTTAAATAAAAACATTTTTTTATTAATTGTTCATAGATTAACTTGGTGAATTAGGAGTGAATTATTGTTTTTATTACTTCACACACATGCAGCCTTATTAAGGTGTTTTAATGTCACATCATTAAATTGCAGTTATCGGAAACCCATAATTTTAGAGGTTAAGGTCCAAATGATGTCATTTTAGGCTGGACAATTTATCTCAGAATAAAAAATAAAAAACAACGATAAAGTATTTTTACAAACAGTATAATGGTGGCTGCATCTGCACCGGTGAAATTACACTTTTTGAGCTTATCAGAACTTTGTGTACAGTTGTGCTGGGAAGCGATGCTGCTTTGCTACACTTGCCGCCACCTCAGTAAATATTTATATTAGAAACTGGAGCTTGGTGATAAGACTGAAACACCATGTGGATGTTGCTGCTTTAGTGTAGACAGTTTTGGGCTGACGTCAGTACCGTTCATGCATTTTACAAATGCAGAATGAATTACAAAACCTCTCAGACTTGAAGCTGTTAAAATAAAAGAGAGGTTTTCATAATCAAGCAAGTCTGTTATATTTTATACTTTCATTTTCTTACCAGAGTAAGAGGCCATGTTTATATATGTATTACTTTTATACCTGACGAGAAAACTTTGGACACCCCTGGTGTATGTTAAATGTCCTGTTGTACCTTGACTGTAGTTCTGACTAATAAATGTCTATAACATCTTAAGAATAAAAAAGAGAATGAGACTTGAATTAATCCACCGTGGCTAATGATGGTACTTTGGCTTGTGTCTGTCTTTAGTAGAGGAAAATTTTGGCACACATCATTAGGCTGGTGAAGTCTAACCCAGTGATCAATGATGTGATCAATTTCACTACAGAAATGAATCGTCATTAGGCTTCTGTACTACATATATTAGGACCTAATGCATGTTTTAGGACCTTGGGTTCATTTAGTTTTGTGGTGCCTAAAGGAATTGGAAAGCCAAAAAGCAATGGAGTGTAGTGGAATTTTACCTCACAGGTAATTTCACTCATGCGCTATTCAAATGCAAATGATGAATAATGGAGGACAATGATGAATTATGTTTTATACATTATATACTTGACATCGCTTATCCAGCCAGGGTCTTGGGGAGGGGGGGTAGCTTGGGTGTTGGACGGGGTACCAGTCCATTGCAAGGCAGGAACACACACACATTTACCTATAGGCTGATTGTGGGAGGAAACCCATGCGAATGCGAATTTCCCACAAAATGGACCCAGACCATCTTGGGATCAAACTTAGGACCTTGTTGTGTTATCTACCCACTACCCAACCATTGTGCAACTGTGGGACCACTGTGATTGTCGTGTTGGCTTCATGAGTCCTCCTCCAGACACCCTAAGCATCACTGAAGTCAACATGGTTCCAGAAAGCTGTGAAAACCTACCAGGACCATACTGAGTCACTCCCAGCTCACCTAGCAAGTCATTTTTACAAACACAAGCTTCTGAATATTTTATATTCACTTATTAAACTTGACAAAATGTGGTTGAGTCTCTGATTTACAGTCTTGAAAACTCAGTAACCATGTTACAGTGTAGCACACACTCCAACAACTGTGCCTCTGTGTTTTTATACTGTTCATCCATATCAGTATAACTACCATAAAGTATATCTGACTAACACAATATTCTTCGATTTATTTGACCACTGAATCTCCAAATGTCAAAAATATAATTTTATTTATTTTTACACATTGAACCACAGCTGCACTGTGGCTGTTTCTTTTTCAGAGCACTGGTGGCTCAGTGACTTAGGTGCTGGACTATTGATTGAATAGTTCAACCCCATAACCCCCAATCTTCCTATTAATCAAGCCCCTTATCCCTCAGTTGCTTGGACTGAATTCTGTCTCAGTTGTACGTTGCTGTGAGTAACAGTAAATGTCAAGTGCCTGAATGCAGATGTAATCATCTGTAGCAAGTGGCTTGTCACAATTATTTAAGTTTAGGAAATCCTCCAGGATCTTGTTAAAAGTTTCACTTAGACTTCTGTAAATCAGGTTTAAAAGCACTTTAGAACAGCTTTTAGTGCCTCACAAAGGAACTACTAGAGCTTCTGTGTGAATGCAAACTACACAATTCAGTATATACAAAAATATTATAGAATATTGTAATACTTAATAGGTTAACTGGCTGAGAGCAAGATATTCCTGGTTTTCCCATTTTCATGGAGATCAAACTGGGTCCTTTCTCCATGAAGTAACATGTTTTCCAGTGTCTGTGGGGGGTTCCTCCAGGTGTTCTGGTTTCCTTTCACAGTCCAAAGACATGCAGGTTAATTAGAGGTACTGTTCTAAAAATACTCATGTTTCCTTATGTAAAAGCACCCAAACCTCAGTGGAGCAGGATTAGAACAGTAGTTTGCTGTCTGGAACTTTTTTCGGGGTAAGATAGGATGTTGGACTATCAAGACTTATTGACACAGATGAACAATTATGGCAATTCATTCTGGTGTGAAAAACCAGAAGAGCTACTGTGTCTTACAGAGGAGTATTTCCTATGCAGGTCAGAGCTGTTTCCACAGCCTATTAGACAGGTGGTCCTAATCTTTTAGCTAATCAGTGTTGATCCGTCCTGTTAGCCTCATGTTTGCTGAGGATCAGAACTATTTGAGCAGTGCAGTAACACATGGATATGTGGCTCTCACACAATCTGCAAATGGATGGGTGGCATATGATAAAATTTGCCATTGTGTCCTTGATTTGCAGCTTGAGAGAACACATTGGCACTTAATTTGGCATGTGTTTAAGCATCGCTGTTGTTAGATGAGGCCAAGACAATAATAGGACCCATGCCAACCAAATCCTTAGAAAAATTCAAGACTTTTAATAGTATTACTTTACTGTGACTAGAGCTCTACTATCCTCCACTGTTACTGTGGATTTGATTTGACATAAACTACATGGGCAAACATATGTAAAAATCTGGTAATGAGCTTGTACATCCTATTCCAAAACTACATGCCTTTTAAAGATTTGGCTCCACAATCCAGCTATGACACTGGTCATGATTTTGTTTTCTTCAGAACATTAGTAGCTCAGTGTTTAAGGTTCTGGGCTATTGATTGAAGAGTTCAAGCTAAATAACAGCCAATCTCCCAATTAATCAAGGCCCTTAACCCTCAGTTGCTTGGATTGCCCCGGTCTCTGTTGTATGTTGCTTTGAGTAACAGCAAATGTCAAGTGTCTGAATGTAGATGTAATCAGCCATGGCAACTGGGTTGAGACATTTTTTAAGTTTAGGAAATCCTCCAGAAATTTGTATGTTATGTTATAATGTATATTTGTTTTGACAAACACTCCATGGACAACATTATGTATGGCCACAAGCTTGTCAGAAAAGCTATTCCAAAACTATGGGCATTAGATAGATTGATGGATACTTTTTTATTAATCCCAGTTGAAATAAAGGATCCCAAAGGAAACTAAGGACAAAGAGTTGGCTCCACATTCGACATACAACAGTTTTAACTGTGTGCACTGAATGTGTGCCCATTCAGTTCCATCACATTTTTTAAAATGGGTCACTAACGTTAGACCCGAATTCGGCTGACAATAAGTATTACATTTTATCCCAAAGGCGAGCTTAGGGTCCTTTAAAAGCTCATACAATTCAGGTTCTTCAAATTGTTGTCTATAAAGTTGGAACATAAAGCTAATTTCTAATTTAACAGACTGTTAAGCAAATGGTGTAGGTGAAACACCAGAGCTCTATAATTAGGAGGTTTTGGACACTATTTAGTAGAGTGAATGGCTGATAGCACACAACCTAACCACCCAGCCAATCAATCAACCAACTAGCCATTCAACCAACTAAGCAACCAACCTACCAACTTAACACCAATGAACCATCAGCCATCCAGTCAACCAATTAAATAACAAACTCAATAACCAGCTAACCATCAATCACCAGCCAGTAAACCACTTATCCAAGCAGCCAACCAAATAGCATATAGTTCCAAACCTAACAATCTAGACAAATTTAATTCATGAACAACGCCATCAGTCATAACAACAGACTTCTACACCTCAGCCAGACTGACAGTTTATGTCACTGTCATCGCCCCAATGTCAAGTCAAGTCAAGTCAATTTTATTTGTATAGCGCTTTTTACAATAGACATTGTTACAAAGCAGCTTTACAGAGTTTAGGACCACCAGACCAAAACCCCCCATGCCTCCCTCTCCCTCCCTGTTGAGCAAGC
>JAYDZG010000015.1:4761322-4777914 GCA_034509265.1 Microcambeva bendego | reverse complement strand
GCCTGCCTGCCTGCCTGCCTGCCTGCCTGCCTGCCTGCCTGCCTGCCTGCCTGCCTGCCTGCCTGCCTGCCTGCCTGCCTGTGTATATGTGTAAGCATTATTTGATGTTTCAACTTTTAGAAACTTTAGGAAGTTTTAATTTATTTTGAGAGCAAACTGATCCAGCTCAGATTCGAACCCAGCAGAAATTAAATTGCCTCTTAATATTTGTTTGCATCATCTCAGCAACAGAGGTTGCAACCAAGTGTTTTCTATAATTCAGTGATGCTTTTATGTTTCATTATAGAGCAATTTAAGACACACTGCTACTAGATTATTGGGCATGAACATCTGTCCGACTCTTCTATGGTATGTGTTGATGGTTTCAGAAGTCAGAACTTCCACAAGTTGATACGGAGCTATCGATGGGGTGTATCTGTTTCCGCGGGATTCGCCAAGCCTCGCTGGGATTACCCCCAAGCTCCCCAGTGTCTGTATCCTATATTCTAGAGGCGATGCTCTTTTAGTGCTCCGGCGTCAAAGCGCACTTTTATGGCTTAAGGGCCCAGCAATGGCAACCTGGCTTGAATCAATGACTTTTTGATTGTTAGTCCAGTACCTTAACCCAAGGCTACAACTAATGCCATGTTTGCGTTTTCTGGCTTATTAAACTCTGAAATTCTGTAAATTCAGTAAAAATGTCTGCAGCTTTTAAGTTGATATTTTCATTTTTAATATTTTTGTTTATACATTTTCTTTCCCTTTTCTTCCGCACGTTTAATTACCCACTTCCCCTCGGACATGTATGCAGTAGCTGACTGCATCTTTTCACCTGCACCTAACTTATAAGGAGTCCCTGTCCAGTGTTCATGCTGTATGAGTTTTGAACTGATTTAGATTTAGAAATATCAGTTCTGGTTTGCTAACATCTTTTACCGGCTTGATGGTGTAATATTTGGAGGGATTGTGGTGATTTATTGCATAAATTGTTACTGAGCCTTAATAAATGTTAGAATGCTATCAGGAATAGATTATATTTTGTTCTTTATTCCATGGTTCCTGTGGTTGCTGTATCTGATAAATCTCAATGATGGCTTAACTGCATTACCAATTCAATTCGATAAGCTAGTTGAGTCACCCAAGAAATGGATTATTTTATTTCTAAATGAATTAAACTTGTAATCTTTCAGGTTTGTATGATCTAAAAATGATCTTTAAATGTGAAAAATATGCTATGAGAAAAGTTTTTGTTTCTTTTCAGGCACTATTCTCAATCCCTGCTCATCCATTACATCATCCTCTCAAATCTGTGCTGCCTCATCACTCACATCCTCCAAATCATACTCTTTCACCCAGTGAATCTATTCAAGTCCCTAGTGCCTCTTCCAATCCACATCGTGTCAGTGAGAGCCGGCAACCTGAGATCTCCCAGGCTCTTTCCCCCTCTCATTAGGCTACATCTTATTAGGCTACCTTGCTGTCTTACCTTTTGTGTCTTCACATCGGAAACTCAACACAGTAGTCTCAGGTCCAAGCTGTTTCCATGAGACCAACAGAGTGGAACACGGGTAATTCTATCCCTGCCATGTGGCTATTTCCATCAAATACAGGCTCGTGGTTATAAAGCGGGTCTGGGATGCTATTACAGGAGATAAGCTGAAATTGAGTTTAGAATGTAGTTTTCCCTGCTGGCTCCAGGTGTGTGTGTGAAGAATTCCCAGTGAACTGAGTCGATTTAGGAATGCTCCCGCTCTGTGGAGGGATGCTGATAAGGATAATGGGCAAAGATTAGCTGAAAATACCATTCAGTACATGATGCTATAGATTATGCATAACAATAAAGGTTGCAAGTCAGAATAATGCAAATAGTATTTTGACTACTTTTCAATTCATACCTTATTTAAATAAAAGTCAAATGGCCAGACTTAAATGACTCACTTTCTTAACTGTGCTTAGCCAATCAGGGTCATGTGTGTGTGTGTGTGTGTGTGTACAATTGTCAATTTTGTGATCCATAGTATGTCTTTTGTGTTAGGAGGTAAGAGAGTACAATACAGATATACAAAATAGATGTCCAATATAAATGTGACATTTTGACACCAAACACAGAGCTAAGTATGCTAAATAAAAATAAAGAAATAAAGAAAAATAAAACATTGTCCAAGAATGAAAAGGAGTCTTCAGTTGGATCAGGACTTGTGACACGCGGCCCTCTGTGAAAATGAGACCCTGCTCGACACACCCACAGATGACATAATGGATCTCACTAAATGCTTGTGCAAATGATGTCATTTAGCAACTTTTAGGACAGCCAATAGCTACTTTCCTTACTAAGGAATGACAACACTGTTCCATGAACACTGTTGAAGTGTTCTAGAATTTGAGACACATTTAATCCATAACAAAAGTAAACCCTAAACTTTCACGGGGGTTACATTCCAAGAGCACCCGCAAATCAGGAAAAAGATGATTTTTTGGTGTGGTAAAAATACCTATAAATGCTTATTTTTATATTTTAAACACCTACAATCAGTAAAATGGATTGATTTTCTGCTTGTAGCTTTGGCTGGAAAGCAGTGAATCAATCACAATGATTGTTTAGCGGCAGCTTTCTTAACGACCAATCAGTGTTTGGAGTTAAAGCTTAGAAACTGTAGTGGTTACTTTACTTGGAACTTCCTAGGGACACTTGAAATAGTGGTGTTTAGTATTGAAATGCTTTAGAACTGTGTGTTATTGAGAGCGCCCTCAGCTCTAAAGCACAGTGTCCATGCTAACAGAATCTTCTGTTATAAAGCAGCTTTGTTAAAGGTTAAACCAAGTCTTTTCTTGAATAACATCACTCAACGCATTGGTTTGCTTTTCAGCTAAAACACTTTAGAGATCTCTATTAAATTACATTATTACACCACTAACCCTAGACCGGCTCGTATCATGGTACTGATGTTACACCTATATGTACGTACTTCAAGCGCATTTTCTTAGCTGTAAGTAGGATAAATTTAGTTGATTTTACAGTAATATTTATGTTACAGAATTAGTAAAATAATGATAATTTAATAAAAATAAAATAATATAACATTAAAATTACATATTGCCATGATAAAACCATTACCAATATGTAGGATATTAGTGTGTAGGATATTAGTTTCCACAAAACCACTAAAAATCCGCGAAAGAGTCCCCTAACCCTGAACCATGAATTTGCAGGGGTCCACTGTACAGTATACACAGTGGAATGACTGACCACAGTATAAAAAGTGATAAGACAGACAACTCAAGAGGTAATTAGAGATATCACATTACTTCCCATTCTTATGTTCGGTTTGGTTCTCATTTTAAAATTTGCATCAGAAGAACAAAGCCAGATAGAATCCTCAGACTAATGAGCCAAAAATCTTTTCCATTCGTCTCACTAACCATGCCTCTAGTTTCAGTCATCGAGCAACTGTTGGCGCCTCAGCTTTGGCCCGACTGTGGCCTTAAGTGAATAAATAATGTAATTGCTCCGTACACTCGTCTTTAGCCCGGCAAATATAGTCATGCTTGACATTTTAAAAGTCTGTAAAACACACACCACTGAGATCACTGCAGACTATAAACTTTTAATGCAAGTTTTCAGGTCACACAGACCTTGTTATTGTCTCAGCTGCGGAGAGCTCCCCAGGTAAAAAAAAGACACTTATTCCTGAAGGTGACACCATGCTAGTGGAGAGAGTTTACAATGGCACAGCATAACTATAAAAAGAAAAAGAAATGTTTTTACAAGGATACAGTTATTACAGCTATTGTGTCTTATCTATAATGGAACTCAGAGTTTATTTAACTGCTTTACATGGCAGGAGATTATTGAAATTCTCACAGTGTATGAAAAATATGTAACCCTGATCTGATTACTGTGGTTTTTGTTAAATTGTTGCATTTACATGTTTCAAAGCTTCAAACAGAGGTACACAAACACAAAATGCTGCTCATTACAGGCAATTTAATTTACTACAAAAGAAATATTTATTCAAAAGAGTACATGAAATGCCTCACTAAATCTAATAACTGGATTCGCCATTATTAGCAATGAGGGATCATGATGCCCCTGATTACAACCGAATACCTTTCTCCCTGTTTATCCAGGCTTAGGACCGGCACTACAGTGCACTGATTTGTGCACACCCATGGTTAGGGTGGCGCCCTGCTGCTTGAGCAAATAATATATCAAAACGTTCATTATTGACGCCTTGAGCCTACACAGTTCAGTGTCAGTCATTTAAAAATGGTACGATCAGGATTTCTCTCAAGCACACATTTAGATTTTCAATTCCGCGGTCCAGTGTTAGCTTATCCGATTATTAAATAAGCTTCACACGCCGCGGTCCCAAAATTATTCATGAATATCAATAGAAGAGAAGTTATTTTGCTTTGAAGTGCCCCCTTGACTGTGGGAAATTTGCCTCACTATTTGGGGCAGAGGAAATAGCTGCCTGCATCGTATTCATGTTTTCTTTTTCTTCCTGTTCCGAGTTTGTATACTCGCCCATACTCTCTTTCTCTTCATCAGTCTCTCTCTCTTATGAGCATATCCACTAGTAAGATGTTCTATCCCTGCAAACCAGTCCTCTGACAGTGTTACTTTAGCTAAAGTGTCTTAAAAAGTCTCCCATTTATACCATCTATTTATCCACCATCGATCCATCAATGTATCCATCGATGTATCGATCCATCTATGTAATCTATAATCCATCTAATAAGCCAGTAATCCTTGAGTTTGTGATCAGGTAACTAATTCTGTAAAAAGCAGCATATATTAGACCTACTACCAGGAATTATCTTATCACCACCCCCATCCAGTCTTTACCGGCTTCCTATAGGACATTGCTCACAATAACGGTTCGATTGCAGCAGTTTTTCTGCCCATCGACCGCCTTTCAGTGCTCGATTCCACCCTTGTTGCTCTGTTGATGATGGCCTTTCATTTCTGTGATTCAGAAGGTTGCTGTGCTAGCACAGTAATCATAGCCGTGAGTGATGTAGTGCAGCCTGAACACACTCAGCGTTACATAAACATAGATGATGAGATGGATGCCAGACTTTATGTTCCTATAGACACTTTTAGCAGCAATCAAATGCAAAGTTGAATCTACACATACACTATCATGGTCACATAGTATTACCAGTTAGCAATGCTGCTTGTCAGACAGCTAGAAATATCCCCCAATGGCTGGAAGATCACCAATAAGACTTTCAAGTTTTACACTGACCCTCTGATTCCCCAGACTTGAACCTTATTGAGCATCTGTGGAACTTGATGGTCATGTTCACTCTATGGATCCTACATATGGATCCTTCCACAGTGGATGCCAGTCTAACTACATTCTTACTAAATGTCCAGATTAAAGCATGGGTTCAGCATTAATACAGGCATGAGCTAGACAAGTCTGGCGCAAGTAAAATATTTTTGGATCTTCTTGATGTCTGACTGTAACACTGACTATTAGCCCTGATACCTTAAAATAATTATTATAGCATAAAGTTATGGTTAATCTAGACATGAGCACTACAACAGGAGTCTCAAAAAGCAAGAAGTAGAGTTTTGTTTTGGAGTATTAATAACTCGAGGGTATTTTAATTTTTCCAGCAATAAAAGTTTATAATGTATTATTTTTTCTAATCCAGAACCATAAAAATCAAGCATGAACGTGTTCATTATTTTTTAATTATGTAACCATTTTTTGTTCTTTGAGGAGAAAGCAGAAAATCGTCTTGCTGATGGAGCTGTGAAGACAAACCTGGGTTGATTTTCAAGCTTGGGTTTTAACATAATCACTATTTAAATGTGTTTCCAAGCATGATGGTACATGCTAGTTGTACATAATTTTTGAACAACTGGTGCAGTGCAGATTTTCTGAGCTCCAGTATTGGCGCTTTGTGTCGCTTCACGGTCAGTTGGGCATCTCAAGCAGACACACTTCTGATATGATGGGACGACCGGACCATATGGGTGGGATCTTCAAAACTCTGTAGAGGGACCCTTATTGGCAGATAGAGAGGCACCTGTGCAGAATGCAGTGGGGACAGAGGGTTTTGCTAAGGTCTGTGTGGGAGTCGGAGAAGGCGTGAGCAGCAATACACCCACCTCGACTGATATCAGGGATCCCCTAGCAGTGGAGGATTAATTAGACTAAGAAAAAATAATGCACATCTGTTTACCACTGTATGCCACAAGAAGGATTGAGTGAACCAGATCAGGGTTCAAAAATCCCATCAAATAAATACAGTGAAATGTATGTCAGATTTAAAGCATCTTGAATATAACATACATGTGACACCATAAGGTAGCAGTGTTTAATTGGATAATAGCTGCATGAGTTAATAGACAAAGAAAGTAAACATTACAAGAGTGGATTAGACAAGAATATTTTTCTGGGTGGGTAGCACTGTTGCCTCACCTCAGAGAAGGTCCTGGATTGAATCCCCAGGTTGGATGGTTCAGGTCCTTCCTGTGTCTAGTGTACATGTTCTCCCTGTCTGTGTGGGTTTCCTCTGTGAGCTCTGGTTTCTAGTCCAAAAACATGCAGCCAGGTTAGTCATTTAGGGATTTAGGCAATATAGGATGCAACATTAAATAACAATTGACAATCTCAAAGCTAAATTGATGCCTTTAAACCTTGTTTAAACATTTATCAGCCATGTTAACCTTACATCTTGTCTGATCTGAAAGTCCAAGTAAAATAAATCGAATTCTTATAAATATCAAAGTAAAAGTAGTGGAAAAAATATCATCTTTATGTAAGAGAAGGATAATAAAGTATATATGAGTTAGAGTTCCAGCCTTGCCCTGGTCTCAGAGCATTTTGTTTATTGTTGATGTTCCTTGGCTAACTAGTCTCCGCCGCTGCCTCATCATTTGTCCCCACCGTAATGATGATGACCTTTGTCATAAGTTACACATGGTCCTTTAATCCTGTTGGAGGGATGTTAGTTGAACTTGGGTGCAGGTAAAATAATAATACTAAAACATACATACATACATACACACACACACACACACACACATCCCAACCTTTAGATCCATGTTCCTTGATAGTAGTTCTAGTTAATGTACTTTGTTCAAACCTGACCTTGAGATCTATGTATGTTACTAGTAGCAGGTTATCTCTAGTCTTATTTTGGTCTTAGTAATGTCCTTGTCTCTGTATTCCTCATGGTCCCTTGCCCTTATTCTCGGCATTAGTGTTAGCCTTTATCTTAGTTATCTAGTTGTTAGTAGAGCTCTCACTCGTGCTACCTTCTTTTCTAGTTTGGTTTTGTAGCTGTATATCAAAATAAAGTTGTCTGTGCACTTAAGTACTGGTAAGAATTATTTTTGTTCGGATTTGCATGCCCAGCATGTTCAAGATCTAACCACAGCTGCTTAAAAATGTGATAATGATGTTCAAGTGTCTATATGGGGCTTTAACAAAAACTTAAGTTTGTGTCATTATAACAAATTAGACTGTAGTATATTTACACCCATTTACTGTTAGAATTAGCTTTAATTTTCTTGCCTCACAGCAAGCATAAAGGGGGAACAAATGTGCAAAGTGAAAACTTTATTGATATTTCTTTATTTATGTTTGTTTTGACTCATTTTACTCAATTATCAATAGCAGGCCACGAAGAGAGCTGGATGCTGACTGTAATGGCTGATGCTTCCAATGATTACTGGGCTAAAATGGGTAGACTGTTTACAATTAATTCGATTTACTGGAAACTAATAGAGCGAAACTTTGAATTCACAGTTTTATGTTTAATTAGATTTAATAAAAATCAATACAGCACAACGTTTTGCCAGATTAATTATGGAGTTGCAGGGTACTTCAATTTAAGACCTCACCAGAGATGTTTGAAAGCTTAATACCGATGCTAATTTGGTCAGTTAATGATCAGTTTTCTTTAATTAAAACCAGATTGTTGTTGGTGGTGTTTCATGCTAAATGATGTCTCTCCTGCTCAGACTTTCTGTGCACCGTTTATATTTGCATGAACTCTGATTCCTAGTCCTAGCTTCTGTTACGCATGGTTATAAAATGATGCAACCACTGTAGAACCTTTACAGGGATGATGGTAATAGCTTTAAATTGAAGACCTGGTTGGAAGTCAAGCTTGAAATGACTATTTTAATCCCATTGGATTATTAGACACCTGCCTTAAGGCACTTGGTATTACATAAAGTAATTATTTTCTTCTTTTGGCTACAGCATGATCCTCGTCATTTACTTGGCATAGTTTTACATCAGATGCCCTTCCTTATACAACTCACCCTATTTATCCTGGCTTGGGAATGACACTGCAATGCACTGGTTTATGCATCCAGATGGCTACACCTTAAAAAAAATCAATGTCTCTAATTAATCTCAATGCCTCTTTTTGGACTGTGGGAGGAAACCCATGCCAACATATGTAAACTCCACACAGAAAGGAGTGAGATGCTGTGAGACGGCAATGCCACCATGCTGCTTGGATGTAGTAAAGTAAATAAAGCCTTTCAGACTATAAATACATCTCCTTGTAAAAAACACACATATTGCTGTCCAATGAAACACGCACATCTCCAATTTGAGCATTTTTCACTTTGGTGTTGATTGGGTGTTTAATACTTTGTTGATAAAAGTGAATATCAAATCATGCAATCTCTGTAACGTGGGTAACAATGTCTCCTCACAGTAAGAGGGTCCTGAGCTCTATCCCCAGGTGGTCTGGGTCATTTTGTGTTGTTTGTTCTCCCCATGTCTGTATAGGTTTCCTCTGCTCCTTGGTTTAGAAACACATTTTAGAAACAGCAATTATCCAATGTGCCAATTGGCAGCCTTTCTTTTTATGGCAGCAGGTGCCACGCAGGTACAGAAACATCAGAGGTCATAACTATTTAAACATGTCAGAGCGCGTACATTCCCCTTATTATTCTCCACTGGTCAGTCATTTTACTGTAGCTGTTAACAAGATGCTAATCAATGTGAAAAAACCTGGTAGACACCTGATGCAGAATTCTAATTCCTAATTACTCTGAACAGAAATTGAAAACTCTTTACTCAACCACCTCCTTTCCTCCCCCGTTCACTCCCAACGCAACACTGTAATAATGTGCCAGGAGCTCGGCGCTCGATAAAAGAGGGCAAATTAATGAGATAATTAATAAAGCGCCCGAAGGCTGTACACATCAAAGAAAATCAAACAGTTAATAAGAACAACAAAAAAACAAACTTGAGAAGTGCATTTCCGGCAAAAAATACAGTGATTGCGCAGCCGAAGCAAAATTTGTTTGTTACTGAAAGTTGTTAATGGTCCAGATCAGAGTTTTTTAAACCCTGGGGTCACGAAAGAAAATGGGTCACAGAGAAAAATAATAATAATCATTAAAAAGTAGGCATACAAACATAATAAGCTTGCATGTGAATGCCTCCTTGTGGAGACTTTATATTTAATCTTGTAATCCACAGTGGGCCAGATTTTCATGATTCTTATGAATGTAGTATATTTTACCTGTTTTTAACATGAAATTGAAGACAACATATGACTGTATTATACTGTATTTGTAATCATCTTTGCACCCAGGTAGAGTCATAGAATTGTCCACTGCACACTTGCGTTCAGAGTTTGAACTCCCCAGTTCAAATCTCGCAGTTGCTGGTTGGCTGAATGCTACCCTAGCCACTAGTATGCACAAACATTGTAGAGCCAGTCCAAGCTCAGATAAAATAGGAGGGTGATAGCCACATGGGGTGACTCTGCCAACCTATCATGGGGTATAGGGTATAGCAGGGGTGAGTTTTATGTTTCTTTCTCTACCACGCATTAGTCTGATGTCTATTGGTTACAACGAAGCACGACGATTACATCCTTTCATTTGTCCTCCTGGTGTGAAACCAAAAGTGAATTTGGAAACTGACAAAGTGCTTCATGAATTTGTTCTGACTGTTGTGTGTTTATTTGTGCCGTGGTCTCATTTTGTGCGGGCTTTACTTTTATTCATGAGGCTGTAGGAAGTAAATAAACGATGTGTGCTGTTGACTTCATGAATAAATGTAAAGTGTACGAGGCATAATCCTTTCATGCATCACGCCTGACAGCTACATTTCTGCTGGTGTTTGATTTGATAACGGCAATATTTCTGTCTTTTCTTTCACCGTGTGTGTATTACAAGATTTATTTATGTAGAAACAATGGTCCAAGCATGTCCTTTGTTCTTCAGGTAAAAGTTCTAAGATCTGTCTAGATGTAGCGTTGTCCATCTCTGCAAGTCTTGAAGCTCTCCTATTGGCCTTCTGTTGATTACCCACAGCTGCACCTTGTTGTAGGTATAATGCTAAGAGAATTTGAGGCTTCTGTTATTAGCTCATATTCTAAATAAAGTGAGTGAAGATTTGTTTAAAGTACTTTCTACGAAAAAATTCTAGTTCAGTACTCAAGAATTTCACACATAATTCAGTATGTTACTTGGTGTTTCTTTTTTTATGAAATACATTTTTTAATTTAACTCTAATTGGCAAGGTAAATTTACATTGTCTTTTTGTTTCTTGGACTGAAGCGAAGCTATGAGCTCCTGGTTTTTGAATCACAAAGTCAATGTTGTTCAGTAGTTGGGAACTTACACTGTGCAGAGTTTTATGGTAAGTTGACACTTTTTTAAAGAAAATATTTAACCTTGTTTGTTATTAATATTTGAAATGTTTGACTTTCTACACTCTTTGCGCCAGATTAGCATTCGCTAGCATGGCAGAGTTAATGTTACATACATTTCTACAGCCCGTGCCAATAAAGGGTTAATCAGAGCAGATTTTGTGGCAAAATGCTCTGAGAGAGAAATAAAAATGCATCAAAGCTTACTAACATTTGGAAAAAAAAATACATTAACACATGTTTGGCTGAAATAGCTATTGATTTTACGTTCATTTCAAATTAAAATGGATTGTGCTGGAATATTCGTCTGCCACTTGTAAGATTTAATCTGGGCGATGTGCATTCTAATCAATACTGTTTCATTTCTTTTACTATTGACGTTTTTCAGGCCAAATCTCCAACATCTCATTTTCTTTCAGACTATACACTCTAAAGTATAGATGTGAGGTTAATGTGTTATAATTTCACTTAAAGGTGTGTTTTATTGGATTCATATCTATTGACAGATTCTAATTTCATTTATTTATAATTTCATCAAGATGATTTCTCATCTTAAACATACATCCACAGACTCAGATGTGAGTGTTACCAAAGTAAATATAAATACAAAGTAAGTAATGTCATTTTTAAAATTTATTTATGTGCTCCTTTGTATAATGATGTTACAAATGAGGATGAACCTATTATAGACATAATGTAACTACATGAGGCAGAATTGGAAATGCAAATAATAAACACACATTTCTTTTATTTCAGACAGTTTGTTATATTTCATATTGCCTGTAGTCAACTTCATTTCATTTATTAATAAACATCCATTCATATATTTCATACCAGCAACACAAATTTGGGACAGTAAAGCATTTACCAGTTGTGTTCTAATCCCTTTTCACCACACTTAAAAGACATTTAGTGCCAAGGGTACCAGGTGATTTAATGTTTCAGCTTTTATTTTGGTCCTTTTTGCACATTTTATATTGGGCAGGTATGCCAGTCCAGTACCTGAGGGATGGATGGCCTGAGGGATGGAACTTTTAGAATTTAGAAACACCACTGTCACCACTGTGCATTACTCACAGAGGAATTTTAACCCAATCCTTGCAGTGAAACACACATGTACACTTTAGTGAACACTAGGGGGCCGTGAGCACACGTGCCTGGAGCGGTGGACAGCCCTAGCCCAGGGCACTTAAGTCATGACCTGTCGGCTCTGGTAATCAAACCGGCAACCTTCTGATCACAAGTACAGTTTTCTAACCACCAGGCCTTGGCTGTTTATCTTAAATTTGTGCTCTAGGCCTTTACAGAAGAGGAATAAATTTGAAAATTCCTTTACAATCTTTCTTTGAGGTAGATTGTTGAGGTAGAGTATCTGTTGACAAACTTGAGCTCATCTCTACTCATCAAAGCCTGGATGCTGCTTTTATATACCAAACTATGATTACAATCACTTGTTGGAATCAGATAATTATTAAGTTTCTTCACCTCATTACTAGTCCTAAATTGCCCATGATCCAACTCTTTTTGGAATTGGAAGAGTGCAGGTTGTAATAGCGGATGTAGTTTTGTGTTGCCTAGAAACAGGTAGGTTAGCTCTGCAATGAATGCATGCGGAAATTGGTTTATCTTGTTTTGATTTCGAAGCCTTGCTATAGGTCACAAACATGATTTCGTTTCTGAGGAAGGTCTGACCCTGGAGGCTATACGTACTGAAGGCCGTTTTCAGACACTGCTAAAGTGAGCATCAATCATCCCTGAAGAAAATAACTCATCACTCTCTCTCTCTCAGCATGCTATTTGCATTTTTCACCAATTACTGATATTAATAAGGTATTATCTCTCACTCTCATCCGGGCTGAGGAATCTTTTATCATATTTTGCCGGGATAAGCACCATGTATGGAATCCCCGCCCACTCGCTCAGCTCCATTCATCAATCTAACCCTAGCTTAGATAAATAAGGAGGAGGATTTAAACTGATGACTGCCAACTAAGGGTTTGACATTGTAGCCCTTGATAACGGCCGTTATTGATTGCGTGGCCTGCAGCATGGGATCATCAATGAGTTTTGAACAGCATTCCGACCTTGTTGTGAGGGACCGGCTTAAGTGCAAAATTACATAACTGCTCAGTATACACAAGACATTTGATGAAAACAACCAACAAATGTGTTCTCGTCTCACCAAGCCTTAAAATATGAAAAGTGATGTGACCAAAAAAAATTGGACCGTAGAGTATTAGTCGTCTTCACTGATGAAACCCCTAGAGCAGCTGTAAGCCTTTTAAGTAACTGGTTTAAACACCACCACTGCAAGGTTCTTCTTAATTACTTATTAGTATCAGGGATAGTAGTAGCCTGGTGGGGAGAGCTTTGGGTTATCAATAAAAATTTGAGGGTTTGAATGCTGCCCCTGTCAGGCCCTTGGCCAAGACCCTTGACCCTCTCTCTTCAAAAAAATGAGACTGAATATGGGGAAGAAAGCTTAAGTATAACATACAGGTGCCTGTGCATGGGAAAAAAGTGCCTGAGCATGGGATCCCCAGCTGTGGAAATCTGAAGATTAAACATAGCCCATTCAAACAATATCCTTTATTTTTTTTATTTAAACCTACAGAATTGAAGCAGGAAGTCACAATCACACAGTACTGAAAGTTCCATTTTCAGATTTTAGACCTTAAACTTAGATCTTAGACTTTTCGAAATAAAATTATTTATAGTTAACTTGAAGTGCCAGCAATAGCCTTGCTTTTAATTTCCCAAATAACAGTTCTCATGTTCGACTGTGGGAAATGCTGACCTGAAGTTTGGTCTCTTGTTTTCCTGAGTGTTGGCAATTGTTTTTTTTGTTTTTTTTTCACACCATAACCTGCCTTCAACATGGTAAATAATAATTTATAACACTGCAAGAGAACAAACAATCACCTACGTATATACATCTAAAAAACAGCTCTAACCCATAGAAACCGAGCCCTTCCAGAACATCTGAAGCAGTTCTTTGGTATTTTGAACCAGCACATTGCAGGCTTTCAATTTCTGTATGTCCCAATGTGGGTCATCCAACAGTGCATCCTGCTGGCATTTGTTCCGCTGGTAAAAACTGCACATGTGCTCAGATGTCCACGTGATCTCAAAGAAAGCAAATTGAAACTGGAGTTGTTGGGTTTGGTTGCCCTTTCTGCACTGTGGTCACTAGTGCTCAGCATGGGCACTCTTACTGATCAGCAATCACACAGTGCCATAAACACAAAAGACTACAATAATACGAATAGCTATCATCAGCCCAGAGTTTTTAAAAATAGGTATGGTCATGCACATTTCCTGGAGGTGGTCTTAATGTTTTTGGTATATTACTGTACAGTCGTATTATTGAAATTCTGAGATTCTGAACTTCTAGGTTTATCCTTAGTGACTTCCAGTACTTCCAGTTGTAATCCCAACAGTGGTAACCTGGAAGTGTTTGGTCTTGAACCAGAATCCTTTTGATTGCTAGTAAAGAAACCTCTACTCTTAAACTCAAAAGCGTGCAATGTAAACAAGTAGCTCTCATCCTGGACTAATCTGCCAACGCAAACACAGAATGTGCATTAAAGAAAACTGGCATTGTTTTAATAAAACAAGCTGCAATGTCTGGAAACTATGCTGTCCAGATGGTAGAGTATGTTGCAACAAATTGTGTATTTTCCCCTTAGCATTAATGATTGTGTCACAGATGTGCAGGTTATCCATGCTGTTGGCACTAACAGAACCCCACACCAGGACAGGTGGTGGATTTTAAACTTGTGGTATGGTGCTTTTTCTTGCTGTTTTTTTTGTGGCCTATAGAACATGAAGATAATGAGATTTGTAACATTTTAAAAGGTGGATTCATCAGGCACTCTATCTGTGTCCTCATCTCAGCGGTACTCTAGAACACAGTGAAGACTAAAATCTAGAATTTTCCAGACAAAGGGAAAACCCAATTTTGGACAATGTCAGTGGTTCTTAATAAGTGGTTCCTAACCGGGTGAACCTCAAGCAGGTGTGTGAGCAGAAGCTGTTTAGGCACTGTGTACACCGAGTTGCCAGTGACTGATGACTAATGACTGATCTGTATATTTTAATGCAAATATTTTAATTTGTAGGTCAGGGTTGTTTAACTGGTTTTATTATTTTAAAATGCTTTTCCAATGTTATTTTGAACATTTGTTAGCATTTTGGCACTCTTTAAAAAGTTTATGGCTGGAAACCAATGTTGCTATCTGGCAACACTGGTTGTGTAAACATGTGTAAGAATGGTTTCCGGCATGACTCGACGCATATTCAATTTTACATTTTTAAAAACTTACTTTTAATGTCGGAACAAACAATTGCTTGCAAATTTTAATTGCATGCACTGGAATTGACAACTTCCAAATTTCAAAAAAATATTTTCGTGACCGTCCCTCACTGGCAACCCATAGTTCCACCAGAGAAAAAGGAACTACAACTACCAGACCACTTATCGTGCAATCAACGAAGACGGGGAACACCTGGCTGAGCGTGTATTTAAGTTGACACCTAGTAAACACTCCCCATCACACCCTCTCTTTGTGCTCTCTTGCACGCTTTGTTAGGGACACTGGTAACACACCTTCTCTTAGAACCGTGGGTAAGCCTTCAAGCTGAGGTAATAAATATATATATCTCAGGGATAGTGCTTTCTGGTGTGACCCCTCCTATTTGCGTAGTGGTGACTTTTACTGCATCTCCCATGCAGTCAAGAGGCCGCTCACTGGAAACGCGGACGCCGCGTGGCTACCACGTGGTTACCAGCGTGCTTCCGGGTTCTTTTGTTTACTTCACGCAGCCGTCAGGTGCATACCAATACGCCATGCCAGAAGAAGTGCGAGCGCTTTATTTTTCTTTAAACTACACATCTGAGTCATTAAGCACAATTCCCAAAACGGAATATTAAATATCTAAGTTTAACTTTCATAAAGGTGCATATTCAGATCACCTCCCCTGGTTTGACGCCTCATATGAAGGCTTATTTAAGTTACCTTAATCATCTACTTCCTCCTTAACCAAGTTGACTGCATTGCACCGAATGCCGCTCTCAGAGCAAGAACAGAGCTTAATAATTATTTGTCATTTAGCATTTAATATAATGCGTATTTACTATTAATCATTTAATTTCGCTTGGGCTGGCCCAGGCTTCTCTCCCTTTGTGAAAATCTCGCTCTGGCTCCGCCCACTCCGGACCAGCGTCCCCGTGATTGAATCCACCCGTGTCCAAGTTTTGTTAAGCACACTTTAAGTTCTGTTACAGTTAAATTATTTGTTAAAGGGAAAGTAGCACATGGTTTTTAAGAAAACAAACTGCGAGAGTAAATTGATACCTTGTCTGGACAAAGTTCTATGATCTGATTATTCAAGGTCTTAATTATATAAATAATAATAAAAAGCTTACACATTTTATTGTTTTAAATTGTATTTTATAAATATTTGGTCTGCTGTGGTGACCTCTATTATGGAGCTGCCAAAAGAAATTGAATTTTATAGATTTATTTTTTTATACTATTTTTATTGGAAATTGGAAGCAAATTATTTCCTTATTTCCATACGTGGAAGTTTCTGTTTTAGACTGTTATTTGCTTTAAGTGCCTGTCATTTAGTATTTTATTATATATTTTCAAACGTTTATTATACTGTATATAACTATATACACATATCAATTATATTAAATAGTTTTAGTATTCCATTTATTTCCCATGAGAATCTCCACATGTGCATCAATGACCCAGTCATCGGTTGACCGCGGCTACTTCATTTGGCCTCTGTTGTTCGATAGACTATAGTCCAATCATCCTGTAATGATATGGCAGATGAAAATAACACTGTAATCCATGCTGCCCTTTGATGAGCTATATGGCAGTATTATGGGGCTATTATAAAGGCATGTCTGAATACTTTTAACCAAAGTAAGCTTACAGCGCTTTAGTTTC
>JAYDZG010000015.1:4750716-4761222 GCA_034509265.1 Microcambeva bendego | reverse complement strand
TTTAGTTTCTTCGATGTCTGTTTGACTGAACATGAGTTTTAAGTTGAAGACGTTTTCTATATGCAGATGTCGGGTTTCTGTATTGATTTATGAGCTCCAGTCTCGTCCAGTCAATTCCTCAAGTTCTGGAGAAGTGTTTTCATTAGCAGAACACTTGAAGTGATCTCATCTCCCAGCTGAGTCAGGCAAAACGGATAGTGGTAGAAAGAAAAAAGTTTTTCTTTTATAAGAGTATGTTGTTTTTTTTATTTTACCAGCTCCATCTTACTCCTGTCTTGACCTTCCACCCACTCCCACTCCTTGGCCTCGAGTCGTTCTTAACTTTTCGCTCCCACTCAGTTCTTCAAGCTGGTTCTACATTTACTCCCTGTTTTTCTGTGCTGACAACAGTGTGATATTTATTTGTCTTTTAAGCTTCTTATTTTATTATCACTTAGCTCTTTGTTTAATAAAATGTACATTCTCATACACAGGGAAGGAATCAAATATTCTGTGTAATTATGGAGGATTAAGCTAACATAACATAACTGGACAAACTAAGACAGGGTTAAAGCCAGTAAATAGTATTTACACTGACCACTTGGTTGGTCGGAGTACATTAGAGAAATTGGGGCAGCCAATTGTGACAGCTAAATGACAGGGTCCGGACATCTCTAAAACTGCAGCTCTTGGGGGAAGTTGTTGATCTGCAGTGGTCAGTATCTAACAACAGTGGCCAAAGGAAGTAACAGTGGTAAACTGATGACTGGGTCATGGGCAGCAATGGCTCATTGAATGCACCAAAACTTACACCAAAAGGTATCAGGTGGACAAAAATTTGGCCTGATTTGTAATCATTGTGGCAGCTTAAAATGTAAACAAAAATATCCTAAAGCAGCTGGAATGTAAATACTCCTACCTTCTACCACCACACCAAACTTTATTTGGTTATTATTTTCCATCCAAAAGACACTGTTGGCACTCTCACCAAAACTCAATGACACAGGGTAGACTTTTTTGGACTCGTTTTCCAAAGACATGCAAGTACAAATAATTTGTCTTTTATCATTTATAACTACTGATCTGTACATTTTAAGATATTAATCTGTATGTGGTTTAACTGGTTTATTATTTTTAAAATGCAAAACATCATCTGCTTATCCTGTGTCCAGTATCTACTTTTAAAAATATCACTTGATTACACAGAAAACAGTAAATGTAATTCATTCCATTCCACCTTTGTATTTCTGGCACATATATTGCATTTGAAAATATATTGTAGAATGTGGTGACAAAATTGTTTATAGATTAAAGAGTTTTAACGCCACTCAATGTATTTTTTGTATTTTTATATGTGAATGTCACTTTAATAACTTACTCATCAGACCCATTCAAAAGCTGACATCCACAATTAAAAAACCCCACACATATATGGAATATATGAACACACAATCAATACCTCATTCTATTTACAGTTGCTGGTTTGTTTACCTGCTCATTAAATTCTCTTTGCTTGTGAGTCATTTTCTCTTTTCTTTCTGTCAAGCCTGCCCAGCCTGTCCATCAATCAGTGGAGTGTTGGAAATGAAAGTAAACAGTGCATGCTGTGCCAGGTTTTACATACGCCAGCTTATTAATAGGCCAGAGTAGCATCCTGATCTTAATATTCTATTTTTAAGAGAATCTTATATTATTTTCTCTTAGATTGATTGTACTGGTTAATTTGACTAAATTTAATTCCCTGTATGTTCTTATCAGAATTTTGGGGAGATGGATCATTACTGTAATCATACTAAAATGGTGATGTATGTGGGTTGTAGCAGACAGACAACCTGTAATGAGAAAGTGTCTATGGATAAAGATCAGGGTCACAAAGAAAAGGTGGGTTGCTAGAGTTTATCCCAGCTTTTCAATGGGCGCAAAGCACACAGAAACACCCTGGATGCTTCTCTGAGCATCCAAATATCAGATTTGGACAATAGTCTCTCTCACTTTCTCAGGCACGAGCTATTGGTAATCATCCTGCCATTACAATTTCGAACCAAAATAGTGAAGTGCAGATTTATTAAAGATCCCTCGTATACAAATATCAAACTAATAAACTGTGTAGGCATTTACGATTCTTTATTGTGTCTACATCTGTATTATTCCGGAGACTATCCAAGACTTATGCAATCTTCAAACTGTTAATTGAATCCATTGTAAAATGCATAAAACATTCATAATAACCATTCATTGATTTAACAAAATAAAAACATAACACCTTTCTCTTGCCTTCTGGAACAAGCTGTTTTTTCATTCACTGGATACCTCTATAATCTTGCTACCACCAGTGTTGTATTGTAGATTTATTATAATCCAGACTTTTTTTGCAGAGAGAATAAAAGTGGCAAACATTTGCCATCTGTTGTGTGGATTTTCCTTTTATATATTCTTTCTGAATTATATATCAAACTTTAAATGTGTATGAAGAAAACTGTAGAAATAATTGAACATTAGCATTTCGTGCCAAATTTGAATGTTATTTGAATGTTTATTTGCCATATATACATAGTCGTTGAAAAAATAAGAGACCACTTCAAAAGTATTAATTTATTTTACTTTACAATTTCTAAGTGTGTAATTGACAAAAATAAGCAGCATTGGTTTTTTTCTATAAACTAGAATAGGGATTTGAATAGAAAGTAAAATAAAGTGATAATTTTGAAGTGGTCTCTTATTTTTTCCACAATTGTATACAGGTGCATAGTATAATAGATTTCTTTCTTTGCATATCTCAGTTTGTTTGGTTGACCGTAGAACAGAGAAGTTTAAGGGGTTTGCTCAAGGGCCCAATGACCCAGTCATCTAGCTATCAAAATTTGGGCCTTTTTTCTGCTTCTAACATAATCCTTGAGAAAATAATATTCACTTGCCTACTAACAGGCGAAATGAAGCAATAATCACTGTGATTCAGTTTACCTGTCAGTGGTCATAATGTTATGCTTGGTCGGTGTATAGTATGTAAATTTTGATTCTGTTGATGTAGTTCTTTTGTGTTCAGGTATTCCTGAAAAGCTCTAAACAGTCTGAAGTCAGTGTTGCTCTAATCTTAATGTCTTAATCTGAATGTCGGTACTTCATTAAAAACAAGGCTGTTGCGTTCATGGCGGCTTCAGCGGGTTTGCGCTGAGAAAATGAAAAGCAGAGAATTGAGAGTGTTTGTGTGTGTATGCTGCGGAACTGCTCATTGTGAGTCGTTCAGCTTGGATAATTGCTCTGCCGAAGGCATTTTTTAGACTAAGAATGGGGTTTTATTTGATATACTATCAGCATGCAATTTTCCAACACAATGTCATTTGAGCTCTGAGTCTTAACAGCTGGGACATCATTAAGCTTTATACACATTACACATTAGCTTCTTTATCAGGAAAAGATCATTTGCATCTTTTTTGGCTCTTTACGTTTTGTGGTGTAGATCATTACACTCGGCTTATGATTAGCTGGTTCATTTCATATTGGCTCTCAGCCCTCTTGTCTGAGGCTGGAGGTAATGGCCTATGGATTCAGATTTCCGATTCGGGTCGAACCCACTGCTTCCATAGGTGGTACAGTTGTGGGTAAAACGAGGAGGCATGACTAAAAACTGGCATGGTTTTTATTGACTAAAGACCTTCGTGAGGCTACAGTAACCACCCACCTTTGGGGCAGCACAGTGGCAAAGTGGGATGCCTCACAGCAAGTAGGTCCTAGGTTTGATCTCCAGATGGGATGGTCTGGGTCCTTTCTGTGTGGAGTTTGACACAGTTTTAGGCTAATCTAAGCAATTGAGAGTTAAGCGCCTCCATGGGCAACCAAAATAAAATAAAATAAACAAAAACTGTCCAATGTCTATGTTGCTGTACTGTCAAGTGGCAGTGCAATCCACGACCACTGGAGGGTTTGTGTGAGAGGAACCATACAACAAACCAGACCATCGACGTGTTCCCACAGATGCTCATTTGGGATGGTGGTAGCCTAGTGGTTAGAACTTTGGACTATCAACCAGAGGTTGGGGGTTCAAATCCCGGCTCTGTTAGGCAACCACTGTTGGGTTCTTGAGCGAGACCCTTAACTCTCACTACTCCAGGGGCTACCCTGCGCTCTGATTCTATTCTATTCTATTTGGGAAATTACCGGTCTTGGTGAAGCTCCTCCATAGAGTCAATGGGTCATTTCAAGTCATATGACATGTATGGATGAATTCCAACCCAAATACATCATCCATACTTACATTTTTAAGACCAACAAAGTTTTTGCTCATAAACCCATGAGATTTTAACACATTTAAATTTTAATGCGACAATATGACCCAATTTCCTTGAATTGCCCCACAAACATCTCTTTTTGCTGCACTTAACGGAAATAAGATATTGATTAAACAATAAATAATCACTGCTTTTGAACTACTGAGATAATACAATGTGAAAATTAAATATCTAATCTACAAGTCAGTCCTTGGTGCCCTGTCTTCTGAGAGATAATTGCAGGAAGGATTAGTGGGGAATAATTTATCAGACTGGGTGCCACTGACCAAAAGTAATCCTTTTCACGAATGAAACATCCTGTAATCTTAAAAAAAAACAAAAAACAAAAAAAAAACATAGGAACCTGCTGATTGGTTTGATCCCGGGGGTTATAGCAGGGACTGATATATCAAGAATGTCTGAAGATCATGGATTGCTTTGAAAATATCATATAATTACAAGGATTATAGGACTTCGTTTGTCTTTTAATAGGGGTTGCAGTGGGTAACACAAGAAACTTGCACTGACAGAACACAATCAGATGAGGGTTTAGATCAGATGTTCTCATACTTGTGGCCTAATATATACTATTTTTAATTAAAATGTCATCGCAATCTACTATTTAAAAAGCTTGGTCTCATTATTTAAAAAAAAGCTTATTCTGATTATGTGTGCTGAATGGTGTCTGCAAGATTTGTAGTAGTTATGTAGTCTGGACAATAGCGGCTTATTCCAGTTCTCAAGCATGCCTCCAAGTGTTCATCAATGAAAAAGGACTGATATTTTATTCACACGTAGGTGAATAAGTAGGAAGAACCAAAAATGTGGTCAAATATGTGGCACATTTTCTTTACTTGGATATTTTCCTCAGCTAACAATTTCCAAAGTTGTCCAACTGAGGTGCTTGACTTCCACTGTCTGATATTAAGGCCTCTTACAACTGACCCCCAAAAAGCACCCCCAAATCCTGCTGAAGCCAATGAAAAGAAGGACAAGCTCAAATAAAAATATATTTTGCTTGTGTTGTGCTTAAGGATAAAAAACTGCAAAATTATGAAACAGTGGCCACATTTCATCAATCTTGACCTGCTTGAAAGAGGGAATCAACATTTTATGCACCCCTGGTTGGTTTCGAGTCATTTATTAAAAAGGTGGTATTCATGGGTGCAAAATAATGACCTTCTCATCCTCTAGTCTAGCTCAAAACCTTCTGAAAATTCTTCCTGTACCAGCTTTGTTGATGACCAACAAGGTTTGCTTTTTATTTCACAAATTTCCGAGCAGGATGGCTTTTATTTTCATATTTTCCCTCTGTAATGTTAACGCAAATTGCTGTCTGAAAGCTTTGAATATGCTAGAAAAGTCTGCATTACTGATTATTCCCTGAAATCGTCTTCAACTCCTTCCACAGTAAAAAAATGTTGCAAGTCATCATCTTCAAACATAACAGCCATCAGAAACGTTAGCTTCCCCTCTCTGCTGAGATAAATAAATTGTTCCGACAAATACATAGGATGTTCTCGTTCATTTCCTAAAAGCGAATAAACCATGAATAATTTCAGTGGCAGGCTAGCAAGGAAAGAAAGCCATCCAAAGCCGGGGAAACATCTTGAAATAACAGCCTGCTGTCAAAGAAGAGAAACCCTTCCCCTAGTGTAACGCGTGATCGTTTTTGAGCCCGGGAATGTTTCATTATCATGCTGCTCAGTGTGAGAGCCCGTCACATTGATGACTGCGGAGAGGCAGCGATGGGAGACAGAACTGACGGACAACAATGCTTGCCAGGATGTGTGGCAAGGAATGGCAGGGCAGGCCTTGGCAAAGCCATCCGATTTTCTTTTCACAAGATTTGAAGGGAATCGTCTGCATGTCACTGATAGCTTAGGCTTTTTAGAACGCCTGATCTCTTCTAAGCCTCTTTTGTTTCACTGTGTAAGGTTCACCTTTGAGCTTGGTGATCTCGGCCATGTGGCTCTGCCGTGCCAGATGGTCTACTGCATCATAATATGAGGAAGCAGCTACGGTTGGGGTCTAAAGATTACATACACTTGATGGTGAGGAGGTCACACAAATAAAACCAAGAGCAAACTTTAAACGTCTTCTTTTATGGCTCACTGTTCTGGTGCAGAGTCTAAGAACAACCCTCCCAAGGTGGCACAGTTGGAACAGTGGGGAAGTAGGACTTGAAGGTGTAGTATTATGTGGAAAACTTCTTGCGGCCAGTTGACTGGATGAGAATAATAGTGATAAGTGGTTCTCAAGAGTCAGAGGGGTCCCAGCAACAAGGGCCCAATTGAGATCCCAGGTGAGTGTTCTAGTCAATTGAAGGTTGCGCTGCTTCAACCATGGGAGGCCTAGAATTGAGGGTAGTAAACCTTTTGGAAGTTGTATTCCAATGGGAATAACTTTTGCAGGGCTGGTTTTTGTGACCAGCATATTGGATTGGAATTCTAGCGACTAGTGTCTTCAGGGTAGAGGCCACCACATCAAGATGGTTCCAGTCAGAATGGAGTAAGGGGAAGCAAAGCTCCACACTACAGGACATGTCTAGTGGGTGACTGTTGTGCATGCTACAGAATGACCGTAAAAAGCCAGTGCAGCTGAGAAAACCTCTGGATAAAGGTGCCTCCAGCCCACAGATGACTCTGATACACACACAAACACATGATGGATCCTAGACTTGAACACACACACATAACCTAAATACACACAACTACTGTGTGTACTGTTTGTGACTCTTTAATTTGCACATTATTGCAATCTGCTCATGTTCTTGAATTCTTTGCACCTTACTTTCCTGAAATCACCGGTGCAATATAACTGTAATACTCACATCTTTGCACATATATTGCAACTTGCACAAGTGTTTGTGATTTTTTTTTTTATCGCTGCTGCTCAGTAAAACTCTTAACTGTATATTGGAACACATGTACCATTTACTCATTGCCATGCATTAACCAACACTTGTCTTTAGTTTAGTCTCTATTAATTACTTATTTACTTAAGGAATTTTTACATTAGAAATTTATTTTTGTGTTTATTATAGGCCTTTGTTCTGTGTTGCACCTTGATTCTTGTATGTAGCTGAAGTAAAACCTCTCTGACTCTTTAAATAAGTATTGAAGTTCTGCATATGCATAATATATTAAATAAGAATGTCCAGTGAATTATATGGTCAGATGTAATCCTAATTGTTCTCTGTAATATCTCCACATTTCATCAATCTTGACCTGTTTGAAAGAGGTGATCCATGTATTAGGCTCACTTCAACACTGAAAAAAAGGCATTCATGGGTGCAAACCAATGACCTTCTCATCACTAGTCTAGTTGAAAACCTATTAAGAATACTTCCTCTACCAGCCTTGTTGATGACTGCTTTTTATTTCACACATTTAGGAACATGCTGGCTTTTATTTTCATATTTCTCCACTATAATGCTAATGCTAATGGCTGTCTGAAAGCTTTGAATAGGCAACAAAAGTCTACATTACTGATTATGCGCTAAAATTGCCTTCAACTCCTTCCACAGTAGGAATTTAGGAGGTTATCACCTTCAAACATACCAGCTGGGAAAACCTCTGGATAAAGCTGCCTTCAGCCCACAGGGTCTTTGCTTGCCAGACTTCCCAAGCAGGAACTACCTTTGGAAAAAATCCGGAAAGACCTTGGGAATGGAGGGCCCGTTTCTGACAATGCTAATTGGATAGACAAAAGTGCCCTTACCTTCAGTCTTACTATGGTGAAAGGACTGAAAACGTGTCATGAAAGCATCCCATTCTTGGTATTACTTGGACAAGGCAGAGGTGGTTGTCCAGTCATATGATTGAATGAATGCATGGTGAAAGTTCTTGAGTGGCAAGATTCTCATTGACCCCCTTAGACAACCCTTTCTGGGAAATCATCATTAAATCTTTTGCTTTCCAGACACTCTTGAACACTAGGGTACAGAACCGTATTGACTATACAGTAGCAGGGGTTTAATCTGAGCTCCTCCTACTGGATGGTCGAATGTCTGCAAGAAATTAAGCAAACAATACCGTATGGCTTTGTATGATGAAGTAAGCACCCCTTACACGTACCTCCTTACACAGATATCTGAAAAGAAAAATGAATCGAATAAGTATTGAAGTGCTGGTACTCATTAGCAATAACCATAAGTCAGTGTACAGAGAGAAGGTGCAATGGCTAACAGACTCCAGCGAGTAGTGAGGATATTTGAAAAGATCATCGGGGTGTCTCTTCCATCTGTCATGGACATTTTCAACACCCATTGCACCCGCAAAGTCCTCAGTATTATGGAGAATCCATCTCATCCATCACATGGTCTTTTTACTCTCCTGCCATCTGGAAGAAGGTGGACCACAGCCTTTGGACCAACACAAACAGACTTTGCAACAACTCAAGCCATCAGACTCCTCAACTCTGGACTCTGAAACACACTCACACAATTGACTCTGACCATGATGGACTAAAAACACAAAAAACATGATGGAACTTGGACTTGAACACACCCACAACATAAATGCACACAACTACTGTGCTGAACTGTTTGTGACTCTTTTTACTTTGCAATCTGTTTAAGTCTTTTTTACACCTTACTCTCCTGAAATCTCTGCTGCTACATTATTGAACCCTATTTCTTGCATCTTTGCACTTGTACAAGTGCATTTTTTGCATCTTTATGTTTTTTTTCTGTCTACTGCTATATTAAACTAGCTGCAAACTCTGAATTAAACTACCATTTACTCATTATCATGTATCAACCAACATTCAACTCAAGTCTTGGAATTTATTTTGTATTTATTATAGAAGTTTTGTATTTCATTGTGCTGTTGTGTATCTGCACTGTGTATTGTATTGTTTTGCCCTTTTTGTTCTGTGTTGCACCATCATCCTGGGGGAACGTTGTTTCGTTTAAGTTTGTACTTCTATGTAGCTGAAATGACAATAACAACTCTCGGACTCTGAGTTTCTAAAGAAGTATTGAAGCTCTGCATATACATTATGTATTATATAAGAATGTGTACAGTAAATGATATGGCCAGATGTAATTCTAATTGTTCTCTCTAATTTCTCCTGCTTCCGGATTGACCGGGTCCTAGAAGAGGAGGGGTTTCATAGGTGAAGCGTGAGGAAGTGAGGGGAAGCAGAAATATTGCAGAGCGCCTTATGTAGTTTGGTTTCGAGACTGTTAAGGTCCAAATCATTTCCATAAGCAATGGCCTTTGAGCTGGAACCAATTTTATTGTTTTAATTCATGTATGAATATGTGAGCCTCCAATATTAAAGATAAAGCTGCTCAAATTTCTTATTCTGTGGCCCACTGCTCTGGTGCAGTCTCTGAACATTCTTGCCAAAACTTGGACAGGTAGTTCATATCTTTGACAGGTGTCTCATCAGTGTGTATTTTTTGTCAATCTGTCTCAAAGAAGACAAAAGTGTGAATCTATTTTTGCACATAAAGCCATCTCTCTGGTTAATCTGGCAGAATTATTACCATTCACCAGTTCTGTCAGAGCTCGCAGTAGCCAAACATGTTTATTAAGCATCTGTCAATACTCAGCACCATGATGCTAGTCACAAAGCCTGGATCGATTAACCACCCCCCCCCCCTTCCCACACACACACACACACACAAAAAAAGGTTCTATCTTATTTGCACATAAAAGCTGATCCTCTTTTCCCCCAAAGCTTCCCAGAATGTCTGTACTGAATTATTTATTTGTAAACACGAAGTGTCCTGATTAGAAAGTAGCATTGCAGTGGCATTTATTTAACATAATGTTTAATTTGTTTGCAAATGTGAAAAAAGGATACACTCTTCATTCCATGCAATCAACAATATTTATTTATTTATTTATTTATTTATTCAATAGGATTTTATAATGTCACACACTTTTGGTTACATTCATGACAGACACACGGTTATTCATTACTCAAGATTAATCTTTTCACAAGTTTTATATTAAACAAAGTCATGGACTTTGTTTTTGTCTCACCAATTAACCTTGCTGCATGCTGTTGGACTGAGGGAGGAAACTGGCGCATCCAGAGTAAACCCACGGCGACACGGGGAGAACATGCAAACTTCACACAAAAAGGACCCGGACTGTCCCCCCTGGGGATCAAACCCAGGACCTTCTTGCTGTGGGGCAACAGTGCTACCCACTCAGACACCATGATACCCGAATCAATAATACAATTTTTCCCATTTTTTAAATTTTTATTTTAAACAAAAGGAAATAGAAGGCAAATTATATCA
>JAYDZG010000015.1:4736113-4750072 GCA_034509265.1 Microcambeva bendego | reverse complement strand
ACACAGAAAGGACTGAGATCGCCCCATCCGGGGATCGAACCCAGGACCTTCTTGCTGTGAGGCGACAGTGCTACCCATTCAGCCACCATGATGCCCGAATCAATAATACAATTTTTCCCAGTTTTTTAATTTTTATTTTAAACAATATAGAAGGCAAATTATATCAAGACTTCCTGTTATTTTACCTTAAACATAAAATTAAATACTTTGTGTGTGATTTTTTATTTATCTAAAATTCATGCACTTTCATTTCTGAGGTAAATACAAACCAAAAAACGATGTTTTATTAATTCGTCCACTTATTAATTTGTCCATTCTGCACTTGAACTGACTTTTTAACACCGCTGTATTTTGAAAGGGTTTAATAAAAGTGTCACTGTTCCTGTTGTGCAAATTGCACATCAGATTTGAATTTGCGCTATGAAAAATTAAAACAGACACTCAAATAAAACTTAAAAAAACAACTCAAAAGAGTTTCTAATCTAGATCACATTCTCACATGAAAGCCCAGGTTTAACTAGATTCTTTGTTTGGGATCTAAGTAAAATAGGCCATAACTCTTCATGTTGTCATTAATTCCTATAGACCACATTTAGTAAACACATCACTCATAAACATACTGGCTACCTTTGTGGAAATCAATGACACAGCAGGGATGAGTAGTGATTCGTGAATTGATAGCGGATGAGGCGGCCTTATTCTCTTGCTCTTCTTCATCTACTGTCTGGCTCTGGCGAAACGAGTGTCATCCTCTCCCCAAGCACTACATCTTCTCAATGGTTCCTCCCACGAGCATAGTGAGGAAAATTGTTTTGTGTTTATTTATGAATCCAGCTGTCTCAGGTGAGATTTGTCTAAGTGACAGAAAAAAAGCATCAAAGGAAAAATAAGGCCATTATCCGATGTTCTTTCTGTTCTTGTTCTCTCTATACCTTGAATAGAAACATTATATGACCAAAAGTGTTTGGACACACTGCACCAATTACTTGGCAATAGCTTAAGGACGGTCATTTCCTCTTCCAGCATTAATTTGTCCTCATGTTTAATCTTACCACATAAATTTGTCTATTGCATTTTTTTACTTTGTCAGGGTCCTTTATTTAACAAAAATCTATTTCTATTCTAAATTTATTTTTTAATCAAATTTGAAAAATCACAAATTTTATGTTCTAGTACCCCTCAGGAATATTCAGGTAACATAACAGCCACACAGTATGATTCCTCTACACATGATGCTTGACATTCAGGCCAAAGACTTCAAGAATTTAGTTTCTCATGGTCTGAGAGTCCTTTAGGGGCCTTTTGGCAAACTACAAGTGGGCTGTCTTTGCCTTTTACTGAGAAGTGTCATCCGTCTGGCCACTCTACCCTACAGGCCTGATTGCTGGTGCAGCTCTATCAGAGTGATCATTGGGTTCTTGATCACCTCCCTGACTAAAGCCCTTCTGCCCTGATCATTCAGATTGTCAGGTGGCCAGCTCTAGGAAGAGTCCAGGTGATTCGAAACATCTTCCATTTACCATTGATGGAGGCCACTGTGCTCCTTAAGACCTTCAGTGCTACAGAAATGTTTCTGTACCCTTCTCCAGAACTGTGTCTCAATACAATCCTGCTTTTGCTTGTGCTCTGACATGTTCTGTCAACTATGGGACATTATATATACAGGGGGGTGCACTTCATAATCATGTCCTATCAACTGGATTTACCACAACTGGACTTCAATCAAGTTGTCAAAACAACTGAAGGATGATCAGTGGAAACAAGATGGACCTGAGCCCTTTTTGGAATGTTTATGTATTTATTCATATAATTGTCCAAAGGCCAAACAGTTGGGTTTGAACCCAGGACCTTCTGCTTTTTAGTCTAGTACTTTAAATCACTTTGGATAAATGCATCTGCTTAATGAATGGGCTCCTTTTGGATTTTGCCTAAAATGTATTGTCTTTGTCGTCATTACTATAACTTGTAACATGACCGTAATTATACAGACAAAACAACATTCTGTAACATTCTGTAGCATAAATTGAATTACTGGGCATCTCAACATCAGTTCAAGAAGAATAGAATTAAATAAAATATGTCATCCTGCTCTGTGCTATATCCACCTACATAAATATTACACTCCAATGCTTCTCAGTGCAAAGGATTATGGTCTTTAATCCGCTCTAGGATTTTTTTAAACTTATTTAATCATTTATTTTTGTAACCTAGTGTCAACACTGCTTACCCACTCTCAAACATTCAGTGCTTAAAAGTGTGTTCTAGTAATCAAAAGGCTGATAGTTTAAGCTCCATCATTGCCAATTTGCCGCATTTGGGCCCCTGAGCAAGGCGGTTAATGGTCAAGTACTTGAACTGTATTTAGTTATAAGAACAGGTTGACTGATTAGTCATGATGAACACACAAGTTTAACAAGTTGTCAGCTTACAAAAGGGGACACATGTCCAAAAGGATTAAAAACCTTTGCACCAAGTAGCCCTAAATGCATTGAGATCCCTGCAGATCATTGTATCCAGATGTTTCAGCAAGACCCATTGCAAATATCTGAACAAAATCAAATAGATTTATGTAATGCATCCAGTTTTGAGACAACAGATTTCAGTTTTAACTAGCTGGGATTTGGCTAAATAAGGTCCTGGTAGTACACCTGTATTTGCAGCCATGCTGACTGCAGTGCCGCTAAATGGTGGATCCATAGGGTGAACACAACCATCAAGGTTGTCCCACAGATTCTCCATAGGGCTAAAGTCTGGACATTAGGTTCTTGGTGATGCTCTTCCAACCAATGTGAGAATTTCCACCCATTGTTGAATCACCTTGCTTGAAGATCCCATATATACTAGGGGAGGCAATCAACAGTTTCTCCACCAGTGATATACCAGGTTCTAAGTCAATAACTAAATTTATCTTAGCTTTTAGCAAGTTTCTTAGTTGTGCTGGAATGCTAATATTGGTTGTCTCTGTGGTGATTGATTTGGAACAAGGGAGTCAATACAGCCCAGAGCAGTATGGCAAAAAGATGAAAAGCTCAGTGTTCCTGCAATTTTGTTAGATTGTCCATAACATTCGATTGAGCCTTCAAGGCCTTACAGATAAAAAAGGGTGAAAAAAAAATAAAGTTTGAGTCTACACCAGTGCTCTTTGTCTGATCTGCATGGAAAAATTGTTTAATTTCACTGAGCTTGTTTTTCCAAAAATCTAAAACACATTTCACAGGTTTTTAAAGAAAATCAACAGATTTCACTCAGAATTTATGCAGACATAAATATATTGAGTTTGTTTATGTCTATTTCCTACTTGGCTGCCTCAGTCTAGATGATAGGTCATTCATGATACATAAATTAAAATTTTAAAATGCTAAACACAAAACATTTTAATTTCCCCCCAAAATAGCCTATTGCATTGGAAAAGGCTCGAGTTCATGATGCACTGATTATCTCTTATGTCAAATTAAAAACAGATGCAAAAAATCTCTATGTTCCTCCACCTTGTTAGTAATTTGAGAAGTTGCGTAATTAAAAGTAATAATGCTTCTGATGCGAGTAGGCAGCATTTGAGCTTACAGTAAGAGGATGACATACAATGCATCAATGTTGAGTTCACTAGGTTTTTAGTCAGATTCGTGGACATTCAATGTATTCCCATCTGTAACCTTTGTATAAATATTAAAACTAATAAAAAGGCAAACAAATCAATTGGCATCAGCAAACATAAAATAAAGCATCAATGCTCATGAGCAGCAAATCAATTTTACAGCCTTTTTCCTGAGGTCTTTGTTTTAGATTTTTGCAGGTCTTGCTGCTCACATTTCTATTAATCAAAATGCTATTTTACAGTCAAGTCATATAAATATATAAACATGCCCGCTTCCCTTTAAACACTTTTTTTTGGGTTATGTTAATAAATGTGCTGCAGTAACACTAGCCTTGTGTCACATCATCACTTCACTGTGTGTTATAGCAACATTGTTTTTGGTGGCTTAGCACAGTGGCAAAATGGGTAGCACTTTCACCTCACAGCAAAGAAGGTCCTGGGTTCAATCCCCAAATGGAGCGCTATGGGTCTTTTCTGTGTAGAGTTTGCATGTTCCTCCTGTAACTGTTTGGGTCAAACAGTCCAGGACATGCAGCTAGGTTAACTGGAGATAATGGACTCCCCATAGGTGTGTTTGGTTCCCCAATAATGGACTGATGTTCATGTGAATTGGACCAACCACAACAAAGAATTATTAGGATAAATAAGCAGTAAAACAGACCATGAATGACTGAATGATTAAATAATGATAATCATTTTGCCCCCGTAACAGATGTTATATCTTATATTCTTGCTATAGAAGTACTGGGTGATTTGTATGTGAATGCTGGAGCATTTCACATAAAATCAAACCATCCAGACCTTTGGGCGATGAAAGGAGTAGAAATCTATTTAGCAGCCCATGCTTTTGAACTTCATATGAATGTTTAATGATGTTTAAATTTAATGACCAAGGTCAGGCAGCAGGTTTCACTTTATCTTTGTGCCATCAAATTATTTTTAATAGATTTTTTCAGAGGATTTGGGGCTGTTATTATATGAAATATGAGCATATTGTAAGAAAAAAAGCTACACCTGGCAGCACACACACACACACACACACACACATATATACTGTATATATATATGTGTGTGTGGGGGGGGGGTCTCTGATTTCTTATGAGGAACTTCAGTGGCCTGCACAGAATCCTCAGGTGAGTGGGAGCTTTCGGGCCGCATCTCGTCTCCGAAAAGACAAAAAATAAATAACAGACATAGTGTGAAAGAGAATAAGAAGGGGATAAACCGTAAGTTAATGAAATATATAAGGGGCCCTGTGATGGAACATTTAAGAGGGTTTGGTGTCCATTCCTCCTTGTGGTGCCCCTGGAAACGGCCTGCTTCAGCAGGGTGAGCTAAACACAGATGGCAGGCCCATAGGACAGACTGGGAAGCGTATCAATAAACCATTGTTGTAAAGATTCCCAGGAAAAGCTAGGAAGTAAGCTCAGTGATAACTAGAAGGAGTTCTGGAGGATTCTTGAAAATGAGATTCAGCAAATGGCCACTGAAATATTAATCATCTTCGGCGGGGATTTCAATGATCACACTGGTGAAATGTCTTATGGTGTTTGCAGCCATAGCGGCAAAGGTTACAGCCTATGCAACAATGATGGCAACCGCAAGCTAAACTTTACCGATGCACACAACCTTGTTCTCACCAACATGTGGTTCCGGAAATGGCCTTCCCACCTCATCTCCTACTACAGCAGTAACACAAAGCCACAAATGTATTAAATTCTCATACTTCAATGCTGAGACAGTAATGATGCAACATCGGCACATCATTACGACGACACACGAACCATCAAGATGACACACGAAGAACGAAGAACGAAGTCCTGCTTGCCTCAAGTAGTAGTGAATGCACGAGAAGGAAATTCAGATGATCCTGTGAACATGCCTACTGGAACTGATGACCATTGAAGAAACGTGGCAGAATGTGATCCATGCATTCTTTGTTTAGAACCGACACTACAATGCACTGGTTTGTGCATCCTGTGCATCCAGCAAGCAATGCTGAGATGCAAACCAAGGAGTTCAGACTCTGGTGCTGGTGTCTTACTGGAAAATCCAACTGCTCCACCTGAACGTGATGAAACTCAGTAGTAAAACCATCGGTTTGAACTTAACAAGCAGGTGAATACATACTTTTGTCCAAGTATTACTTTCCTGTGCAAAACCTTGAATTATTGATCTACGCAAGCGAGCGCAAAATAGATCCAACACATCACACGGTGCTAAAGAGATGATTAATGTTAATATGAATCATTAATTTCAGAAGAAGAGACACTATGCTGTCCTCGCACGCCCTTTAACATTCTATCATCTTCATTTAATCAAGAGCAAAACAACTAATTGATTGGTTTGTCACTGGAGCAATTGCCTCCCTGAAATAATACAACATGGTATTGACTGGGTGTGAAATATTGATAAAACGGGGTGCGATTTTCTGTCTCTATAGCCAAACCAAACCAGAAGCTGAGGCATTGACACACCAGAAGGCACTTATGCATAAAGCTTGCAGAAGTTACATCAATATAGTGTTCTCAGTGTTTACCTATGTGCCTGCCTTCCTACCTTCCTATCTATCTAAATACCTGAACTATATTATAAGAAGTGTTGTCCACTTTTAGACTGCTGAACATCTTAGAAGCCATTGTCCTGGTTCTCGTTCTACTTAAATTTGCTCTTTTCCCTCTTCACTTTGCAACGCTGACAGGTTCATTTCCATAACCGCATTAGCCGATGATAAACTGGCAGTTTAGAGGGGATTATGTTGCATATTATTGCAGCGATGTTAAATAATGCATTTCTCTCAGAAACTCTGTGTAAACTGTTATTTTTAACAAATACAGACACGCTCATGACAGTGCAAGTTTGCTTCCATTTGGTATTTATACATATATCTGATTTTTTTCTCAAATCATAATACATGGCCCTTACTTCCTGCAGACATGACTTGACATTTTGAAGAAGGACAGTCTCCTTCTAGATGGCTGAATCGAAACGTCTGTTTAAAATTCAACTTGGTTTTGCAGTGTTTTGTAAAATAAATGCAAATGAGTTAAAAGTCATAGCTGTTTCTGATCCTCTGTAAAGACGTTCCAGTGAGTTATGGGACACAGGGACTGCAGGGATTTACTGGCATTTTTTTTACACAAATCATAAATCCATTTTTTTCCGGCATAGTTTGCCATTACCTCAGAAACAATTATTCATCTAAATCTTACTCGTGAGTCAATTCCTTTAAGCATTCATGATCTCCACTAGTGTGTCAGCTCATTGGCGGATTGAGTGGCTGTTTTTGTGGTTGCTTTTTGTGCTTAATCTTAACCTGTTTTCCTTGATAGGTTTTGTGCCCTAAAGGATATGTAGCTGAACGTCCTACATGGCCTAATCAGAGATTCTTATTTTATTTGCAGATACCGTAAAGAAGACTATATATAAATATGAAGAAAACATAGTTAGGTTGAATGCAAACAATTCTGTAAGAAATAATAAAATGTTTTCCAGTCTAGGTACGCACACTGATGGCTGTGATAACAGTGAAAGATGACTCTGTGAAGTATTAAATTAAGACCGTTTCATTTTTTTTCTAAACTTGTCTTTTTATGTAACATGAATGCTTTAAGACAAACCGTGAAAGTACAGCTAAAAAAAAGAAAAGAAACATTTTATTGGGTTGAATCCAGGCTGTCAGTGTAGCAGTCTAGCTTTGTTTAACAGAGTAAGATTATTTCTATAAGCACTGTGGCTAAAAACCCACCCAGCAGGGTAGCACATAAATGACTTGATATTGGTTAAGATGTGCAGTATATTCAGTCAACTGTCATGTGGGTGGCCCATGTGGGCAGGAATGTGTGAATAAACAAATCAAATAGCAAATTATTGGTGGGGGTGTTTAGATCTTTTTGCATGTTTTATTAAACTTCATTTTTATCTTTTAATATTACAAGGATTGGTTGAGTGTGTCATTTAATGTTATAGTTTTACACACTCTGCATGACAAAACATGAAAAAAAAAGATCTTAGCTTTAATATGTTGTGAAGCACCACTGATCAGAATTCCTGGTGTATGAGCCAGGAAACATGAAAACATTCTTAAAACAATAAGGAGCAATGTATTAATTAACTAATATTGTATCTTCATTGTTTTAAAGAATGGTAAAATAGTTTTAAAATATGCATTTACTGATTATATTAATGATTATAATATTAATGCAGAAGTTTAGAATAGTACTTTCAACCATTCAATTAAATGCCAAAAGTTCTTCCTACTAGACTAGACTTTCCACCATGTCAAGTAAAATGTATTTTTATAACGCTATGAAAAAGACATTGTCTCAAAGTGACTTCAGGGCATTCACGACTGATAGATCAAAACTCTGTTTAGCAAGCCAAGGGTGACAGTGGTTAAGAAAAGAAAAGGAAGAAACATTAGGAGGAACCCGTCCTCATGGATCAAAATAGAAAGATCCAAAAGTGAAATTGGATTTTTGCCTAAGCTAACACTGACATAATGTTAGAATAACACCAATTTTCCTGCAGTTACATAATGAGAAACATTGTTCCTAAATTGTTGGGCAATTTTCTCATGCAGTGGGGAATCTCAAATCATTAGAAAAAAGGTCGTGTGGAAAACGTATTGCTTTGTGTTTGTGTTATTTAAACAGCAGCACAGAAGTCCTCTGGGTACTGCTTGTGTGGATTTTTAAAGACATTGTGGACATTTCCATCCAAATAGTTCTCATTATTCTATTCTAGATTAGAAAAAACACAAACAAAATGTGTCCAAAAAGTTATTTTAATTTCTGTGTACAAGAAACACGAAACAAAATAACCATTGTGCTGGTAGCAGATATGCGGCAAGCTTATAATCGGGCATCCATATTCTTTTGGCCTCAAAGTTTAGCTCTGAACACACACACAGTGAAAGGCAGTTTCTGCAGTCCTAAGTGAACAAAAGCCGTTCAGCCTGAAAGTCTGCCGCTGTCTCCTTGCATTTTGTGAGCCTACATCCAAACCTAACTATCCATGTAATATCTACTTTGTGCTTTACAAGTCCGCTCTGGATTTCTAGAAATTGCTCGTGTCTACACCCAATTTCACTCTAAATCCCCTTTTTTTTGTGGCCGTGACTTGAATTGCAGGCTGGACAAATACAGATAAATAGCGATTTAATCTGATTTTGCAGTGTGATCTTTCTGTTTTCTCTGAATAGTGGTGCCATGATGGCTAGAACAGTCAAATAAAAATGAAAAAAGTTAGTCTTACTGGTTTTAAAATAAATAACCAGATATTAGCAACATTGTACATAATAAATGACTCACATTTGTATTACAATCAATATTGTTTACCAATAAAATGTAATAAAATTATGATCACGTTAAAAAATCTAAATTATCTTCAGAAATCTTGCTAATGGCTAAACAAACTTTTACTCATCTTTCAGCATATTTTAGACTCACAAGAAGTGCCTAGCGGGAGTAGTGGGATTTTCCACTGCACACTAGTGCCGAGAGTCTGAACTCCCCGACTCCAATCTCAGTGTTTCTGGTTCGTTGGATGCACAAACCAGTGTGTGTTGACAATCCAAAATCCAGATAAATAGACTGGGCTGCATCAGGAAGGGCATTGGGTGTAAAACCATGCCAGATCAATAATACGGATCACAATCTGTTGTGGCGACTCCTAATGGTAATGGCAGCTGAAATATTTCACATATAGAATTATATGTATATATAGCATTACATGACAAAAGTGAGCTTTACTATGAATCCTGCCACTCAAAACCGACCCAACAATGGACTACAATGAACCATTTCCAGATGTGATGTATAACTATACAAACTTATTTTTATTCAGCCTTTTGTTCTTGCTAATTTCTTACAGTTTAAAGCATGCAAACACCCTGTCTACAGAACTGGCCTCCGAGTCTGCCGGGTGGGAAGAAGACTAAACCCCGGTTAGCCGATAAGACATATGTGCAGCAGTGGATGTGTAAATATGGGGTCGAGGGACTGTGTAGACTTCTGAAGGTGTTTTCATTAGGCAATATACCCTCCTCAAAATAATTTGGGATGGCCTGCAGTAGAACACTAATTGCCTTATGTATGTATACTGCAGCATTGCAGAGGACAAAATGACTTCTTGTCTGGCTTTCCCAGATGAGCTGTTCAGGAACATTTCATATTTGTTGTCACAAGTTTCAGTCTCAGTGGTGTCACTGGCCTGTCTCAGCACTTGACAGACACAATTGGCCAAAAGCAACTGTAACTTCTGCTGTCTGGTTAAAGAACTGATGCCGACAGCAGAGCAATGCAAAAATCACAATGTAATCATCCATACATATAAGAGCTGTCTGTAAGAATTTACTGTTGGCTGGGCTTTAACAGAGAGTTAAAAATATCTTCATAAAGCCCTCTATTTTACGCAACCAACCAAAACATGAACCCAGCAAAGCATAACTGCTTTCTTTCTTCTATTTCACTCATCTATTTAAACTCATTTGGTTTTGCCTGCTGTTTTTGCATTTGTCCCCAGCTTAAAGCCCCTACATGGGTATTTGTCCTCCTTTCAGGATATTTGAGGTGGTATATGAGGGTGTAAAACCATGCCAGATCAATAATACGGATCACAATCTGTTGTGGCGACTCCTAATGGTAATGGCAGCTGAAATATTTCACATATAGAATTATATGTATATATAGCATTACATGACAAAAGTGAGCTTTACTATGAATCCTGCCACTCAAAACCGACCCAACAATGGACTACAATGAACCATTTCCAGATGTGATGTATAACTATACAAACTTATTTTTATTCAGCCTTTTGTTCTTGCTAATTTCTTACAGTTTAAAGCATGCAAACACCCTGTCTACAGAACTGGCCTCCGAGTCTGCCGGGTGGGAAGAAGACTAAACCCCGGTTAGCCGATAAGACATATGTGCAGCAGTGGATGTGTAAATATGGGGTCGAGGGACTGTGTAGACTTCTGAAGGTGTTTTCATTAGGCAATATACCCTCCTCAAAATAATTTGGGATGGCCTGCAGTAGAACACTAATTGCCTTATGTATGTATACTGCAGCATTGCAGAGGACAAAATGACTTCTTGTCTGGCTTTCCCAGATGAGCTGTTCAGGAACATTTCATATTTGTTGTCACAAGTTTCAGTCTCAGTGGTGTCACTGGCCTGTCTCAGCACTTGACAGACACAATTGGCCAAAAGCAACTGTAACTTCTGCTGTCTGGTTAAAGAACTGATGCCGACAGCAGAGCAATGCAAAAATCACAATGTAATCATCCATACATATAAGAGCTGTCTGTAAGAATTTACTGTTGGCTGGGCTTTAACAGAGAGTTAAAAATATCTTCATAAAGCCCTCTATTTTACGCAACCAACCAAAACATGAACCCAGCAAAGCATAACTGCTTTCTTTCTTCTATTTCACTCATCTATTTAAACTCATTTGGTTTTGCCTGCTGTTTTTGCATTTGTCCCCAGCTTAAAGCCCCTACATGGGTATTTGTCCTCCTTTCAGGATATTTGAGGTGGTATATGTATTTTCCACACATCTTCAATAACATGCGCATCAGATTATACCTGAATTTCTTGCTACTGTTTTAGTTAAGCCTTATACACATATTTTAATATGGGTTTCAGATTAACAGGGAGAAGAAAAATAGGTACTTTTATGGACCAGAGGTACCTAATTACATCCAAAAAAGTGTCACAGCGCTGCTGGTTTTTATCCAAACTAGGCATGAGTCATGTCTGCTTAATTCAATCTGGCAAATTACCTTGACTTTGTTATTCGACTGATATGGAAATGGTCACAGGACATGATTATCATTGTACCATTCTACTGTTTACTATTACTACACCATTGTTATTGTTATTATTATTATGACTATTATTATGTCATACTGTTACACTGTTGTTTTGAAACTGATAAATCATTTATTGTGTCATGGCTTGGTCACTAACCAATGTTGAACATTTCTAGCTGCATGATGTGCCACATCATCATCTTGAAGATCCCAACCAGCACAGGGAAGACAATCATGTATGGGTGTACGTGGTCTACAAGCTCACAAAGGGAATTTCCTTATGATCTATATACTGCAGGCATGAAAAGTAATGGTAATATAATGTTTAAATATATAATACGATATGACTCAAGAGTGTGTATACAGATCACCAATTCTTCTGCTCATCTTTTAGATTCTGGACAATTAAGGATATTGGAACATAGAGGACCTGATTTTCTGATACTTTATCATACAAACTTGTATATTGGGAAATGGAAATTGATCCTACTTCAATAATCCTTGATGAAATCTCAGCAATTCTCAGGCTTTTTATTTCAAGGCATAAATTCAGGCTGGTGGTCGGCTGTCAGTGGGTGAGAGAGCTTCCTATCTATTTTGCATTGTTTCTCATCTATTTGGACAGATTAAAGATGCCTGAGTCCCTTTAGCATTAGATATTTAATCATAAAGCAATTTCAAATCCACTTTGATGAATAGATAAATTTACCGTGTCTGATTTATTATTCATAGTTTCTCATTTAAAGTTTATCGAATGGAAAAACAGCAATTAGATTATAAGCAAAGCTATTCATTCTTACTATATTTGCATTTTCCTGTTTTGGTGTTATAATTAATGTGACAGTAATTCATGTGCTCTGTATTGTTTACACATTATAAACATCGACAGTCTCATTTGAGGAACAATGACTAAATAACTAAATATATTGCCCATGAATGTGGTGGATTACTTATGCATGACACACTGCAGAACAGAACAGGTGATGTTTAGGCAAATTCTTCTCTCCTGACAATGATGAGAGGTGTCCTGATGGTGTCCTTTTAGGCTAATCCTAAATCTTCCAAGGTAGTTCTGTATGGTGTTGTGCGATTTACATTTCACCAGTATTCAAACCTTCAAGTCTATTTTTAGTCTAACATTTTAATGTGACAGTGAAAAATTAAATAAATAAATAATTTGTTCTTAATACCCCTGCTGTATATAATGACTCGGCAGGTGGGCATGATGCTGCAATACGCCCTGCTTCCGGTTTATATGCCTGAATATGTTTAAAAATTTTCCCCATAAACCTCCTACTGCAGTCAATCTGGGCGTTGTTCATCGCAAATTATTTGTGCTTTTATAAATATAATATCACTGCGCATGATAAAGTAAATACTTATATGAACATATTTCCTTATAGTACCCTTAGGTTACTAAGAAAAATATTTAAAAAAAATAACAACATCAATTTAACAGACTGAAAGGTCGGAGCAACTCTTCAAAACAGTGAGGATTTTTTCCAAGAGTGCAAAATTATATCAATAAATATAAATTTAAAAACCTGTAGATAAATATTAAAATAGGTGCACTGTATTACTGGGCATAAACTTTCCATGAATACAAATATCTCTTTCACCACTTAAATGAAGAAAAATTGAGCATAAAGCACAGAGAAAAAATGAAAACAGAGAGAGTGTCCTGGCAAAACAAAGCCAATCACTGATGTAAATAGACATGCACCAGCTCGCAAAAAAATACTGAACTACTTGGTTCACTTTTAGGAATTAAAAGCACTTGGAGCAGACATTGGAACTCTTTTTCCTTCCCATTTTTATAATGACCTTAAACATTAAAAAAACATGATGGTATTGGTGATTGTTAGGAGTCGGTCAAATTCCCACCAGAGGGAGCCAACTCCGGGAACGTATCTCATTGGCAACCCATAGTTCTACCAGAAGAAGAACTACAACTGCCACACCCCTATCATGCAATCGAGGTAGACGGGGAACACCTGGCTGAGCGTGTATTTAAGTTGACGCCAAGCCAGGGCTCTCCGTCACACCCTCTCTTTGTGCTCTCTTGCACGCTTTGTTAGGGACACCGGTAACACGCATTCTCTTTGAATCGTGGGTAAGCCTTTTAGGCTGAGGTAATAAAAGATATCTCAGGGATAGAGCTTTCCGGTGTGACCCTTTCTATTTGTGCAGTGGTGACTGCATCACCTGCACAGCCAAGAGATGACAATTTACTTATTTATTTATTCATTCATGTATTTATCTTGGGATCAGATTCCCCTTCATTTTGCACAGTGGTGATTTTTATTGCATCACCTGCACAGCCAAGAGACCGCAGCTTGCTATTTATTTATCTACGTATTTATTCATTAATTCATTTATTTATCTCGGGATTAGATTCTGGAATCCCAGCCATTCGCTTAGGCAAACCGCCATTACCAGATAAATAACCATTTACTGAGAACGTGGACGCTGCGTGGCTACCGCGTGGTAACCAGCGTACTTCCGGTTTTATTGTTTACTTCACGCAGCCGTCGCGTGCTTATTAAAT
>JAYDZG010000015.1:4677707-4692459 GCA_034509265.1 Microcambeva bendego | reverse complement strand
TGACTCTCTTGTCGTGTTCCTCTCAGTCTGCAGGAGGCGCTGCAGGTGTCTGAGCGGCGTCTGGAGGAGCTGGAGCAGGTCCTGGAGCTGAAGGAGAACATGCTCACCGAGGTGAGTGTGGAGGTGGAGACTCAGCACCTGCAGCTGCGCAGACTCACACAGATCCAGGGGGAACTCCAGAGCACCCGCGAAATGACTGAGGTGAGGACCACGCCCGTCTCCTCAATCACACAGCTCTGAGGCGTCGACGCGAGTGTGTGTGTGTGTGTGTGTGTGTGTGTGTGTAGTTCCTGCAGGCGGAGAACGAGCTGATCCGGGAGCAGTTATCTGAGAGTGAGAGTTTACTGCGCTCTCAACTCCAGGGACTCAGAGAGAGAAACCTCGAGTGTGAGGACCTGAGGGTGGAACTCGGGCAGCTGCGGTGAGTGTGTGTGTGGGTGTGGGTGTGGACAGTGTGGACAGTGTGGACCGTGTGGACCGAGACTCTCTGCAGCAGGAGTTGATGGTGTGTGCGTGAGAGAGAGAGAGAGTGAGTGTTTGTGTGTGTGTGTGTGTGTGGATTGAGACTTGCAGCAGGAGTTGATTGTGTGTGTGAGTGTGTGAGTGTGTGAGTGTGTGAGTGTGTGAGTGTGTATAAGCAGTGTGGATTGAGACTCTGCAGCAGAAGTTGATGGTGTGTGTGTGTGTGTGTGTGTGGACAGTGTGGATTGAGACTGTGCAGCAGAAGTTGATGGTGTGTGTGTGTGTGTGTGTGTGTGTGTGATTGTGTGTGTGTGTATGGTGCTGGTGGTGGAAGGATGGGTGGTGGTGTTCAGTATAGGGATCCAGGATAGCAGCAGTGCAGTGGTAAAGCATTACCTTCCCGATTACACAGGCGTATGTTAAACGGAAGTCAATTCGCTTTTATTCTTCTTATTTATGAATGTGTTGTTATTCCTAAAGTGATAATAATAAAATATAGAAAAACTAAACACTTACCTTGAGTGGCAATGAAATGGTTGGAGCGTTGGTATCCCTAAAATAATGAAACAAATAGATATAAGATTAGTAGAGAAGAATGGGATGCCATGCCTCAGCAGGCAATAAACCAACTTGAGGATAACACGAGACGCTGTTGTCAAGTTGTAATTGATGCTAAAGGGCACGTGAAAAGTTATTGAGACATTGACATTTATTGGGGTATATCCACCACTGTTGATTAATTTTTTTAAATAAATTGTTTGATAAGAGGGACTAACCATTGCATCCTTCTACATAAATGCCCTACTGTCATGATATAATATAACTGTAGTGCGAACTTTTCATGTTTTCAATAAATTACCATTGAAGGACAAATATCCCTTGCTTTTTGTGAGTAGTGTAAATTTATATTTCATCTGGCACCTCTGTCATGGAACATTCACCACCCTGCTCTGTTTATTTGTTTAAAGCCTGGCTGAAGTTACTAAAGTGTTTGTAATTTTTGAACATGACCTTTACAAAGAACATGACACGAGCAGCGACATCACCATTGATTTCATAAACCATTTTGCAAAGAAAACCACAGTAGCCAGCAATTCACTTATTTCGATTCGATTCGCTCTCCTATCTCCCGGCATTTGTTAGAGTCTGGAGGACGGAAAACTCCCCTGTCAGTCTCTTGCAATGCTGCTCAGTTATTTTAGTGAACATTTTCCTCGGCATTCAGTCCCCAGCCGTTCACACACAAAAACACCCTCATCCACTGCTCCAGAAGACTCACCAAGCTGAGGGATGAATGATGGCACCGACGCACCAACGCTGTGACGCTCGTTCCCACGGGTAGGTGCTGCTCACGGTAAGAGCCCCCCCACTCACAACCCAAGAGCCACACATGCAGATTACATGTTTTTCATTTTCTAGATGCACATTAGCACTGGCAGTTAAAATCTACAGTGTCATGCATCTGATGTTGCATAGTACTTGATAAAAATAAATGCATATGCAGTCGGACAAATCTGCAATCAAAACTGAACTGTGTTATTCGACTCCCCCGGAGCTTACGATTCGCTCCTCAATTTGCTAAACAAATGTAATTTGCGAAGCGGGTACATTAGCAATTTGTTTTGCAATCTCAGCTCAATTACAAACTTCAGCGCCTGAAGTGAAAGAGAATAAAAGCTGACGTGCAACATGGGCAAAGCTTCACAATTAAAAAAAGAAATTTGACCACCAACTCGTTGGACATTTTAAACCAATTAGGTTGAATTTAGGGTTAATCATTTGCATCTACAACACCCACCACTCATCTGACACGGCTTTTGTGATCATTTAGTTTAAAGAGCATTTGTGAGACAGGGTTTGATGTCATGTGTCCATGTGAAAAGTCCTGGCCTTTAATAGTAGGTTCGGGTTTTTTTCAAGAATAACTATTTTTTAATAAAGTTTTGGTCAAAATGTGTGTATCTCCCTAAGGCTGGCCAGTTCAGAGAACCACAGACTACCTATACACAAAGGTAATATAATATTTTATACATAAAATATACACCTACGTTTGTGCAAACTAAATATAAAACAACTTTAAATATTGACATAAATTTGTTGCCCATAAACATGTCTGCTTACGTGTCAATATATGTTTTGACATAAATTATACATAAAAACTTTTATTGTATTAAATACAAAAGTATAACTTAATCAATTCATAATCATACCTAATTTTAACACAAGGATAGTGTTATGGCCGTAAATACCTTGACTTTATTTTTTTAAAAACATCAATTGTATTCTCAGAATTGAAACCTGTGCAACTTGATTCTCCAAATCAAGACCTATTTTTATATATGTTTACAGTGGCACATGCTGTTGTTAAGTATTATATTAATTATTATTATACTCCCTTTTATTTCTATTTTCCCTGGCCATTACATTTTGTGCTTGGGTAAATTTTTGCACCATTTTTACAGTTTAGATTTTTTTTAACTCCACATTTTAACCCAATCCGTTCAGTCAAACACACATATACACACTAGTGAACACTAGGAGCAGCCTAAGCCACAGAGCCTGTGGAGCGGTTTGAGGTTAGGTGCCTTGCTCAAGGGCACTTCATTGTTGGCTCTGAGAATTGAACCGGCAACCTTCTGATCACAAGAGGTTCTCTAACCACCAGGCCACAGTACTGTAGTCACTAGTTCTGGACAGTATTTTTTATTTATTTTCATTTATTAGGATTTTACTGTCATGTTTTTTATACTGTTACTTTCATGACGGGACATAATAGTTACCAGCTACACAAGATTCACCAGTTTGAAAATTCAACATCAAACACAGGACACCTCACTTGCATGTTTTGGACTGTGGAAAACTGTAGCTTCCAGAGGAATCCCACACAGACACGGGGAGAACATGCAAACTTCACACAGAAAGGATCTGGACCACCCCACCTGGGTATCGAACCCAGGACCTTCTTGTTGTGAGGGGAAAGTGCTACCCACTCAGCCAGCGTGTCACTCTCTGGGTGCTGCTGAACACACTTTCAGATTTTCTGTATAATTAAATTTTCAAAGCGGTGCATTTCAGCAGTATGAGAGCATCTGGGTCCTGCTGGGTCCTCCACTCTCCTACATTCTTATTTTTTATATAACTGTTAAACTGTGCTTGTTTTTGGCGGTTATTTATTGATGTACCTTCCAAAAAGTAACCATAGCCCTAATACTATTTTAAATAGTGATGATTTAACCCTAGAATAGTCCAGTTGCAACTAATATTAATAATCAGATCATTAACTGCAATCACAAACAGTCATTTTTGATAGAAGCATCAGCGCAATGCAAAAAAATATATATGGTAGAACAAAAACTAAAATCTGTGTTGTGAAAACATAAAGCATGAAACCAGTCTTGGTGTAAAATATGCAAAGCAAATAAAAATGCTAGCAGAAAAGCACAGCCTTGGAGAAATAAATTACAGAATTGGCCAGCTGCCCCACTTGTTCACACAGTGGATGTAGTGTGGTACAGAAGAAGCCACACAAAAGCTCTAAGCAAAACCCACATATCAAAATGCCTCCAAAGTGCTGCCTTCAGCTCTGAATTCAAGAGATAGCACTCTATAGCATTTTCCCCACATAGTAATAGTTTGGCCAAACAAATGCATGGCAGTGAAATTACAAAATAAATCAAATTGGTACAACAAAGCCCACAAATAAATGTTTTCCAATAATGCACTAAAAGCTAAAATAATAATGTGCAATTGTAAAAATACATTTTGTTGTGGTCGAGTCCTGACCTTATCGTAAGAGACACAAGGTAGCAAAAAAGTTAGAGCTAAAAAAGTCTTCAATTTTGAATTAATTATCTAAAAAAATTGGTTGCAACCTTTTATCATTTTTACATTTAAACCATTTCATTATGTTGCTTATGATGATTCAAATTGACATTGACAATTACATAATTCGATATTCACTTTAAACAGCAGAGGGTGCTACCACTGTTGACCAAGTTGCCAAATTAAGCTTTTGGGCATACTTGCAGTATCAGGGACCAATGCGCATGGGCATGGCCGATCACCTGGTAGTGTGGGGGAGGTCGCTAATAGTCGAATATAACGTATTTTATGCACCACATATTATTTTATGATTTTTTCCCATGCTCAAAGTGGCTGGTCATGTTTTTCCATTTTCATTTTACTATTCTGTTATGTTGTTAATGATATATAACGCCAATCCTAAACCCTGACTTCCAGTCCCCGGTACTGCAAGCATCAGGGCTTTTCTATCTAGCTCAGAAATGAAAGAGCATTCATTATATAAATAAAAGTTAATCTGAAATATAGTATTTTATTTCATTTTTAAGAGAAATAACTAAGTAAAGGAAAACTTTTTCATTATATGTCTTTTAAAAAATCAAATGGAATGATATTGTATTGTAGGTGGAGTGTATTATTACACCACTACGTCCAGCTGTAGATCATTCGGCGGAGACTAGTTTAGTTTAGTTTTTTGGATTGTCGTGCTGTCATGATTAACTCGACATGCTGTGTTAGCTTAGGGTTTAGAATTGATTAGGTTTGTTTATGTACAGTGATTAGCAGGTAGCATATCATTTTTATTACTGTTAGCATGGTTCATGTGCGAGTCGATTAGCTTTAGCGTTTAACATGGGTCTTGTGGTTGGCCAGTTCTTGTGTGTTGCTAATATAAAATTTTCTCTGAATGTGTGAGAGTTGAGGGGTCTGGTCAGGGACTCAACATGCAATATTTTCATTTAGTCCCAAGAAAAGAAACAAAACTGCTTAACTGTACAACAAAAAGTTAACAGCTCAAAGAAGCAAAACAAAGACACGCATGGCTGAGGCTGATTCATATCTAAAAAAAATACAGCAGATGGAAAACACACAGCCTAGCAAGTTGGGACAGAAGAGAAAATCTAACATGAAGAATAGGGAGGATAATAGCGTATAAGGATACTTACTTCCCTGTTTATCCGAATCTAAAAAGCCCAAATAAAACAGGAAAAAAGGTTGATGGGGAAACAAAGGGAAGGACAGAGAAAGAGAAAACAGGTAACTAATTAAATAGATTAGAAAATAAAGAGAGAAGAAGAGAAATTAGGAGATACGGTATTCACATTACGCTTGAAATGGACTAGAGAAAAGTGCCTCAGAAAGTAGAAACAACAGCTTAAACAAACGACTATGACTGGCAGGAAGGTGATTTGTTCGTTCTAGCTTGCTTTGACTCTTTTAGCTGGTCTAGCAGTTTAAGATGAAGTCTAGCTGGTCACTCTAGATGTCCAGCCATAACAAACCAGATCAGCATTAAGAACCCTTCTAAAACCAGCAAAGAAGCTAAGACTGATCAACTATTATTATTATTATTATTATTATCACCTTAGTCATCACTTTTTTATCACTTATCATAATCAGAGATGTCAGTGAATGAGGGGGTGTGTTCTCGAGCCTTTCCAAGCTCTCAATGGGTGCACGCCATAATGAAACGCCCTGGACAGGGCGTCCGTTGATTTATTATTATTACTATTATTACTAATAGTTACTACTTTTTGTGCTGGAGCCTGTCCTAGCTCTCACTAGGCAAAGGCAACCTGGAAAGGGTTGAGTCTATTATTATTATTATCATCACTCATGTCATTATGATCACAATTTGCACTGCATTTACTGGAGGAAGAAGAAATGGTCTGTGAAACTCAGATTGTAGGTAATCATAGATCAGGGCAAGAATACAAAACAAATGATTATTTGTTTAACACACATTTGTGGAAGAAGAAAATTATAGAAGGGGTATCACTAGAGCCATCTGCTCTATCCATATTCCAAATAGGTGACATTCCAAGCTCTGGAATGGCATAGCATGGCAGGGCAGGAAGGTATGGTAAAGTAATCACCAGCATTATATGACAGGATTATGCTACTTCTTAGGAGCAGGAACAAGGAAAATGCTAAGAATGATCCACAGATCACAGTTTATCGGACTTGCTATTTGTCCAAAGTAAATACATGTATAGTACATCCAGTACATATTTTTTATGTAAATTCCAAGTTCAAATAGCAGGATTATTTCATAGATCATCACAAATGAGGCCTGATGAAAGACCTAGAAGATCTTACTGAGCTCAATTAAGCCTCCGTATGAGGTGCAAAAATAGCATTTACAGGATTAAAGCAAATTCCTGTAAGAAGAAATTGGAGAAGCCAACAAGATATCACCGAAGTAAAAAATCCCCTTAAAAACAATCATCTTAAGAAAGAACAGTCGACACTACTCGTCTGTTACGTCTTTTTCCACTTCATTTTCTCTTTAATCCCTGCTTTCTACTACTATGTTGTTTTATTAATTAATTAATTAATTTTGGATGCAAACATCATAAACAAGCTAAATAGTAACAGCTGATGTATGAGGGAAAAAAAACAAAACAAAGAACTTACATCAATGTAGTTGGCATTGACATAATCAGAGTTGGGGTCAGCCAAGAGAGAGTGCATTTTCACATGATGATGATCATCTAGAGAGAATAAAATGTCACAGTAACATGGATTTAGCCATTAGCGATTGCAATTATGTTATTATGGAGGATGTTTTGATTGGAATGTAAAATTATTACAATTAATTAATTGTAAAATAGCTGGTCAATTAAGCAGTGAACAATAAATCAAATAAAATTATTTAATGCACTAACTCCTAATGTATCAGATATGATACAAAAGAAAACTCATATGTGTGTATTACTATGATTTAATTTTTACTTAATAATAACCTAAAATAAACACTCAAAAGCAGATTATTTAAAACAATGTTTTAGTATTTAGTATGTTCCTAAAAAAACGCAATACTTACGAGCCAACAGAGTATCATGTCGCCCTTTGGTCTTTTCTTTCTTCTTAGTGACATCCCAGCCATCAAAAAAGCTCTAAGAAGGGAGAAAACAGTTATTAAATGCAGTGGGAAAGGAGTTTGGTAAACATAACCTTGCAACATGAAGGACACATATCTGGTGGGCTCGAGCATCACTAGGCGGGAGACAAGATATATTTAGCACACAAAACAACAATGTACTTAAAATTATCTTGCTGATTAAAAAGTAAATTTCTGGTACATTAAATAGACTTAGCTTTTTTACCTGGGATAGCTTAAGAAATATAGAAACCATACATATTATGCTTATATGAATATATAAAAAGTATTATTCATGGCCAAATGGCAGCTACTCAGTACGCACAAACGCCCTATGATGACTGAAAAGACAGGAAACAACATGCCGATCGCCAGAATGGCAGAAATTTTACAAAAAAGGAGCAAACAAGCTTTTATGGGTGTGATGAAAATAATTATAGAAGCTGGGTGATACAATGCACAAATTTAAGAATCATGCTCTCTGGAGGGCCCACAGTCTTAGACTTCTATTGCAAACTCCTGGTTTAACATATACTGTAGAACAAATGGGCTCTGATTTTAATTATGTTAGACCAGTAGTTGTGACAATACTTGTGACTTATTTGGCATTATCTTTGCCTTTTTATTTGCGAGAGTTGTAAAACTAAACAAAAAAATATAGCGCCAGCACCATCAATTCAGCTTAAATGAATCAGCGATTCGAATCGTACCCCACGTGATTCTTAACAATTCATTGTAAATCGATACAATTATACTGATGAACACTTAGAAGACTTCTTGAGATAAATATTTATCTGGGTGGTTTTGGTAAGCACCTGGTACCTGTATGTTCTTGGTATCAGTTTGTTTTTGACAGTTCCTTTTCTTTTTGGTTGTCTGTTTTTTGGATCTCCTGATTTTTTTAAATCTTTGCTTTGTTTCCCACTCTCTGTTCCCCTTTTTCCTTCTTTTCCTGTCAGTTAGTACTCTTGATTGTTGTCTTTGGCTAGGTTGTTCTGACGCAATTCGGGTTTGTCAACGAGTCAGCCTTATTTTTCATTTTTCTCCCACTAGCGTCTGACAGTTCTGGTGTGTGTAGCAGTAGCAGACGTGTATGAAAACACGACGTTGCTCTGGCCTCGACGGCTTTATGCTACATTGAATCCTTCTCGCGTGCGTTGGACTGTCTGCGCGATTGGATCTGCAGTCATGGCGAAGCCGGCATGCTGATGAGGCAATTACTTATCTTTCTGTTTCTCCTCTGCATAAAGTCGCTTTATATATAATCTCACTTTAGATAAAAACCTTATTTAATTTAACTTAAAGATTACATAAAACTTTCAGTTAACACTATCTGTTGCTAATAGCTGTGAGCAATCTCTTACATCAAATAAATGTCAGATTGTAAGTTACTTTTTTATGTCCTAGTGCATAACAAGGTCGATAAATACAGTTTAATGTGTGTGGTGGTGGCTAAGTGGTCCTTGGTTCCATCACGAGGTGGGGCGGCTTTCTGTGTGGAATTTACATGTTCTCCTAGTGTCCGCGTGGGTTTTCTCCGGGAGCTCTGGTTTCCTCCGACAATCCACTAACACATCACCAGCCCCTAGAATGCATGAACCAGTGCCAATCCCAAGCCCGGATAAATAAGATTGTGTAAAAACTCATTGTTATAAACCCATGAGGCGACCCGTACTGGAATCAGCCAAAAGATGATTACTGTGGCAGGTGGACCTGTTACAATTGTCCAACTATACAAACGTCAGGACGTCGGAACATGTACTTTTGGAATGCTATTGCTTTTAGTTGATGGTGTAACATGATCTCACCTCATACTCTTGTTTGAAGCCGTAGCACTCGGATGTTTTCATCTGATTGATATGCTGCAGCAGGTCAGCCACTCTTACGGCCGGATGAAGCTGCCCTGTGTGGTATGGAGAGCTCTTCCTACGCCAGTGACGCCGCGGAGAGCCACCCAGTAGGCTACTTGACTCGTTCACCGAGCTGCGCTGTTCAGCTGGCACAGATCCAAACACATAAACAGATTACTTGATATGTAAAATACGACTAAATGTATGTGGACACCTATCAGAATAATTTAATTCAGGTGTGCCATCCATACCTGTGTTTACAGCTTTACAATGAAGAATTGACTCAGATTCAAAAAGAGAATCAAGTTATGAGACGGTCCACTTTCAAAAAGTGAAGAATTGACTCATGAATCAGATTCAAACAGTGAAGTCACAAGAGGATTCACTTTCAAAATAGTAAAAGTGAGGAATACACTCAGTTGATTAGTGAAAGGATTTACTTACACTTACGTCTCATGTGTCAGATAACCAAATAAAGGACTCTCAGTAAATAGTCAAAGGAATCTACATTTGAGTCAGAATCAAATAGCAAATCATGTCACAAAAAGATTCACAAAATTATTCACTATCAGAGTAAATAATACTTTGAAGTCAGAATCAGATAAAGAATAGAGTTGTGAGCGGATTCTCATTCACCAGATTAAATAGCGAGAAATGGACTTGCGAGTCAAAGTCAGATAGTGACTCGAATTGTGAAAGGATTAATTCTCACTAGATTTAATACTGAGAAATCTACTCACGAGTCATATTCAGATAGAGAATCAAGTGTCCTGAGGATTCACTTTCTACAAAGTAAATACTGAGGAATCAACTCACGAGTATGATTCAGATAGAGAGTTGAGAAGTAACAGGATTCCTTTTCACCACAGTTAAGGTTTTTCAAAACGCAAAGTGTACTGAAGCAAGGAGCAACAGTTCGGTTCAGTTTATTTTCTTAAACCACTTATCGTCATTAAGGTCGGTTTGGGGTGCTGGATCCTATCCCAGCTCTTCAACGGGTGCATGGCACACAGTAACACCCTGGACGGGGCCAAGGAGCAAGTGACAAGAGTAAATTAAAGTTGCTGCTAATCAGGTTGCTCAGTGGTTAAGGTACAGGACTACTAATCAGAAGATTTCTGGTTCAAGCCACACCCCTGCTGCTGGGCCCCTGAGCAATTGCTTAAAATAACTGTTAGTTGCTTTGGATAAAAGTGTCTGCTAAATGATGAAAATGTAAGCGTAACGAACGCTAGGGTTTTCGGGAACAGTAATTCTACTGCCAGGAACAGTAGGGTGCAGTAGGGTTTTTCTCAGCTGAAATAATGACCCGGTCATAATTGCAGGCATCTGTGCCCAATTTGTTTTTCACAATTAGTCGCATCAAGTCCTCTTCTCTTACTGTGGAGATCCGATACAAAACAGCATTCTATTGCAAAGCCTTGTCAGAGGAAACGTGAAAAAATCCTGAGCCGTGTAATGTTCAACCTTTTCGTTTTGCCTCTCGGCCACGTTGACGTGGATGGATGGATTTAGCAAATCTTCAGCCACAGGTATAGCTGCTGGCACGGAGTCAGGAGTTTGAGTGGCGGCAGCATGATTTTGAGCGGGCTGTGCACCGCTTAGTAACACCATATGGAGGGCAGAACAGTAAATTACTTTCGCTAGACTTCTCTTTCCTCCAGCCACGGTAGCTTACTTGGATGGGAACCCAGTACATTAGGTACATTTGATGGAACACCTGGCAACTGGAGCAAATTTCTTTTCCGGAAACTTCTGAAGTGGCTTGGTTTTCACAGAGGAATTTGCGTAAAGAGAAAGAGCCTCATTTAGCATTTGCGGGATGTCCAGACTTTGACCGTAAGATCCTGCGCCAAGCTCATTTGTCAAATCAAGCATTAAGTTCTGTCTGACTAAAAGCATAGTTGGGACTCGGCTGTCTACTGTCAGTGTTCTCTTGCCAGCATTGCTAGTAGTGTTCTGCATCAACTTTAATAACACAACTGGGGGGTTATACCTGGAATGTTTTTAACAGGTACTCACTATTCCATGGTGTAGAAACAGTAAACATTCTATCAAACCTCCTGTCTTTTGAGCTTGGGGTCAATTTGTCACCAGCAATATAAACCTCCAGAAAAGTATTGTAAATAAAATTGTTATCCAAGTTACCCCCTACATCAACAATACCTGTTACTCCATGGTAAAAAGAGACCACTTCGGAATGATGTTTGTTTTAGTTTATAATTTATGGGAAAGTGTTTAACATAAAAGGAGCAGTGTTATTTTAGTCTATCAACTAGAATAAGACTTGAAGTTGTACTTATATATCCTGTACACACACACACATTAAATTATTGTAAAAAAGGGAAGCTGAAGAGGTTTGACCCCAATAAACACAGGTGTACACAACATGTACAGAACAAACACTACTCACAAAAGTTTAGGGATATTTGGCTTTCAAACTTGACCTTCTCTAAATGTTTTAATGTACCTATTTAACTGTTTAATGTTTCAGTATGTTTTGCACAACTTCCTATTCTGTAACAAGGAGCTTATTGACAGAATTAACATGTTTGATCCATGAATTACCAATACATTTCCTGGTTCAATTAGAATTGGTATCTAAACAGTCCTCATCCTCATGCTGTTCACATTTTGACATCACAAAACCAAGACAACACCTAACAATTGATCAGCAGTACCTCACCATTGCGGATTCAAACAGGATGTTCTCAGACAGAAGTGGCCACTGAGCTTAGTGTCAGAGAGTGACATCAGCGGGTTGCAACAATGATACAGAGAGTCATAGAAAGGCATAGAAGTGGACGTCCTTTATCCACATCCGACAATGATGTGCGCTTCATTGTGAACAGTGCCCTGTGGAACCAGATGATGAACACCACACAACTCCAAACACATTTAAGGGAGGTGAGAGGAGCCCAAGTGTCACGTCAGACCATTCCAAACCATTCACATCAGCACGGTCTGTATACTAGATGACCTGCAAGGGTACCTGACCATACCACCAGGAAAACCCGTCACCGTCTTGTATGGGTCAGGGAGCATTTATGCTGGATGAGGTACCAGTGGGCTTCAGTGCTGTTCACTGATGAAAGTTGATTCACGCCGAGCAGAAACGATGTTGGAGACGTCAAGGAGAATGCAATGCATCAGCCACTGTTGTCATTAGAACCTAAGGCTGTCCTTCAAGAAGAGTGGGATGCCACGCCTCAGCAGACATGAGTCTTTTTGTGAGTGGTGTATCATGTTAATTTTTACCCAGTTGTCCCCATTAATTAAGTATAAGTCATTACTTCAAGTTGACCAGGACATAACAGGAGGGTTAAATTTAAGGTATTAGGTCGGTGACAGGCCTGATCGGATGTGCGTACTCACTCCTGGCACTGCAACTGTGCGTATCCATGAAGGTGTGTGTAGTCTGCTCGTCCTGCTGTAGCGTGCCCTGCTCGCCCGTACTGCAGTCCAGAGAGCCCAGCCTTCGGGTCTTCTCTGGCCGATAGGTCATGGCTGCCTTGTTCATGTTAACTTTCTTCCTTCTTGAATAATGATAGGACAAATAGCAAAGCAGCAGCAAAAAAACACCTCTGGGTTATACCTTTTGAAAATGTTTTATGGGGCGGTCTGTTCTACATGACACATAACACATCCCTTACTATTGAAATGTTGTATTAACATGATTTATATTCATTACATTTTAATTAAAAACAATTAATATCATGAATATTATATTTACACTACACTGCACTACATCACCCCCGTCTACTCCCTGAATTAACAAGAAGTCACTCATTGTTCATTAAGGCAGAGCTGTGATTCGAAACGATGAGTCTAAGATGTCCTCTCTGGTGTGCTAGCGCGTTTAACCGCTGTGCCACCTAAGAGAAAGTATGGTGTATTTTTAATGATGAAAATAACCCTTACATAAATCCGTACTAATTATTATTAAAAATATAAAAATATGGATTAACCAATAAAAGAAATTCATTCATATCACCACCTGAACAAAGCAAAACAAAAATGCAGATGAACTGTATGATAAAACAACGGAAAGAAGATGTGTGGATCCACTTACGGGTAGTAAGGGTAGGAATAGAAGTCCCTTCTGCCGAGCATGAGGACCAAGAGAGATAAATAATGGAAGAGAAAAGGAAGAGCAGAAGTGAGATGAGCTGAATTAGTTAGGTGACCTCAGGAAGACAGGTGAAAATGTAGAAAATAGGTCCCACCATTGACTGTTTAGACCACTTTGGATTAGTACGAACAATAAAAATATTACTGAATATGCAAAATGAGCCTACATAGGTAAATTAAAAACAGAATTATGGACCAAATTTAACATTTGTCATAATTACGCAAAAACAGATGACCACAAAACAATGAAAATTGAGGATCTAGACTGACTGTAATATTTGCAGTCAACAACATATGAGGAATTTTAGAGCCAGCTTTTAAAGAGCTGGTCCTTTCTTATCATGGGATCAATCTTGGGGTCTGTCAGAAAACCTAGTGACCTCTCTACAGACACTTTTTCTGCCCTCCTACATGCTCTAGAGAAGGAGGCTGACTAAATTCTTGGATGCCTTCTTGGTGTCCTACCGAGGGTTTCCTCCCACAGTCCATAAACATGCAACCAGGTTTACTGGAGACACTGAATTGTTCTATAGGTACCTAGCCACTACCAGTGGCTTGTAGTGCCAGTCTCAAACCCAGATAAACAGGGAGGGTTGTGTCAGGAAGGGCATCCAGCGTAAAAACTGGGAGACGCCCTTCATTATTTATTATTGTTATTAAATATTATCATTAAAACAAAGATAATTAAAATAAATTCATTTTATTTCAATTATTTGATCTATTTTTTCAGAAGTAGGTTGATTGAGCAGCTGGATTTATTGTGGAAACCAGTTTTCACATGAGCTGCAGTTGATTTCTGTACCTTTTTGTTTGTTAGTGTCACACACACACACACACACACACACACACACACACACACACACGTATTTATTTAATGTATATTGACATATTGTTGTATAACAGGCAAAAGAAGCATAAGTAAACACTTAACAGTCCATGTGCTGTCTGTCATACATGTATCATACACGTATATTAGGTGTAATATCACCAAAACAAATTTATTGTATGTGTTGCTTATCTGGCAATATAAAGGTGATTCTGATTAATTTACTTAATCTTACACCTGCCACCACTGTGGTGAAGTGTGACCCACCCCATTACACCTTTTTTCCTAATAACTGGTAAGATTAGCCTATTTTTTTTTCTTTGCATGTGCTATCCTTCGCTTTAACAGGGATGGAATACAGTCAAAAAGTGGGAAAGTTGTAACACAGGCAATTCTTGGTTTGGTTAAGAAGAACATCTTACCCTTTCTTGACTATGATGACAATAGCTCCAAGAACAAGAACGAAGACCACCAGTCCTCCGGCAGAGGCTCCTAGAATCAGACCCATGTCTTCGGCATGCTGAGATATCTCCAGAGCATGCTTATGGTCTTTACATGCAGCTGTAAAAAAGAAATGTA
>JAYDZG010000015.1:4637755-4648091 GCA_034509265.1 Microcambeva bendego | reverse complement strand
AAATTTTAACCCCCCCCCCCCCCCAAAAAAAAAAAAAAAAAACTTACAATGCTGAGATAGGACCTGATATAGATACTGGTATCGGTGCATCCATAGTATGAATATGTTTCTTATGTTGTTGTTTTTGCCTTATTACTTTTATATTGTATTGCTAAGGAAAGCAAACTTAATCCTGTATTATGACAATTAAGTTATTTCTATTTTAAAATACTGTATATGGCTTGTTACAATAAAATTATTTCTTATTTTCAGTGCCAGTAGAAGAGGATCAAACCCAGGTCTCCAATACTCCTTTGTCATGTGGTACTCCCTTTACAAGCTGCTGCACCATGCTGACCTGTTGATTGATAACCTGACTCACTGAAATTGCCCAGAGAGATCCATTCTGACCCGGATATTTCACACAGATATTTGATTCCCATCAAACCTGGAAGCAGTAGCAAAGACATTCGGTAAAATAAGAACAAACCCTCATGATCAGCGACAGATGAGATGACTAATGGTCCAAAAAAGACTCGAAATCATGACAAACTACATTGAGAGGAAACTTCTAAACTACAGCACTGCTCGTCTGTATGGAAATGCCTGCAAACCAACCACCCCCCACAAACAAGCACCACACCTACCCGCGCACACACAAACGTTTCTCCCTAAAGACACCTCAACACCTGTGGAAAAATTAAAAAGGAGGAAAAGTGTTAACGTTAGCAGATGGTAACGTCCTCAGGAGCCTAATCACAATTGCTAATGTCGCCTGGGATGCCTTACATCACAGTGTGCCAACTTTCATACTGGCATGCATTAGTAAAATGCTGCTGATCATGTATGTGCAGCTTTCTGGCCACAGTTGGATGTAATCTGTATGATTTACAGGACCATGAAGTTACAGGTTGCCAAATAAACAGAAAACCCAAACTTTCTTGCAGGCACACAGTAAGTGGCTCCCAGCTTATGCGTATCTTATCTGCCAGGTAAAGTGTAGAGATATATTATTTATGTACAGTATGAGTTGTGTCCCAAGCCCCTTGGACCAGTGTAATAGATGCAGATAAATACCTCCAGTGTGTGCGCTGTGGACTATTAAAGCGGTGTGGAGGTCAGTGTAGTGGGCAGTACTTATTTTGGTAGTGAGGAGTTCAGAAGAGTAATGGATGAAGGGAAAAGCTGCTTGTGAGCCAGCTCTTTTTGGCACGGGTACTCACATCTCGGCTCTCAGAAGGCAGGAGGTTATACAATGTGTGGCAGAGGTGAGCAGAGTCCCTGATGATGCTGTGTGCTTTGAATACCTAACGCTCATAGTGAAGGTAAAATAATAAACGGCAGGGAGCTGAGCCCCAGTGATGTGCTGAGCGGTCTTCACTCTTAATGCTGCTCTGGTAGAAATTTAAGAAGGTCTGGGGAGGTTCTGACGCTCTATGAAAGTTCCTCAGAGATAAGAACGCCCATGAACTTTCAGATGCCGTGTCACGTTATTATGAGCACTCCCTATTTCCTCGTGAACGGTGGGGGAGATGCAATTTGTTACATTTTAAACATCAGTTAGAGTAAAAAATAAACTATGTAAAATGAGTCTGTGAAGCGTTCTGGTGATTAAAGTGTTGGCAGATTGCAATGTCTCCAGCCAGTGTTGCCATCTCCTCAGTAAGCAAAGTAGCTACCGGTTGTCCTAAAAGTTGTTAGAATTTGCTTATATGACATCATTGCCTAAAATGCATGTAATTGAGATTGTGAGTAGGGTTGCCAGAAAAACAACATCTGATGCAAGCGCATGAAATGATGATACAGATGATACAGCACATACACAAAGTAAGAATTTAAGAAGCTTATAGATCATATTACGACATACTTTTTATGATTGTTTAATTTATTACTTTAAATGATTTCGTCATATGGAGTGTGTGTACTTGCATGTGGGTATACATCGAGTACAGTGACATTACAGTTCTACCAATGACTTAAGTATTGTCTGTTTAAACTCCTTAACCCCCATGCTCAAACATGTACAGTGATATCTGTGCCCGATATCGAGTCATTTTTACGAGTACAAGTACGAATACATGAGAACGGTATCGTGCTAAAATATTTAGTAGCATAAGTTATTAGACTAACATTAAATATGTTAAAATCATGAGCCACTGGTTCGGAAACACATTGCTGAATGTTTAAATGTTGTGTCAACATGTGTATATATATATATATATATATATTTGAATTAAAACAACTATTGTGAGATTTATATCAACTTAGCTTGTTTGCAGTACACAGAAGAGACACAGCACCCTCTTGTTATAAAACTAACTAAGTAACTTGAGTACTAGTACTCAAGTAATAGTTCTCTGTAGTAAAAGTAAAGTAATGATTAAAGATAAAACTTCCGCTCTTAAAGTGAGGTCCACATGTTTTTGTTTTGCTTTTTGTCCATCTTGGGTACACTCACCGAAAGTACACCAAATAACAACAACAAAATGATTGAGTGCTCGTTTCCCCCCGCTGGCAGACTTTTGGAAGTGAAAACGCGCCTCGGGGAAGAAGAAGGGAAATAAATGATGACAGAATTACACCGCGGTGATGAATGAGCTGTTTTCATCGTTCTGTTTATCACGGGCGGACCAGAGCGAGCAGAAGTCCGACCCGTACACACTCCGACAGAACCTGGAGCCGGACCTCTGATGCATTTCACTTTCTCATATTTGCATGAGAATGGGCTCGGCTTGTTTATCAATGTGGCTAAATATGTGAAATGCTAAGCCTGCAAAATTCTTTCTTCTGCTCCGGTTGTGGTCGGGGATTATTAATGTCCTGTTGTATTAAGTTAAATGGTCGTTTGTTTAACCTGATGTTGTGCATTTTAAGTTTTGATTAAGGACGTAACGAAGCACCACAAAAAGGTTAAAAATCTGTGCACATGTGCCACAATTCAAATCAGTAATTCATTTATAATTAATCGATATTCACTTTATTAACCACCTGGTTGATGTCACTTGCCGGGTTGCCATGTTGTGACTTTCCAGCCAAATTTATTTATGTAAGGATATTATTTGTATTTTTCTCTTACAATACAATGTGGCACAGTGGCTTAGTGGGTAGCACTGTTGACTCAGAGCGAGAAGGTCCTGGGTTTGATCTCCGGGTGGGGTGATCAAGGTCCTTTCTGTGCGGAGTTTGCATGTTCTCCCCATGTCTGAATGGGTTTCCTCCTGGTACTCCGGTTTCCTCCCACAGTCCAAAGGCATGCTACCAGGTTGATTGGAGACACTGAATTGTCCTGTAGGTACCTGTGATGGACTGGCACCCCATCCAGGGTGTTACCGTGTGCCTTGTGACCGTTGAAGAGCTGAGTTCCAGCTCCCCTCCCCGACCCTAATTAGGATAAGGGGTTAAAGAAAATGAACTGAACTGAACATCTACCTGGTGGAGTACTGCGATTTTCCATTGCACACTGGCGTTGCCAGTTGGCTGAGTGCCATCCTAGAAACTAGGATGCACAAACCAGTGTATTGTAGTGCCGGTCTGAAGCCCAGATAAATAGGAGGGTTGCATCAGGAAGGGGAAATCTGGCATAAAAACTATGCCAAATCAACACTGCGGACCATGATTTGCTGAGGCGAACCCTAACAGGAGCAGCCAAGAGTATTCCCATTTATTTCTAAAACTAAATGTAACTAATTAAAATGCAACTAAGCGATAAAAATTCAGCTACATAAAATAATTAGCATGAAACAAAGAATAAACTTGTTTAATGGTGCAAAAGCTGCGAAAGGCTTCAATTACTTCAACGAAATCCTTCATGAATGTGAATCTGTGAAGATTCTGTCTTCAGGGAGTGTGGTTAATAATAACAATGATAATTACAAAGTGCAACAACAATTCATTAAAGTTCTGACTGAATTGAAAGTCTTTAAATGTCACATATAGACTGGAAAAGAAAATGAAAGCCGACAGAGCTGGAAAAGTGTTGGTAAGTTATAGAGTTTTGTCTCTGTGACTGCAGACGTGGTGCGATATGTGTGTTGAGTTTGTGCTCTTAGGTTATCCAAGCCCAAATTAGAAAACTTTTGGACAGGAGGGAAAATGCAAGTAAAATAACACTGCAGCGCTCATTACAATTAGTTTGATTTTTACTTTGACAGTAGCTCATGTCAGATCGGACCAGACAGATCGGCCTTCACTCATGAGCCCTGGCTTCCCACGACCCCATCAATGGTTTACCACTGTTCCTTCCTTGGACCACTTTTGACAGATGCTGATTCCTGCAGAGTGGGAACACTCCACACGAGCTGCAGTTTTGAATATGCTCCTATCACGTTGTCTAGCCATCACAATTTGACCCTTGTAAAACTCACTCAAACGTGTCAGTGCTCATAAATGTTATGCCTGGTCAGTGTAGTGGGGATTTGATATAAAAGAGATGTAATAATACATTTTAGCCAAATGAATCCTATTTACACAAGTTTTTAGTCCACAAGCTTTTCGGACTCTCAACAAAAATAGCAATCAGTAATAGTCTATAGTAAGATAGAAGGAGGTATGGATGGATGCATGCATGGATCGATGGATGGATATATTATGTGTACTTAACTTTATTTACATTAATATTTACATTGACTAATGCACATAGGTGTCAAACAATCGGTTTTACTCACTGTCTTCCTCCGTCTGGAATGTGACCTCACGGCTTTCCTTTTTTCCTTCGGGATTGGACAGAGCCAGTCGTACATGCACGGCTCGAAACGGAGGCAGGTCCCGGAGTGTGAAGCGTGACGTGTTCCTTTCCACCGACAGACACTCCCTCACCGTGGCATTATTGGAGCTGGTCCCACTTCCTGTGGCGGTGGAGTAACGGTAGCACAGGGACAGAGAGTAGGTGTGACACCGGGTCAGGTTGTAGCCCAGAGGCTCCCACTGTAACACCAGCTGACGGGACTGGATCTCTGAGGCGGTGAGACCACGAAGGGGACGCATGGGCTCTGAGGAAGAGAGGAAGGGGGCGGGGGCGATTATTACCACTGGTAACAAAAGTCATTTTCAAACCTTGTCCAGTTGTTGAATTCTTAACTGATCATTGCTTTATAGCTAAAACTATATGGGCACATGTCCATAAGCTTTTTGGGCATCTGATTTCAAAACTGTGGGCATTAATGTGGAACTTTGTGTCAATAACAGGCTCTTCACTCTTTCTGGACTACTTTTAACACAGTGTGATGATCATGGTAGGTGTGTGTCTGTGTGTGTGTGTGTGTGTGTGTGTGTGTGAAGTATAGTTTATGAGGGTGTATATTTAATTGTGCATGTGTGGGTACAGTGTGAATTTATGTGCGTGTGATATATACAGTATATGAATATAATATATATATATATGAATGTGTAATTATATCTAGTTTGGATCACTGGAGTATGTTTCCAACAAAAATCTAAAACATTTTTTGTAGATTTAAATAATGAATGTGTGCTTTGGCTTTTCAACAGCTCAAATTAAATCATTTGCCCTCTGCATATAGAATAAACAAAGAAATAAAAATAACATTTTTCTTTCCAAAGTACACAAAACTATTATGCAAATTGTTTCGTTCTGTCCTTTACTTCGACACAAGTAACAAATGAGTGCAAGAGAGGAGAATAGAATGAAAACACAGTGATCTGCCAAACTCCGATTTGTCTCATTACACAACTGATTTGACAGAAACATGATAAATCTGCAATAGATGTGTTTGGTAAAAGAGCAGGAAAAAAATGGATCAATAGTTATTTTTTCTCAGACATTTATCTTCTTCTTTTACACTCACTGAATGGCCAAAAGTATGTGCACACCAGCCTGTCCATCACAAACACTGAATACACACACAGAACTTTACACAGAAAGGACCCGGGCCACACCGTCTGGGGATCAAACCTGTGTTATTCACTTAGCTACAGTGTCGCCCTGATATATTTATGTACATTTTGAATTTTGATTTGAATTAACGAAATGGTATGATGTCATATTTATTACCTGTTACGTAGATATAATGATTAACTAATACATTAATCAAATATTAATTCAAGCATTAAGGACATTTCTATTACAAAACAGTAACAAGTTCTACTACTAAAATGATAATAGTATTTATATTTATGTTATTAAATTTAAATGATTATATTATTATTAGTTAATAAAGTTATTTCAATGAAATTTAAATTTTAAGAAAATGTATTATTATTATTATTATTATTATTATTATTATTATTATTATTAATGCTAATAATAATAATAATAATAATAATAATAATAATAATAATAATAATAATAATAATAATAATAATACTATTTAGTAAATTGTAAATTAGACAATCCCATCTAAAGTCAGCTACTAATGTTCAACGAGGACCCTGACTGACGTTGAAAGTTTCAATTTATCCCAAATGAGATCATTGAGGTCAGAACTCTGTGGGCAGACATAGTTCCTGTAATATAAAATCATTTCGGAAATATAGCTTTAGAAAATGACTTCAGAAAGAAAAATCAGCAGTGCAAGGAGATGAGCAAACGTGTAAACAAGAATATACTTTCCAAACCTCATTCCAGCTTCTTCAAGGTTGCGCCTCTGCATGGAGCACAATTTCATAAAAAAGAACTTGGTAAGAACTGTCACAAATTTAAAGGCGTAAGCATTTTTATGTCAGTTTCATTATAAGCACTTCATTATAAGCTGAGTGTCTGAATGTAGTTTGGTCTACAACATCTGCAATCTCAATGATGATACACACTGCTTTGGAGTAGAACCAGCATAAAGTTCATCAGCAATTTGAGCTACAGTAGCTCGTTTGTTGGGTCTGTTGACACGAGCCATGTATACTCTCCCAATGTGAATCAATGAGCCTTGGCTGCTCATGAACCTATCAAAGTTCATTCCTTGGACCACTTTTGATAGATACTGACCACTGCAGACTGGAAAAACTTTGGTCCTTGTCAAACAGCCAAATGGACAGCCATAATACTTCAGTCACGAGTATTAAATCCTAACGGGAAGTGTGTTGTACTCCTTTAAATCAAACATATACACTTCCCTGCAGCAATGGTGGTCTAGTTTTTATTTTCTGTTCAACATATGTGACAAATGCTCTTCCGGATACGTTAATGACCAACTTTGTTGAAACAGCTATTTCACACATATATAGTATAAACAGCTATGCTTGTATGCCACACCCCTCTCTACAGACGCCTACACAACCTTCATAATGACTCATCAATGAAGCTAATGATCCCCAGCTGCTCCTCCCAACTTACTCAGTTCCCAACATTTTTCCTTCTAAAAAAGGTTCACTAGCAGTCATGGACAACGTTGTATCTACAATTTACTTCACTTGCATGTTTTTGGACTGTTGGAGGAAACTGGAGCACCCAGAGGAAACCCACGCAGACATGGGGAGAACATGCCATCACCACACAAAAAAGACCCGGATTGTCCCATCTGAGGATCTAACCCAGGACCTTCTTGCTGTGAGGCGACAGTGCTACCCACTTAGCCACCGTGGAGCCCCAATTAAGCTAATGATCCACAGCTGCTTCTCCCAACTCGCTTAGTTCCTTATGCCCATTTTTCCAGCTTCAAACATAAGCTTCGAGGACGAGATGTGCACTGACTGTGTAATATATCCCACCTACTAACAGATGCTGAGATGATGAGATTATCAGTTTTATTCACTTCACCGATCAGTGCTCATAATGCTATGCCTGGTCGGTGTACATGGAGGGTTTTTTTTTCATTTTATAAGAACATTTTCTACCTCCTCTGTGCAACATTGTCAACATAAGTAATGCATTCTAGAAACACGGTATGTATATATTCATATACACGTATTTACCTAAGATGAACAGAAGTGATGCAGAGACTCACACTGCATAAAATTATTCATGAATAAAGAAATATCAGAGTCTGTTTTTGCTAGTCGTGTGAGTGTTGAACATCAGGTAGATATGAGACAGGAAATTCTCTCTGTGACACTTGTTTTATTGCTATAAGTGACGGAGATGAATTGACACTACAAGCCACATTGACAGTGATGTATTGGCTGGGAGCTGAAGAGAAAAGCACAACACAGGTTCTGTAAAAACACACACACACACACACACACACAGACACACACACTGAGATTTGCCTAAACAGGGCCTAAAATAGAACACATGATGCTGTGTGTGTACATTAAATGGCCGAGTACACCAGCATCTCCAAACTTTTCTTATTGGGGAACAGAAAGTCTAAAATAATTTCCAGACAAGTGAAATGTTTAAAAACTCTACCTCAAAGAAATATCGGAAGGAGTTTCGCACTCTACAGTGCATTTTATAAAATGGTTCAAATTGAAGGAAAATGACCCCTCCCCGCCCCCCAAAAAACAGGTGAGATGGTTGGAGATGACTTGGACCTCAAGCGCTCACTACCTCTGGGAATTCTTTCAAGAAGAAGCTGATTGAGAGAATGCAGAGTCCAATCTATCATCAAAGCAAAATGGGTCTACTTAAGAGAAATCTAAAATATCAAACTTATTCTCATTTGTCGAACGCTTTTTTGTTTAGTACATGATACCATATGGGTTCCTTCATAGATGTCTTCAAAATGAATCAACAATGTAACAAGTAAAAAAAGTCATGTGTCCAATCTTTTGACTGGTACTGTATGTTAACAGTTGTTCTGGATAGCTGTCACTTACCGGCACACTTGGTTCTGCTGACCAGAGGTGGTCCGGGTGGTCCGGTTCCTCCCTCTCCCGGCCGTGTAAGCAGGACGCTGATTCGGTATTCCGTGTCCGGTTCCAGATGCCAGACTTTGTACGTGAGAGAGCCGACCCCGTGAGTCTCCGACCATGGCGAATGACTTGCTCGGTACACGATCTCCCGCCGGATCACTGGTCCGTCTCCCACTATGGAATTGGTGTTCAGCTGGATGATCAGGTAGGTGGGACCTGACCGGAGAAGCTGAGGCGGCGCTATGGGAGTGGGCGGGACTACAAGCAAAAAAGAAAAAAGAAAAATGGACAAATAAGAATTTGAAATTTTGATCTGTTAAAACATTGCTGCTTTCCTCCCGTTTAGGTGCATACACCTGTGGTGCTGGCAATCTTAGCATTCAGTATGACACAACTGTCTCACACTGACTTTTAATCTGTGTAAAAGCCTATAAAAAGTGGTGATCTCAAATATCTTCCAACTCTTTGCAGACCAGACAAATGTCTGTTAAAGTTAACTCTTCCAAATGTCTACTATGCTCAGAAAAAGCCAGAGGAGACAAAAAGAAGTGGGTCAGAGCTCTGCATGAAGGGTCTACAGAAAAGAACATCAACCAGACTAAATATGACAGCGCTCTTCTGCCGGCATGGAGCTAAAAAACTTCTCCAGGGATTTATTTCAACTGCTTTTTTACTGTATTCATATTATGTTGGTGTCCAAAAGACAGAACATAGTCAAAGGATCTCCTTTTAGAAATCCGATTTTCAGTATTTTAGATATTCGTTCTCACTAGGAGTAGGGCATTAGCAATTAAATTCTCCTGAGGTTCTCTCAAGCTCTTTTGTTTCGTCATACAAGTAAGATTAGCACCGGTCTCAAAACAAAACTCCACTCTACCGTTTTCCTCCAGCTCATGTAGACATCTAAATTGTATTTTATTGTTTTAAATTATCTTAATAAATTATTCTATTTCTAAATTATTTGTATACTAAAGTACTCTTTTTCTGTATTATTTCAATTTCTAAATTATTCATTCTCTAAACTATTCCTTTTCTATTCTATTCTCTCTAAATTATGTTTATAGTTTTGACAACTTAATTATATTTACGATGACCGCAAAAAAAGCAAATACACCATATACTTTTGGCTACATTGTGTAAGCACCATTGTCTTCTTTGCTGATGTAGCTGGAGATACAGGACAGGAGAATGAGTTATTGATCTTTGTGTACTATGGGACAAGTTAAAAGGCTCGTCACTGCGTCAGAACTGAGAGCGACTATCAAACTTGCCTGCACACCAGACCCTCATTACTCTCTTCTTTTCCCCCAATTTGAAAGCAGAAGTGTGTTGTGAATTCTAAGAGTTAATTCGTAGAGTTGAAAAGCCGAAGAAACAGCGATCTCGTACATGACATCTTGAATTTGGGATAATCCAGCTGTTCAAACCAACTTCTGATGGGACTTGGACAAGCTCTCGTTCTTCAAGTGTAGATTCTTCTTTACACAATATTTTAATTAAGTCGGTTAAGACAGCTATACTTTGGATTGTAAATATATTATTATTATTATTATTATTATTATTATTATTATTATTAATACTATTATTATTAGCAGTAGTAGTAGTAGTAGTA
>JAYDZG010000015.1:4513449-4530600 GCA_034509265.1 Microcambeva bendego | reverse complement strand
TGAAAGCCCTGATCTCAGTGGTTGTGGCTATTTCATTAAATACAAATCCTGTATGTCTTTTTTTCTTTTCTTCCTCTCATATATCGTCCTACATGTTCATCTTCTCATTCTGAAGCAAAAGTGCTTCACGTCTACACAATACATATATATATTTTTTTAAAGTCCATGTGATATTTGTTTCCACCACATTGCCGTAACATATTGTTTAAAGGCATTAAAAGCTCTCATAACCTTTGCTCTACAACAGTACGTAAAACAAACCCATGTCAGCGCAGTGCCTGGAAGTAATGCTACAAAATCATTCTACCTCCATCACACAACCTACACGGTCTAAAATAATCACGCACAAAGGTCATTCTTTTTTGTATGACAGCCCCAGGCACCTAATAGCTTCAAAAAGTTTCTGGCGATTTGGGTTCTTGGCCGTTCACACTGATAAAGAATTAAAATCCTGCTTAGGGCAATTCTGAGGAAAGGTAGTCTGTGATATATGTGGTCGAGTCACATTATTATGACCACATTAAGCCGGGCTGGGAGTGACCCAATAAAATCCAGGAGCCATGCTGTCCATGTGCACCCCACAGCTGCTAGACGGGGCGCAGGGAAGGATCCATAGAGCAGACGTGACCATCAAGCTGGTCCCACAGATGCTCCATTGAGTTCAAGTCTGAGGAATAAGGGGGCAGGGTAGTAGCTGAGGCTTTAACTGAGAATTCCATTTTGAGGGACTGAAACTACTAAATCAGTCATTTTAAAACTAGTAACAGTTGTTTAAAAATTAGCGTCTCCTTTGTCAGACTCCAGTCATAACACCATCTGTGACACGGAGATATTTGAGAAATATTCTAGAAACAATAGGTCAGTGGGTCAAGAGGGAGGGCGGGGGATTAAAGCTTGAAGCTGGCCTTTGCTTCTTTTTTTTCCTAGCGTCTGCCTTCTGGTTTAAAAATAAGGGTGTAAAGTAAACGAAAGTTTGCTCATCAGAATCTTCTGGGCATTTCTTTAATGAAAATGGACATTCCCAATCATCCTATGCAAAACGAGCCATGTGTCACCTTGACCCGTTATTATCCGTTCATATAATGAATTCATCCTTACATATGGAGTCCTCTCATTACACTCAAGAGGATGTGTGGGGAGAAGGGTGGGGAAAAGGGGAGTTGTTAAATCAAGCGTAAAGAAATGCTCAAGACAAGCACATTCGTTGTGGCGTATAGGGATACGGATAGAAAGGCGAGGGAGGAGGACGCTGCGTGCCCTTGAGAGGATTACCGCCCAGGTCGCGTGTTCATCCAGTGACCATGTTTTTGGAGGGAAGGAGCAGCTGTTGGGGCAGGTGATGCGACGCTGGCACACCCTGAGAGGTCCCTCTTTTTTACTTGTTGCCAAAATGTGTGTGTGGTGGGCTTCACTAATGAGCACAAGAGAGATATTAACAAGGAAGTTATGATATGAAGGATTTTTGGGAAACTTTTGGGAGTGATTCTTGTTGGAAGATCCCATCCTCCACAGAAAGGACGATTATAAACACACCAAGCGACTCACAAAAAGCAATTTCCATCACCAGCGCTGCAGTCGTCCAAAGTAGAGGAGTGCCCAAATAATTCCTTATAGGGGCCAAAAGTCAATCTCGGTGAACAGCGACGGGCCAAAATTTAAAGGTCAAGTTATTTTCATATTGAATTAAATTGATATTTATCAAAAATAGAAATAGAAAAAAAGTGTAGAGGGGTACTCTCCCTATAATTCGCCTATCTTTTATCAGTGGTTTTTAACCTAACTCTTATTTTCCAGATTTTTCTAGGTTATCCTGAACCAGAACCTTACGTTATGAGGAAACCAGCTCTACTGGATATTTGGACATCACAGTCCTCAATTTCAATTTTTTTTCTTTTTAGGACTTTAATGGTTATTCTTTTCTTTTTTTTGTGAGGGGTCTTGTTTATATTTATTCATAAGTATAAAAACAAACAATGTGTGAGTGTGTGTGTGTGTGTTTAACCATTTTAATCAGAGCTTTATGCATCCTGTGGGCTCCGTACGGGTTCCATTTACTGGATCCGGATCCAGATTATTGCACTTTTCTATATTAGGTAATAAATTTTTTTCTTAGGAAGGTGGTCCTATACGATCAGTAATAATTCATGCTCCCTGGACTATTTTAATGATTGAAATCTACTTTATTAGGAAGCGGAATTTCTGAGAGGGACAATTTTATGCCTGTGTCAAGCTCACAACGATAAAAATGTAAGAACAGAGCAAAATCGCTTTTAAATTGCTTCCTGGGGTCTATATTTAACGGCTCTGAATGGGGTTTTAGAGAAATCTTGTCATCTCTCTAGCTGTTATGAATGCAGCTTGAGTACGGTACAGCAGTGTTACCACCAGTCATCCTGCACTGTTTCAACAGAGGAACGGTACAGCTTATTGTGCACATACATATTAACATTAAAAACACTAAACAATTTATGGCCAAAAGTGTGTGGACTCCTAATCATGAGCTTGTTGGACATCCTGTTCTGAAACCATTTCTTCTGAGAGCCACTAGATGTGTGATTTATCTGTGAAAACATGAGCCTATTTATTTAAAATGGCCTTTCTTAGATCAGACGCCGACAACTATATTTCTTCCTAACACAACCCTAACATTTGTCCGGGCTTGGGCACTACAATGCACTGTTTTTTGCATCCTTTTTATTAATTAGAGACACGTTAACGGTATCTGTCACAACTACAGCCAGAACTGGCGCCAGAATGACAAACTGATGCCCGTGCTCAGTAACAGATGCAGTAAATAATCCATAATGCTGGACAAATCCATTCTCACCTATTCACGTCATCAGTTAACAAGTGTTATCACACAATCTCATCAGGGCCGCACACGTCTCAGATCATTAGAATCGGTAGCGGGATTCGTGCTGACAGAAGTTTCAGTTCTTTACTTTGTTTGTGCTACAGTAAGCATTTTATAGAAGCTGAATAGCCCGGAGTGTTATTTCTGATAAAAAACAGTGCCGTTTTAGGCTCAGCTATTTGGGTTTTGTTGTTGCGGTTGCTTTTTACGACATTACACTGGAGGATCTGTCCGATTCTTGCTGTAAGGTGGACGAAAAGACTCACTAGGGAGGAAACAGACTGTTTAATTGTGTAAGCCGGACTACGTCTTCTAAAGGTAAAGCTTTCAACTCCTGTAAAATCTGCTCAGTCACAAATCACACTTTGTTTTAAAATGGACCTACAGCAATTCGGTTTGCAATCGATAGTCAAAATGTCGAGGTTTGGAAAACCAATTCTGTGGATTCTTAGGGGGTCATGTCAAAACATGAACAAGAAGTTTTGTATTTGAAACTATGGATGTAACGATTCGCCTTAAGACATTTAATAATCGATTCATGGGGGGGTCGATTTAAATCAGTGATTCATTTCGTCAGGGAGCTGATATTATATTAACAATATTATTATTATCATTATTTTAACTATTATTTTTGTTGCTCTTGTTGTTATTATAATAAAATATTATTTTGATTTTAAATACTCTTACACATTATTATTAACAATAATAACAATAATAATAATTATTTTTATTATGATTATGATTATTATTATTATTATTATTATTATTATTATCGCTAATAATAATAGTAATTATTATTATTATTGCTTATACTACTAATATAATAATAATAATAATAATAATAATAATAATAATAATAATAATAATAAACAATAAACCATAACAACAATACTATTACAACAATATTTACATATATTTTTATTTTACTGATTATTCTCTTGTGTCCACATGTGTCTCATCCAGGCACTCTGATCTTCCTTCCACCGATAGTCTACCCCGTCTGTCATTGTTGTGGTCTAATCCCTCATTTACTTCTGACTCTCTTTATACACAGTGTTTATGAACTGGTTTATATGCTGAAGGATTTAACTGCCACTAAACAGGGCACCAGTGTGAGGATCCTCTCCAGCATAAAACAGCACTCCAATCAGCCCAGCTCTCATTAACTAACCGTCTGCCTGTGCTTAGCCACCCAGAGACAACCGAGCAGCCGATAAGATAGAATAGTTTATTGATAAAATACAATGTACATGTCCATGAATAAAAGAGAAGTTAACATGAGTTTAATGATGTCTTATTCAGCCAGAAATGTACAGTAATTAAGAGATAAAGAACAGGCACGGTGATGGAAAAAGACAAGTCATAGACGCAGGGTTTGATTAAGGCCATTGTTTTTGTTATAGACTTTTAATCAGAGGTAGCAGAACTACACAATATCTGTACTTAAGTAAAATTACTAGTAATTTGGCAAAATAAAGACCATAATTAAATAAGTAAAAGTTAAAATATGCATTATTTTTATTCAAGTAGAAGTATAAAAGTACAATGCTACTTTTAAATGGTATCTTATCAAGCCCTGACCTATTTAATACACTAATACACCTTTTCACAACATTTAGCTTATTCTTAAATTACATTTAACCGCTTCAAAAATGTAAAATTACCGGGTTTATATCAAAGAAATCATAACTGCTGCTCACCTTCCAGACCAAATTTATTTCCATGTATAATTTTTTTTTCTTCCTGTATGCTTTTTTTATGTATATTTACAGTTTATTTCAATTCATATTTAACTGTGTTTATCTTCCTAACTAATGAAAACAAATTTATTTTCTCGGCTTTCCTGGTAAAAAGCAAAAACTGATATTTTGTTCACTGAGCGGACACTTGTACCTTTACAGCCAATCAGGAGAGAGATTAAAAATCCACCCAAAAATAACAGATGAACCGACTCTTTCTGTAACAGATGAACTGAGTAAGCAAAGCGGACAAATCTTTACCTTAGATAAGAACAAAGCCTATTTTAATTCCCTTGATTCATTTGAAGAGTCATTTGGGAAAGTGATTCAGTTTGAACTTACTCATGCTCTAGAGAAATCTAAATAAATAAATAAAATAAAACATTAATATTTAGTTAAAAGTAACGAGTCTGATTTGAAAATGTAGTGAATAAAAAGTAACAAAAATACTCAAGTAAAGTACAGATACCTAAAAAAGCTACTGTACTACTTTCCACCTCCGCTTGTAATCCCTTCAAGTTGATGGCCTGTCTAAATTAACTAAAGCAGAGTTGCCCAAACTTTTCTTGTTTGTGGCCGGATGAAGTAAAAAAATGCAAGCCACAAAACAAAATGGAAAAAAGTTAAACCATTTTCCAAACAATCTGAATTTATCCGCTTTCGCTGTCTAGTTGTCAATTCTTAGAAGCCACAAGTCGGGGGAAAGAAGACAGGGGGCATTTTAGATTTGTTTTATGCCACAGTGACACCCAGAGTGTAAACACATAGTCAACTAATTGACAAATTTTGTTTCTAATATCCCTTATGAGCCACAAATAGTTTGGACATCCCTGGAGTAAAGCCTGTGCACGGAGACTCGGAAGGAAAATGCTCACAACAGCCGCTTGTCCTGTTTTTGTAAATGAAGGGCTGAACGAAAACAATGTTTCCCTTCGGCCGCTTTAATCAGTCATGGCTGAATGGACTGCAGGGAAATGCTGTCATGTTTTCACTTTCACTGACAAAAGTGGTGACGGCAATACAAATGTGGTAGTTTCTAAATAATAATAAAAAGTAATATTCCAAAAAAAAAAAATTCTACACAGAAACTTATTCATCATTTAGACGTAGCCATACTATATTTGGCACAGTTTATAAGATGAGGTACCTCTTCTTATTTTATCAGGGCTTCAGACCTACACCCATCACCTTCAGATACAGCCAATCATATTTTATATAAATATTATTTTTTAATAATAATATTAATAATAATATTTATAATATTAATTAATATTTAATTAAATATTTATTAATAATATTTAATAATGTTATTTATAATAAGCAATCAACAATAAAAATAAATCATTAATAATAATAATAATATATAATTATAATAATAATCAGGCTTAATACATTATTTAATTAATTAAAATCCATATAAATGTACTCATGTTCTTGTTTGTCCGCTATTGTGCGACGGTATGACAAAAGCTCCCAACAATATTTTAAAGTGTTTTTAAGTGATGTAACTCTTGATGTAACTCTTGGCCTTGTGTTCATTGTAGAGGTCACAGTCTAAACAGAGAGTCTTCATAGTACGATACAATTTCCCAGTTCCCACTATGCAATTTTCAGCTCTGCTTTTCAATGTGCGACTGGTCACCGCTGGATTTGCCGGTTCTGAGGCGACTCTGCATTGGTGTTCAAGCACTCACAGACTGAAGTAAAATATCTAGCTTGCTAAATATCTGGATTTTACATCAGCACACACGTTATACAGATTTCTTCTCAACAAAACAAAATACCAACGTTGCATTGCTTCCAATATTTATTAACCGCCAACTCAGTACAGACCAATCTGTGCTGTTCGTGTATCCAAATCCATTCAACTTTGATCGCTCGCCTCTTGTTGATGGGTTATCGTGTTTCTCATGTTTGTTTTCATGACAAAATGCAGTTTTGGAGACCCGACAGGTGTCTGTAGTCGGCTGAATAGACTTCCGACTGCTAGAGGTCCAGCTGTACAGCGAACGGAACAACCGGAAAGTCGTGTAGTGTGAACCTAACATTAGTCAGGCGCCGGTAACAAATCCACTGGTGTAACATATTTGGACACTTGTCCATAAGTACTGGGGCTATAAAGAGTCGGGAGTACATTGGCTGCAGCAATTTCAAAGATTTCAACGTCTGGACATCTATAGCCTCCTCATCCTGCTCCAGTAGCCACCAGCAGTGCTTCAGACACTACAATAATAATCCTCACTTTAGTCCCCACTACATGATCACGGCACAAAAACATCTCCACCATGCAAGGTAGATGAAATTTCTCCTCAGTAGTATATTACACCAATGTAATATTTATGTTTCGCCCTAGTGTCCCCAGTGCCCCCCCCACACACACCTAGTTTGTTAAATCTGGTTTCCCATTTCCCCCGACTTATTTAACATCATTTCATAAGGAATCGAAATTCTTATAGAGATAAATGGTAAATGGTGGCCCCACTTGTATTTTTTTTCCTTTATATGAACATTTAGTCACTTGTTTTTCCAACCCACTCCACCCTCTGTGTACGGGCGGCTACTTTATTTTCCAGTAAAGGCTTTAATGAAGTGTGCACAAGTTCACTTGCCCTTGAATATAGCGCCAGTAAACCTCCAAACACTGGAATAATCATCTAAGAGCATTTACGCTGACCTTCTTCGCTCCTGATCACCAGCAGCACACATGAACACTCGGTCACTGTCAGATCAGAACGCTGTGAGCATGATCTCAGGGTTAAATTGGCTTCACCTTCCCCTACATTCAGCTAAATCAAAGATCTGTATGGAAGGTGGAACCAAAACATGAGGTTAGCTCATATATGCCATTACCCACATACTTACCATCCTATTATGTGTGTTTCTCGTGAACAGCATCAATGTCCATGATTAATAATTCTAAAGTGTCAGAAACAAAAAAAAATCGTATGAAGGGAGATGTGTCACAGGGCAGCAGCCAATCAGTAGCAAGGAGCAATGAATAACACTCACAAATTGGATACTTTCAAACCTCCCACCTAGAGGTGGAGAACTGTTAGAACATGGGTTTTCCTCTACAGTAGCCTTTATATAAATCTCTACTTTATATGATATTATATTGTTTTTTAATAATTTAGCACTAAAACACATAAAAAATTATATATTGCAAAAAAAATCCAGGGTGTCCACAAACTATTATTTTATTATTATATAAGGAAAAATCCACTAATGATGAAATCTTAACCACGACTTTGCTAGCGTCAACTATACTAACCAGTTTAATTAGGTCTCACAGATCATGGTTTAATAAGGACTTTGAACCTTAAGATGGGTAAATTTGACCAGTAACATAACAGGAGGCTTAATTTAACATGAATGCCCAGTAGGTATAACCCACATATGCCCAGTTACTTCACCTGCTCATTCATTGTCTGTTTTACCACAGCTTTTTTTCTGTTCAGAGTCTCAGTGGGTCTGAATCATTAGGCGGAAAGCAGGTAACACCCCGGACAGTTCGCCAGTCCATCACAGGGCAAAGACACACATACACATTCACAACCTGACAGCATATGCACCAACCCGTCTGCCATTGTGCCGGCTCAATTTATTTATTACTCATGGTTATGAGTAAATTGGCTGATCTGGCGGATGGGTTCCTATCGAGGAGCCTTGATTGATTGATTAATGGAGTGCAAGGGGTGGCAGAGAAAACAGAGCAAACAGATGGCCCACAGATAGCAACTGTAAATGAAACAAAGTTTATTAGTACAATTTTTATTGGTTCTGAATTTCTGTTCTTAAGTCAAAAGGTTTGTATGTTAATTTTTCCTATAAGAAATTTCTAATCTCTTAAATGCTCTTTTTGTTATGAATTTAAGTTTGTTTCCCCTGAAATTATTGAACATGCATTACTGTAATGAACAATTATAAACAACAATACACATTAATACTCTGCTGTACATAAACAAACACGCATCACATTTCAGTACAGGAAGTGTGCAGTATCATACACCATAATAATTCTTTTTTAATTATTTTCTCTGCACTGTTTTGTGGTCATTTCAATGCCTAATTTTACAAAATATAAAGATAACACCTTCCACAGTTGGTTTGTGATGTCACGTGTTTCGTTCATGTGAGAATTTCTGTTCGTTTGTTAAGTTGAACTAAATCGTTCAGAACCCAAAGCGTTAGGATGGTCCACTGTGTCGCTTTTAAAATAATCAATACACAGACCCTAATGTGCCTAATAAATTGCTCGACGAAGTCATCTAATATCACCAACTCATCGCCATTCATCTAGATATTTCCAAAATGACTACTCCTGAGAGTTAACAGAATGAGAAAAACCTCAAAAGTGATTTCGGCTGCATGGCCTAATGGGTTGGAAGTAATTACCAAAACAAATACATCTCAGACAGGAGAAAGGACAGCTTCTTTCTCTCTTGCCACAGGCATGTTTTCTCCTCGTAGGATATAGCGCTCCGCTTCAGGTGGTGCCCGACCAAGTCTGAATGTCACCGAGGGTGCGCATCCGTCTGATGAATTCTGTCTCCCCTAATCCAAATGAGGATACACAAGTGCACAAAGGGCCCATTCAAACTCACAACACGTCTCAAGAACCAGTGCCCTGCCGGGGACGAGCGAATGGAACCAAAGAAGATTCATTTAGGTCTTTAATTTGATGTAGGAATAGATGCGGTGCATCTTTTGAGTGCAGATTTATCCACATCTTTTGAAATTGTGCTTACATGAAGATATAGATTTGTTGGTATTAATTAAAATATGCAACAACAAAAAACTTGATTGTAAAAAAGTATTTTTAGTATTAATAAAATAAAATAATAATAATTAACAGAATTTTGATTACATTTTTTAAGTTTTTTTACACACATTCATGCCAGTACAGGTTGTTACGCACTGCATGACTGTGATCATGGACTGTGGGAGGAAACCAGAGCTCCTGGAAGAAACCCACTCAGAAACAGAGAAAACATGCAAACTCCACACTGGTATGATCCATCATATTCCACCTGGGAATCAAACCCAGAACCTTCTTCCAGCCGATAGGGTGCTTCTTTGCTAGTCACGTGACTACTGTTCCAGGTACTTTCTTCCATAGGTGTGGGCAAACTAGCACTATTTATATGGGCATCAATGTGGTGAATCCTTGAAGTGAATACGTTTAAAAACGCAATGGGGGAAAATTATGTGCGGTTTAATTACATCACGAATCTTTCTTCAGCACCAAATTAATAAAGTTCGTTTGTGAGTTGTAATGCTGAATATGTTGTCATGTTTGTCTAAGAAAAGGAACAATATACATTTGAACAAACTTATGTCTCATTGAGTCAGAGCATAAAAACCATCGCATACGATATTTAAATGTCTCACATACGTATGTCAAGTTTTGACTTCAACTGAAAAGCACCCGGCAAATAAAAAAATAACCAGACTGCGCACAAAGCGCTGAAACAAGTGCGCTAGAAATTTCCGACGCTCCTCCGAACTCGTGCAAACTTTTTGAGTTCGGACAATAGCGCTATCAAACAGGTAGTAGTAACACACAACACGCCCCGCACACCAGATCACCGCATTTCCAACAACACATCAATCAAGGACCGCGTGTCAACATATCCAGAATACTCACGCGCGTCTCCAAAACGCTCACGCGCACAGGTGAATGTAAAGCCAGCCTTACCTGTTGGTCCTTCGAAATGTTCTCCGCAAATTCCCACGAAGAGGAGAAGCAGTAAAGTCGGAGCGTTCATGATTATTCCGCTTTGACCGGGCGCGCGAAATCCTCTCGATGTGCCGACAAAGTCGCGCGCTTTTGCGCCCATCGGTCTCTCCTCGGCTGCTTCTGAGAGCCGCTACACATAGAGTTTACGCGCGCGAGGAAAGAGAACGAGAGGGGTGCAGAGATTGCGCGAGCCCGTGTGACGTCAGGACCAACGGTTCCAAACGAGTTTTATTCTCTCACTCTTGCTTCCAGCTGCGCACCCCACCACCACCACCTCCACTAACAAAAAAAACCACACACACATACACACACACACTAGTACCAGCGCACACACACATAAACTCGCACTTGCAAACGCGCGCGCACGCGACACACATTTACAAACACACGCGCGCGCAGTCTGGAGCGACGGCGCCCTCCTCAGGAGATGAACCGATTTTAACGCCCCGTGTAACGGTTCCCAGCACACACGGCAGTATTTATTTATGCTGAAAATATTCACACCAGGGTGGCACGGTTGAAGGCACTGTACCCTAAGAGCAAGAAGGTCGTGAATTAGATCCCCAGGGTCCTTTCTGCTTGAAGTTTGCATGTTCTCCCCATGTCCCCATGTCCTATAGGTACCTAGCAACTACGATGCACAGACCAGTCAATTGTAGTGCAGGTCAAAAGCCAAGATATGTAGGACGGTTTGTGTCAGAAAGGGCATCCGGCTCAAAACAAGGACTTTTTAAAATTCACTCCCTATTTATCTAGACTTGGCACCGATACTACAGTTCACCGGTTTGTGCATGCCAGTGGCCAGGGTGGCACCCAGCCAACCGAGTTTCTAACCAGGGAGTTCAGACTCTCTGGGCTGGTGTGCTAGAAAAAAAAATTCTCTCTGCCCCACCTGGGCACAAATGGAATGTAAAGAAACAAAATCAAGCAAGCTGTGTGTGACATGTCAGTACCCATTAAGACAATTTATTATGGCTTAAAAATTACTTAACATGAAGCGGTGGAGTGGGCAGAGATGACTGGCATGGAATATATCTGCCAGTAAGAAGATTAAAGGCAGGATGGAAGTCATAAAAGAGTCAAGCAGACCGGGAGATTAGTGCCAGTGAAGCAGACCAGGGTATAAGCCAGAAAGAAGGCAATAACATGCCAAAATGTTGAGTGGGGGGAAAAGTACAGACAGCCAGAGGGGAACATTTTAATGGCAGAAGAAACCAGTACAAGCTGATGGAAGGTGTGGCAAGGATGGTTGTCACACATTCTTGGTTATATCAGGTTCTGATGCACTGTGAGCTTTATGAACTGATTCATCTCTGGTCCTCTATTGATCTTAATGACAAAATAATCTAGAGAGTGATGACTACTTTGACTGTCACCAAGTTACCAAAACATGGGTCACAGAAAAAATAATGGCTTAGTGGGTAGCGCTGGCACCTCTGAACAAAAAGGTCTGGGGTTTGATCCCCGGGTCAGGCAATCTAGGTCTTTTCTGTGTGAGGTTTGCATGTTTTCCACATGTCTGTGTGGGTTACCTCAGAGTACTCCGGTTTCCTCCCACAGTCCAAAGATATGGCGCCAGGTTGATTGGAGACACTGAATTGTCCTTTAGGTACCTGCGATGGACTGGCGCCCCATCCAGGGTGTTATCGTGTGCCTTGCGCCCGTTGAAGAGCTGGGATAGGCGCCAGCACCCGTACCCGACTCTAATTATTAGGAAAAGGGGTTTAAGAAATGAACAAACACAGCACGCATGAAACAATCTGAGTTGTTCCATCTCCTGATATTCTTGCATGTTCCAGTATGAATTTTCAAGGCCAAGTCAGGTTAGCATCATAAACTGATACCCCTGCTCTACCAATGCAGAACCAGTTCACTAACTTGATTTTGTTCAACATATCTCCACTGAAATAAAGAGTTTCCAAACAATCAAATGTCAACTGTGCATGTGTGAAGTTATATAAGTCCTTTCACATGAGAGCTGCAAATTTGACTTTGTTTACTATGGAGCCATTTTGATGCATCAAATCTAAACCAGTGGGTTTGACCTTTGTTGAACCACATACCGGTGTCTTTTAATATGTAATTTCACAGAGTGGAAAAGACAGTGGGGGGTAAAAATGAAATAACTGCTCCCACCTAGTGCTGACTGAGGACAATAACACAATAACATTAATTAATTAGTATTAAAAATGGAATTGCTCTTGTAGACCAGATGGTTAGAAACCATACATCGAAACACACCATGTTTCAAATGTTTACTTTTGTTGCACAATGACCATTGTTGATGACACATGCTTGACTCCAAAAAAAGAAACCAGAACCGGTTCAAGAGTGGTTTTGGTGGAAAAGCACTTTCAGCGCAATAGCTGCTTAATAACGAGAATTACTTATGCTATTTTTGAACTATTTCAGGATGAGGACTCAGACATCCGCCTGGATAAAAAGCAGGATGTGTTTGCATTGGGATTAGAAGATGAGTTGCGTGTCATTTGCATAGCCATGGCAAGTGATGGTACTGCACAGTGTGAGTCTTCAGTTAGCCCACTTTCTAAATGTCATTCAGATATATCATCTACTTCTACTGAGAAAATAAATCTGATAATAAATCTATTAATTTACAACCTGCATTGGGAGTAAAAAAAAATAACGGCAATAACACCCACCCACACACCTTATGTGAACATGTCATGCATCTGTGCACATATGCCATTATATTACAATGAACAATATATATGGTCAAAAGTCAAAGATGTGTACACTGTATAACCTAAGTATGAGAACACCTGACTCCACTCCTAGTCTGTACTTACAATTTCTAAGCAAAAGTATTCAGAAACTCTTTCTAATTCTTGAATTCTTGTATGTATGTCACAGCAATTGCTAATGCAGATAATAAATCATTAATATAATGCAGTGATTCCCAACTGGTGAGTCGGGTCAGCAGATTTTTTCAGGGGTCGCCACAGGTTTTTAAAAATATTTAATTTTAGTATAATTACTGATATTTTTTTAAGTAATTAATTTAACAAACATTAAATCATTGCAACGTGCAAAATGTACACTTATTTAATTAACAAACTGTGTAAGACAAGGTTGTGTAGGCTTCATACAGTGTTGCCAGATTGGGTGGTTTCATTGATTTAGTTGGAAACTGGAGAGGAGAAAAACTTTAGTGGGTGGACAAAATTTGGATTGTGTGTCCAATCAGAAATAGGAAGGTAAATTCAAAGACATACAAGCAAAAAATAATTTCCTCTTAATTTATGATTAAATATCTTGCAACAGCATCTGTTTATCCTTTTGATTTTGATTTTTCCGTCTGGAAACCACTGTTGCAATCTGGCAACTCTTAACTGTGTAACAGAAGTTTTCCTGTGTGGCTAGTTGTTTAAATGAGGCGACAAAATGTTTTTTTTTTTTAAGTCACTTCTAACGACGGAACAAACGATTTCTTGTTGTTTGCATAAGAATTGGAAATGAACTCCCATTGAAAATTCCCACTAATATTTTCTCAGATCATTATTTTATGTCATTTTTGTTTGTAACGTTAAGTTTACTGTTAGTTCTGGTATAGTTTATTGATTGTAGAAAACTGTTAAATTAAATAATTGTATTGTTAAAATAACACTATATAAATAAATCAATCCTCTCTACCAGCTTCATCCAAAAAAGGATTGGTTATTTTGTACATTCTCACTGGTCAGGTGGCAAATCCATTACTCTCCCTAATTCCCTTTTTCACTCACATCTATGATCAATTTGAAGAACAGAACTGAACCCAGGTGTCCAGTACCCCCTGTCTCTCTGCAGCACTCCAAAATCGTACAAACTCCATTTACCAAAATGAGATGATTAGAGATGAAAGCAACCGGAATGAGTCACGACAAACTAGGCAAGTACCATCAAGCTGAAATGACATGACTTGCTACAGCTCTCCAATTTTTTTTATCTCTCCAGCTTTCTCTGTGATAGCTTCTGGATGTCAGGTTGTCATGGTGATGACCCTTTCGAACAGGCTTGTGAAGTGAGATCGAGAGTGAAAGTATCTTCAGAGAGATTTGGGCTGAGAAGGGTCCATAAGGATACGAAACTCGACCCTGCTATTACAGCGAGTGGGTAGAGACTGACCCGGTTCTCTTGAAATCGGTGAAATCGCACTTCATTTGCAAGATGTTCATTTCACTTTCAAAGAAGTCTGGGATTAATGAAGTTAAATCCTTCACTAGCCCATTTCCCTGCTTTTAACATCAACTTTAAGGTATAAAAGGATAAAATGTTCACTCGAACCTACCTGTCAGTGGCCATAACGTTATGCCTGGTTGGTGAACGCACCTCAAACATAGCCAGGATAAAGTTGTTAAGTTTTTCGATAAGAAAATGAAATGAATAAATGAAAAATGTAATGTGTAGATGCTCAGTCTGCATCTGCATTCCCACTCTCGAGCAAGTGTAAGCCTTGTAAACGACAGGTTGATTATCTACTTTTCCTATTTTCTCAGCATTTCTTCTACATACAAAAGAAAATCCCATCTCTCAAACCCCGCCACCAGGTTCACACTTCCGTCCGTCGCCTCTCTGTGAACATCAAAGGCACAGTCACACCTGTCGTCGTAGCTTGATGAAGAAGCTCTCTCGACCGTAGCTGCCATCGCTATACGGAACAATGACAGGGTGGCATGGCATCACCCTCTGCTTGGTGAGATTTCATTTTCCAGCTTGTCACCCTGACAGGGTCCTGCACCGAGAGCCTTAACTAAAGCTGCCATCTCTGCAAACGTTGTCTTGGTCTTGCCACGTCAGTTCATCAGCTGCCAAAGCAATAAGACGGTATAGAAAAAGCTTTTTACAGACAATACTTTGGACTTGATTCGATTAGAGGCCGTCTGTAACAGATTTCAACAAAGATATAACAGTGATCTGTATTTGTCAAATCTGTTACGTAGCATTGACGTTAGCTTCGGTAAATGGACAGTGACATGACGTCTCGTTTGCTGGTAGAAAACAAAAGCTTTGCACCATTCTGTCAAACTTTTTCCCACATTTTTTTCTCCACCAGGGCAGTGCATCCCTATCTCTATACAATCTTATCCCTCTGTGGTTAACAAGATAACATACCATAACATAAAGCCTCCTCGAGGGACATTTCACATACACAAAAAATCGAATTATTACTTTTCTCCTCGGCTCATTTTTTTGGTTCGCAACCTATACACCTCCCCTTTAGTAGGAATCTGTAAACCGGGTCTACTCACCCCATCCTTGTGCCCCCAACATGAAGGGAACAACCTTTGGTCTGCTTTATCAAGAGGTCACCCAGACACACTCTATTAGGAGGTCACCCAGGTACACTCCATCAGAAGGTTATCCGGATACACTCTATTTGGAGGCTACCTCAATGTGCTCTATCAGGAGGTTAAACTGGTACACCTTATCAGAAATTTACCCAGGAACGCTCTATTAGTGGGCTAATGTATGCCCTCCAAATGATTAGGTACACTTTCCGAAAGATTTACCAATTTAAGTTCTGGAGGTTACCCAGGTATGTTCCTTCAGGAACCCTGGTATGCTTTATCAGGTGGTTACAAGGTATGTTTTATCAGAAGGGTACCCAGGTATGCTTCAATGGGGGCAACCCAAGTATGTCCGATCAGAACACTATGCAGGTTTGCTCTCTCAGGAGGTTACCCAGGTACACTTCATCATGAGGCTTTTTAGGTACGCTGTAATCGGGTTACCTAGGTACGCTCGATCAGCTCTATTTTAGGCAGAGAAAGTTTGTTACATTAAAATGAATAAAGAACAATAATTTAAAATGAGAAGCATGAGCATAGAGAGATTTTATGCTCCACCCTCTTGTCCACAATGTGAATCTGTCACTCATTATGGAAAACAATAGCCAGAAGTTACATTGGTATTGCAAATACAAAGGGGGGAAGTGGGCAGCCCTGTATAATACCTCGGCTTTACCAAAATGATCAAAGTGCAGTTCACTGTTGTTCACAGATTAACCAAAATGATCAAAGTGTAGTTCACTGTTGTTCACAGAGGCCTGCGGATGAGTTAAAAGCAGTGTAATCCATAAGATAAACTTCTCGCTGCGTGTAAAAAGACCCCACCAATGACCTTCTCAGCATCTGATAAGAGCAGACTTTTAGGTAAGCAGGGGTCAGAGCAAAAATACAAAATGTTCATCGCCCACCTGATGTTGAAGAAGGACTGTCAGGCTTTAATGAAGCCAGTTTGATCACGATGGATTATTTCCAGGCTGCATTTTTACGTCTGCATTTCGAAGATTTATTGGCCGGTAGAATCCATGCTCGAGTGGGTCCTTGTCCTTCATCAAGATCAGAAAGATAGTGGCCTGTCTGAGGGACAAAGGAAGGAGACTGTATTCAGTTAAGCGTCTATCATAACCAGAACTGCTGGTACTAGTTTGTGGTATATTCTACTTGGAATTTCTTCAGACATCCTTGAATAAACAGCAGTGCTGGGAAAGGCGAATTCAACTCAGCTTTAGATGAGGAATCAATACTAACTCTTGAAGCATCTATTTATTGAGTATCTTGTGGCTTCTAATTTCGATTGATGTTTCACAGTGAACGTTTTAAAGCTATTTGTAGTATATCTGAAGTAGTATCCCTATTGGGTGGGTGGATCTAAGATTAGGGCTGGGTGGTACATCGCAATTCATGATGAGATACTATTGCCCATACTGGTTTCACAATATGATTTTTAACTAAATACCGTAAATTCCGGCCTATAAACCGCACCTGAGTATAAGCCGCACGCTCTGATTTTAGAAAGAAAATCAATTTTGT
>JAYDZG010000015.1:4468567-4492721 GCA_034509265.1 Microcambeva bendego | reverse complement strand
AGGCTAGAGTGCTACCAACTTTTACACTGAGCCCCATCTAGAGCGTTAATCAATTATAATGAATAATGAATCAATTTGAATGTCATTCTACAAAGATGTATTGCACCAGATTGATTATTGTGTTTTATTTTTTCTCTCTATACATTAATTTCACACTCATGTCCCATTTTTAACAACAAAAATAGTTCAATAAACACTTTTTCTATTTTTTTGGTTTTATTTTAATTTTGTTTTCTTCAAATCAGATTCTGTATTTGTCCACCCACATCATGCACTCATCTGAGTTTCACACTCGACGAGGAGGAGTAGTCATGTGGAGGATTGTTACCGCAGAATGTGTAGGAAGCTGCTGTTTAGTAACTCAGCAGAGAGGAAACAGCACAATTTTGGAGTGAGATTCAAATCAATATTCCAAGCACAGAGTAGTGCTGGTGTACGATTGCCAACATTTCTACAGATCAGCTTGCTTTATTAGGATTCGATATCCATTAATCCCATACTCAAATGTAATACACGAACAATTTTCTTATATAATGTATGAAATTATGACCAGCTTCTGAATATCGTGTTCACGCTGTGTTTTCTGAACCATAATGAAGATATAATTAGTGCCAGTGGTCCAGAATGTTATGTCTGGTCTGTGTATATACCTACATATTCCTTTCTTTGTAGAGTTGGCATGTTCTTCCTTTGTCCACGTGGGCTCTCCGGGTTCCTCCGACAGTCCAAAAACATGCAGCCAGGTTAACTGGAAACACTGAATTGCCCTGTAGGTACCTAGCCACTAGAATGCCTAAAGCATTATATTGTAGTGCCAGCCCCAAGCCCAGATAAATAGGGTTGTATCTGTATAAAAACCCTGCCGAATAAACAACGCTGATCATGATCTGCTGTGGCGACTCCTAATGGGAAGCTGTATGCAGACAATGAAATCATGGATGGTCAATTGGTGGACCTGTGAACTATGAAACTATGAAAATCTGTGAGCTATTAAGAGACTTTCTAAGCTACCACTGGTCTTCCCTACACGTCAGCATGGGTCTTGTTATCATATTGATTGTGTGGCATATTGAAAGCTGTTGGAATACTGTCTGACTGCTCTTGAAATATCCCAGCAGTGTATAAACGTAATGAATTAAAAAAGACGAAAGGCCATGTTGTCACAGTCATTTAAATGTAGGTGATCTCAAAGGTAGCACGCAGCAGGGTCTAAAAGTCAAAAATAAGAACAAAAGCTTTTAAATTACTCTCTGTTCTGTTTACTCTTGCGTGTGGGAGGTAGATTTAAAGTGTCTCTGCGTTGGCAGCAACAACATTGCAGTGTGGAAATGTGTAAAACAGAAGGATTGTCCAGAGGGATGAACACAAAGGCACAACCTAGCACTTGTTTGTACTTATTATCTATCAGAAGTCCATTAGCGAGAAGGCTGGAGCGAATGGATCCTCTGGCTGAATAATAATCAGCAGGCGTAAAAAAGGAATTGCAGTTGTTTGAGTGGTTTGAAAGTAGACGTGCTAGTCGTAATGTAAGCCTAGCATTAAACATAGAGCTCGTAAACACCCAAGAGTCTAGAGATTACCATTCATAATGACTATGTTATTTTGTTTAAATAAGACTGATAAGTCTAGGCGCCAGATGGCATTATTCTCTGATGGCATTTAACGACTTTTATGCGAATTCTTACCCTCTTATATTTGGAGTATATTATATTGCATTTAGCAGTTGATGTGTAAGAATAATTGATAAGGTTTATATATATTTTTCTTTTTGCACCTAAAATCCACTACTTGAATGGATCCCTCAAAACTCTAAGGAGGCATCAAACCCACTTGAAAAAAGCCCCACTTGAGTTAAATAGAGGTTACAGATGACCCTTATGATGGCATTGAAGATTTCCCCAAGCTGATATTTAAAGGGAAAGAAGAAACAAGTGTACTAAACTAGTATTGTATTTGAGCCATGTGAGATTGATGAAGTGCTTCTGAAGAACATCAAAATATCTGCAAGAATACCAGAGTCAGCAGTCTGCTCATCTGGATTTGTTATGTCTAAAAAATAACTGTCCTGGGAAATGGAAAATATACACATATAGTTCGTTCTTAGAATGGATACTATCTTATTGAGCTCTTACATCCTTCTTTGGACATATTTGGACAAACCAAAAATTTGAGAACACCAGCCCATGAGTTGACGAGTATCTCACATTAAAACTCATATTAACACATCCCTTTGTTTGTGGTTGTAACCGATTTTTCCCAACATTTTCAAGTGTGCATTTGGAATTCAGACAGGGAGATGTTTGTAAGACGTCCCTGTTCACAATCATTGTTTCAATCAATTCCAATGTTTTAGTCAGGTCCCTCTGCAGGGCACTGAAGTTCCTTCATATTTAACTTTGCATCCCAAGACCAGATAAATAAATAGGAGAGTTGTGTCTGGAAGGGAATCCGATGGAAAAACTATGTCAAATCAATTTGAGTGCTGAAAAAGAAAGGCTTTTCCCTGAACTGTTAACACAAGCTTGAATTATATAGTATATTTATTAAACTGTATTATATACTATTAGTTAATGAACTCGCCACAGTGTGTACATTGTGTATAACTGAGGTAGCAAAGGAAACTAAATTTCTTTCTTTTTTGTTGCTTAGATTCGACCCATTCTTCCCGGCAAACCTTTTTCAATTCCCCAAGGTTACAAGGTTGGCTCTGATAGACCAGCAATTTCGAAAATCCTCAAATGATGTTTTCAAGTCATTCAAGTTAGCACACTGATAGAACCATGCCAGTGTTTTCACTCTATTTTTTCCAGAAAACAATCTTACATTTTTTGAGCTGTATTGCTAGGGGTCAACGTTTGTTCTGTTCAATCTGGCTCTTGACTGAGAAACACATTTTCTTTGTAATATGTAATTTGTAATATGCTTATATGCTTGTTATATGCTTTTAGTACCTGGTCGGTGGGGGTGGGTATTGAAGTGCAGCTGTGTGTTGCTTAATGATCTCGATGTAACTGTTTATTCAGTAGTATTCAATTTCTACTATCATCAGGATTAGGTAGTAGGTATTTTTCCATGTGCACCTTATCAGCTGGGGCAGCATTCCGTCAGAAATTTAGATCCAGAGAAATCTGGATCCTTTGTGTAAGTGTCAGACTCAATTATTTTTCTTTACCTTATGTATAAGTTGGTGTTACTGTATTTTAAGGGTTCTTTAAAAAGTTTCCACACTTTAAAACATTTTTTTTGTTTTGTGGGTGGAGGACGCAAAGATGCAGAATATAGCCAGGGGAAAGGATTTATTTATTTTTAAAAATAATAATAACTAAATTAAAAATGCTTAAAAACAAAAACAAAAAAAACAAAAAGCCGCAATCGAACCGTCGAGGCCCATTACTCTGGGTGAGTGTGGTACGTGAATTCACACGAGCCAGCGTAGCAAGGAGACTTCAAGAGCTGCAGCTACAGTAAACACAAAAAGATAATTAATAACAGGAGGTCTTATGGAAACAGCGGAGCAATATGGGTGTGTCGCCCCTATGAGTGTCTGAGCACTGAGGCAGCTTGTGGGGGGTCCCGTATGTGTTTTACAGACCCCCCAATGATCTGGATCACCTGAGTGGTGATGGGACCCGAGGCATCTGGGCAACAGGGAATATCCGTTACAGGCTGAAGCGGTCCTTCAGACATGGCTGGTGCGAGGTTGCAACTTCAGGATGGGCGTTCACCGCCGTACAGAGCTAATTACCTCCGAGCTCCTTACCATACCCTTCTGATTCCTTTATGCACTTTTCTTCAGTGTCATACCATTTTAATATCATCATCAAAAAAAATCTCATCAGTTAAGTGTTTTGCCACTGATGCACCGCTGCTTTCACATCATCACCATCACATTAAAATCGTCTTTCCCTTCCCTTGGGTGCTTACATGGACAACAATTGGCTTTTTGTTCTTTCACGTCTGCTGGCTGAGGTGGTTCATAGAGTCGAGATGTAATACATAGACCAGGGTGTGGCTCTCTGTACAAAATGCTGATCCGCATATGAACTCACTTTCTCAATCAGGGTAGAGGTCAGCATCAGTAGCAATTTTAACTAAATTTGTAAAATTTGAGAGAAAAATACATGACTAAAATCATTTTAAAAAACTGAAGACAAACAACCTATACTGTCCATGTCGTTTATAAACTTTGAATAAAAAAATTTAAGAACCATTATTATTACTCAGCATCCTGGATGCATAATAGAATAAGCTATATTATAATAAAATAGACATGTAATATCTAGTATAACACCACAGTTTGATCTGATTAAATGTTCAGACGATTAAGGATGCCTGAAAATGTTCCTCTCGCTGATGCACTAGAAAAAACATGTCAGGTTGTCTGAAGAAACATTTGATTGCTATCCCACTGACACCCTGACAGGTTTGTAATGGCCAAGCAAGAAATCTATGAATCCTTTCACTCTATTAAATATTCATGAGGAAACTTCTTTTAGATGTAAATTGATTATTTAATGCAAATATATAGAGCCATTGACTAAAGAGATTTCAATAGACAAAAATATTATTTATGGAAGCATAATGAATATCCATTCCTGGCATTTGTTAGTATCAGGAAAAATAAAGAATTCTACTGGGAAAATGATGGTATGAAGGGTTTCCTAATGCCGAAAGCTCTCAGCTCTGATAACCAAACACAAAGGCGGATGGCATGACAGTCTATTTGCCTGCTTTCCTTTTGCCTCCAGCATAAGTAAAGGAAAGTGGGCCGCAAAGCTCCAGTGAACTCAAGAAGAGAGCAAAGAATATAGAAGAGGGCATCTGTCTTTTATCCAGGCCAGAGCAAAGCCAAGAGGGAGCGCTAACGTGAATATTAAATGTTTTACAAAGTGGTTCAAACGCTGTATATGCTACAACATGATGAAACACAAGCGAGATGGAATAGCGGAGTATAACAGGTCACTAATTACACAGCTAACAGTTATACAACCCCAAATCAGAAGAAAAGTTGGGACATCATGGTTAATGCTTCACTTCATTTAATTTATTAAGAAACATCCATTTCTGCATTACACACCAGCAACACATTCAAAAAAAAAGTCGGGACAGTAAAGCAATTACCACTTATATGGTTGTAATGTTGTTTTACCTTTTCACCACACTTTAGGTTTTGTTTTGGTCCTTCCTGCAAACACGTCAAAGCTGTACAACAGTACTGGGTTGTCATATTTTCCGTATCTAAATTCTCCACACATTCTCTGTTAAAGACCGGTCAGGACTCCCATCGACCAGTACCCTCACTTCTTCCACAGCCCCTCCTTGGTGGTTTTGCATCATCTTGTTGGAAAATGCATGGACATCCCTGGAAAAGATGACAAAAGTTCTTAAGCAGACCAAACATGAAATATGTTTAAAATAACTGTCTGCAATCAAATGAAAGTCAAAGTAAATGTAAGGAACAATGAATTTTTGCATTTTCCAGACTACAGAATATATGTTCTACACTGTTCAGGTGTGTACAAGCTTAAATGCCCTGTGCAGACAACAGGTAAAGCTTGGTCTCAGTGTTAGAAAGGATGGCATGGCCATATGTAGACAATTTCATCTACACTTGCACTCATGTTGCTCCCCGGTGGCCATAATTAGTTAATAATTTATCGTCTGTGTATTTTGAGCGCTCTTGAAGAGACACTTTGCCCCAAACCACACTGGTCAGCGGGCGCGTTTAGGCTGCTTTCACCTCATTAGCCTTTTACCTCACTAGGCGTGTGATTAAAATCTAACTGTGGGACCAGTTACACAGTGAAATGAACAAAGCATGAAGACGTCCTTTCCTTTTGAAAATCCCTCATATAATTGTACAGAATAGAATAGTTGGGTCATTATACATTCTACAGAAATGGTAGAAATGCATGTTTCCTAATTTTTCAGCCTGTTAAAACATATGATTAAACATTAATTGTACATATTAAATCATGTTCATTGTTTTAATTTTAAGATATGTGTCTAATAAACTATATGTCTTAATCTTGTCTCTTATATTGTACATGGGTGATAAGCTTTGTACTTTTCATGTAAATATAATTTTTAGAAATTAAAATCTCATTTATATTTACCGTTAACATTACATAAAATACACAGAAAATTGAATTGGTAGGGGGAAAATACTTTTTTATTATTATTTTGGAAACTTAAGAGGTCAGTGTTAGACGTGCCAAGATTGTTGATCTGTTTTATTATGTTTTTAGCAAATATATACTCATGTCACTGGTGTTGCTCATTTTATTTACTAGCTTAGGGTGTGAGAATTTTCACATAAAATGCATTATATTAAATAGTTCTATAATAGTAATCTATTATTGGTGGCCATTTTGTTCAAACTTAAGTTTGTCTATAAAATTGTCATTGGTTGTTACTGTCCCTAGTGTTACTTCTCCTAGGAGTAACAGTAATGTAAAAATGATAAAATATTAAAATAGATTAGGATTGACTTTTTTGGATTTGAGGATTGATGTTAAATAATGTAATTAAATATTTTCTGGGTGTTTTGGAAGATTAAAATTTTAGCAGATATGTGGAAACCAGTTGTGTATACCATGATAAAAAAAGCAAATCACTAGAATAATGCCAGATCACACAGCTGTTAAGGCAGCTGCCACCAAGAGCTTCTCTGAGAGACAATCTAAAAAAATATGAATTATTTTGCATTTCTAATACGTTTCCATAAAATAAGGCAGAAATCTAATAAAATCAATCATATGTAGTGAAGAAAGCGCTCTACAGGCATAAACTGTATTAGGAATACAATATAAAAATACATGAATAATAAATTAGCAATAAAATTAGGGCCCTAGTTGCAGTCAGTGCTGTTAAAAAGGATGCAGCTGAGTATTAGATTGGTCGATATGATGAAGGGTGTGTTGGAGGAGTGTAATATTTTTATTTTTATGCCTTTTCTCCCAATCTAGTCATATCGAAGTACAAGATTTTTATTTCCATCTCTATTGCTGAACTGCATTCACTCCTGATAGTGACGGGCTGTAGCTAAACACACTCCTATCCGACATGTGTGCAGTGGCCAGGGGATTCTTTTTATCTGCATGAGGCAAATTCATATGGAAAGCTGTATTGAGCACAGAGAGTCACGCAAAATAATCACTTTCTCATCTTGCACCCCTTTTTCTCCCCCACTTGGGCGTAGTCAATCTGCTGTTGGGGACACCTAGTGGTGTCAAAAGAGGAGGTGACACCCACAAATCGATGGATTTGAGGGTAAGGGTATGGAGAGCAACACCCCAAACTCTGTGCTTTGGAAAGGATCCTCACACACACCCCCACACACCCCCTTGTTTAATCTGCCATCCGGTCAATTACTTTGAATTACCTACTTCTTAAAAACTACAAACAATAACAAAATCAAACAAACTATTTTCAGACTTTTTCAGAGCTTCCCATAGGTCAAATTAATTACAGTAGGAAACTTCATACTAACCCTGGACATGAAACAGAGATTTAAGTGAAGACCAAAATAACTCAAACTAGGCCAACAAAGCCAAAATTTAATAAATGTGATGACACCCTGCCCAAATGGGAGCTGGAAAATAAATGGCAGACACAGGTGTGAGAAAGCAATAGCTCAGGAAAACAGCGTTTAAGTACCACTGAAGCTAATTAACTCAAATTAGCGAGCCACCCCTGACACACTGTACCTAATGGGAACTGAAAATACATTTCCCATTACAACTGCTATAATTACAACAAAAAGGCTTCAAAAGCAATTGGCCCGGAGTTGTGTCAGCAGTTCCCTACTAGAAATTTCCCATGGCTAAATTTAGTGAAGGCGAGTATTTTAATCACATTTTAATGTTAGTTATGCATCCAGTACACACACTCAGAAAGGACTTCTATCAAATACCAGCAGGTACCAGAGGTGGAAAGTAATGAGTTACATTTACTCACTTTCCTTTAATTGAGTAGTTTTTGTGCACTTGAACTTTTTAAAGTTCATCAGTTCAGTTCATTGTGTTAGACCACATCCTAATGCTGGAGCCTATCCCAGCTCTTCAACGGATGCAAAGCACATGGTAACACACTGGACAGGGGGCCAGTCCATTGCAGGTACCTAAAGGACAATTCAGTGTCTCCTATCAACCTGGTGGCATGTCTTTGGACTGGGAGGAAACCAGAGCACCTGGAGAAAACCCACGCTAACACAGGGAGAACATGCAAACTCCACACAGAAAGGACCTAGATCGCCCGACACAGATATAAAACCCAGGACCTGTGAAGAAACCCGGTTTTACAATCTGTAACTTTACTTAAGTATATTATGTAATAAAATCTGTCACTGACTAATAGAAAACACTAAAATTCCAAAATGCTAGAAATACCACCCAAAACAACACATGATGAGTAATGTTTAGCATTTCAGAAATTACCAAAAAGTGAAACCGCTGTGACCTATTATTGTTTTAAAATAAGATCACTATATATATGTAATGTTCAATTATACAGGACAGATTATTATTGCATGCATGTCTTAGAAACTATGTAGTTGCAGCTAAACATATTGTATCACAAGGCTCATCGATGCACATGAGGAGCGAATGATCCAACAGACAGTTAAAAAGTTAATGCTGGTTCTGAGTGAAAGGTGTCAGAATACACGTTGCATCACAGGTTGCTGTGTATGAGGCAGCAAAAGTGGGCCAACGCAATTTTAGGAAGGTGGTCGCTGTTATGCCTGATTGTTGAACTGCATGTTTTTCCCCGATTCAGGCTTCACCTTTTTTGAAAAGGAGTGTAGATAAAATGTTAGTTCACTTGAAGCACGATTTTTTACCCTAGCTCTATTTAAATTGTGAGCTTGTTTAATCATTACCCTATAATTAAATTGACTTTATTAAATTGATTCCTCCTCTCTTATACCTATGGGGGAAGCATTGAAATGCTGAAATGATCCTCATCAATAACAATCCAGGAACCATCACATCTTAATTAAAATCTCCTTTTAAAGAAAATTCAGACTTTTACTATAGGCTTTTATACAAAGTGTGTTTAACTACCAGTCTGACTCGAAACCGTTTTTGCTTCTTGTCTCTTTAATCTTCCTCTTTTCTTATTTTTTCCTTAACTTTTTTTAGTCAGATAACACAAATGACGCTGACTCTCTCACTGGCAGAGTTCAGATAGGGGTAGTTTTGTTTGGCTTGGTTATTTACATGGCAGGTACCTGATTCTCTAAAATAGGGCATCAAACTCATTTCCATCGAGAACCACATCTTTATTAAGGTGGCAACAGTCTGCCTTTTAAGTCTTGGTCAATGTGTTGTTTTTTTTTGTAGGCTATTTACATGATACATATATCTATCTATATATCCATATATCTATATCTATTTCAGTCAATTGATGTTGAGAAATCTTTACAATTAATCCCAAAATGTACAAGAAGAGTTGAATAAAGGATGAATTGAATTAAAGAAATATGTACAAGTTTGTAGTATATCATATCCGTATATATCTGTGATAAATGTAAAGATTTCTCAACATCACTTGACTGAAAACCTTGGTTAAACATTGATGAGGAAACGCTTTTTCTGGGGTGGTAAACCAGAAATAGGGTCATGGGTCAGAGCCACCCTGCCACTCATCTAAAAAAATTATATTTTAAAACAACTCTGATTTTGCTGGTATACAGATAAAGAATACTGAAAGGTCAGAGTCACCATCAAATACAAGTAATACAAGTTTATAGTTTCAATTCTTTTTAGTCATTTTAGTCACAAACAACCACACACTCAACCACACACTGTTACAACTTTCTGACCACATCTATCATCTGATCTGTTTGCGCCATAAAAACTGATTTTATATATATAAAAAAAGCATTTTGACTCAAACACCATTTAAAAAGCGGTGACAAATGGTTCCCCCAATCCCCAAAACACAGCAGTCATTGTTTTGACATTTTGATTGAGCACGGCCGTAAAAGCCTCAACAGCCGGGGCTTCGTGAAGACTTTCCTACTGAAGGTCAGCAAACCCTTTTAGCGCTCATAATTTAAACAGAACGAGTCAGAGTGGGTTTCGGTCCCAGACCTCACAATCTCCTCAATGCATCAGGCTTTCCATTCAATCCTGATGTGTGTTTTTTAGACCTGACCTGCCCTTAAATCCTGGGTTAATGCAAATATTAGCAAAAGCGTAGGCTTTCTTTATATATCAGTCTCTACTAGTTCATTTCACTGACATCTAAAGAGAAATGAGTCACTGCAGATTGATGTGAAGTTGTTCTGAATGAGCATCTGATCATGATGAAACATTTCTGTCTTTATTAATGCTAACTTATTGGTTTCACAAGTATGTACTGGTCTAAGTAGACTATATTTCCAAAAGTATTCTCTCATGAACCATCCTATAAAATGAAAACCATCCTCACTGGAACAAAGGGTCCCGAACCCAGCTCCTGAAAAACAACCCCATACCATAACCCCCTCCCTCTTCCACCTAAATTTACAATCAACCAAATCCACTGGCGGTATGGTTTCAGTTTCCTGGGTTTGATTCCCATACAGGCCAGTCAGAGTCCTTTCTGAGTGGAGTTTGCATGTTTTCCCCTTGTCTGTCCAAAACATACAGGCAGGTTAATTGAAGACAGTGAATGAGTGTGTATGGATGTGTGTCTGCTATGTGATGGTGTGATGCCCTATCCAGAGTGTTTCTGTGTGCCTTGCACCCATTGAAAAGCTGGGAAAGACTCCGGCAAAGCCACGACCCTGAATGGATAAGCTGTTGAGAAAGTGAGTGAGTACATTTAATAAAATTCTCTGTAGCTATTGATTTGAAAGTGTGTTTACATGGTTAGGCATTAGGGTTTAATTCGAAGTCCAATTTATTTAAGGCACACATTAAAGGGAATTCCTTCATACCAAATACACCAGACCCTTAAGGACCTTTGTTTGTGCACAGGTCGCACAAGGTCTTTGTTAAATTGCTTCTAGAATGTTGCACAGCAGGTAATTTGTAGTATTTTATGAGATACATTTTCCACATGCTAGCAATGGGTGTAGCTGAAACCCCTGACCTTAATAATTAACAGGGTTCTCCATCCACATTATTTTCCCCTAAAGTACACTTAATTGTAATCTTACCAATATTCAATGTTACTCACTGACCCACTCCTAGTTAATTTAAGCTTGTTTAATAACCCTAGTGCAATCGCAACACAGTATATGAGAGCTGGGTAAGAAATGCATTTTTCAAACATGATCAATCATTCTCTTTGAACTAATGCACAAGTGAGAGCGTGAGAGAGTAATAGTGAGTGCGACAGAGGTCAAAGGAGCAAGTACTGACTGAGCAGGTCATGTCTGTGTGTTTGATAATTAAACACTTCAGACAGGATCATACACTCCGTGCATAATAAGTGTTGGATAATTGCATAATGAAACAAGAAGCTTCTTAGAAAAAAGGAGGAACCGATACTGTCAGGGTTGGCATCAAATGTTTGTATTAAAAACTGATAGGTCTTGAAATGAACAATATGCTTTATTCTTATGAACGTCACGCCAGAGTGAAGGTTTCGAGCTGCATCTGACGTAATCTTCCAAGAAATTATTATTTTCTCTTTCTTTATCCCACAAAAACAAGTTTTCCTGTGAAATGCATACAGTCCGAGAGAAATATATTTTGTGTCCCATAGTCTCATTGCCTAACCCATAGTCACATTGCCTAGTGGTAGTCTAGTAGTTCACATAGTGGGATACACATCGCAAAACACCATGTACATAATCTACCACACTAAACACCTAATATTCAAAACATGTAGATATATTTATGATTGTCAGAAGTAATATTTAAATATTCAAAGCCACAATTAAATTTTACAGAAAAGTTTGTTTGGTGTGCATTTACATTTAATGACCGAGCTGGTTTAGACCGGTTTCTTAAAAAAATATAAATGATGATGATGGGGATGATGATGACGATGAATATTATTATTATAATTTTATTTTTTTCTAGCTAAGACATCTTTGTTAACAGTGAAGTGTTCCACAGGGTCACTGATAAAGCGTGATTATTGGTGTTTATGTTGTCCAAATGAGAATGGGTTTTCTAGTCATATTCTAGTCTCTAAGGTATTTTATTATGGGTTTTTTTTGTAAGCAGCCTAGATGAAATATCAGATATCAAAATATGGTAGTGGTAGCATTACATTACAGAAATTCAGCACAAGATTGGTTGGAATTACAAAAATGCACAATTTAAACAAATATTGGTAAAAATATATTAAAAGTAGTTTATCTGAAACATAAAAATATGCAAAAATAAAAGAACGTTTTTATAGAACTGTAGTTTGTAGATACATGATCAGTAAAACCCTATCTACATATAAATATTTATTTACTCATGGTCGGTGTGATTTATAACCCTCCTTATTTCAACCATGCAAATGAGCTTATTAATTTTGAATTGTTTTTGTTCCTCACCCAGTACAAACCCATGTATATTCACTTTAAAGCCAACGCGTCTTAAAACCTCCCCAGACTTCCCATCTGAAGTCAGGCCCTATGAAATCAGGCCAAGCGTTAAGTCTATGTTTCTGACATAGAAGAGCAAAAAGAGCAAAAAATGCAATCAATTTAGGAAGGAGTAAGTGAATGATAAAGAAATCATTAGAGCATTAATCATTCAGAAATCATTAGAGGTCCAATCTATATACCATGTGCATTGGGTAGGAACAGGGCAGCATATATTAACAGATTAGAGCCCGGTCATCGCCGATACGATTTCCCATTATACCATGGGAAGAAAATCTGCAGTCCAAAACATTCAAGGAGAAAGAGAGTTGTTTGTATTGACAGTTTTGCAATGTTAAGATGTGTAACAGTACGGGGGTCAATGTTGTTTCAAAACTCTCCATACATTCTCCGGTCAGGACTGCAGGCCGGCCTTTACAGTACCAGCCCAACCCCCTGTTCATGAGGTTCTATCAGGTATTGTTAAGTGGCAGATATTGATCCAGTACCATCTGAGATATCGAAGATCACGAGTGTTCAGCTGGGTTTTTACGCACTAATATTTTCCTGATTCTTTGAATTGTTCAATGATATTATCCACAATTTGCAGAAGTATGAAAATCTAATCTTTCATCATGGTACATTGTTAAAATTTGCACATTGTTCTATTCCCAGTGTTTCCTCTCACCCATAAATGTGTGAGCGTTGCTCTCTATAAGCTGCTCTGCTGTGTAAAACAGAACATCTGTGTATCTCTTTCCCTTCACTCAGATGTATTTCGTTATTTAGGACTCTGCCCTAAATTACGACTACATCGGGTCTGATTTAAATGCAAAAACCTTAGTTCATCTTGCCTTTTTTATGATGTGACTTGCTGTCGATGCTAATTTCTCGATTTCTTTTTCTGTCGGGTGGTGAAATGTAGGGTGTCATTTTTGTTCTGGCGTTCTTAGATTTTTATGGCTCTAAGAGTAATCACTGTCAGCAATGTGAGAATTTATAGCTCAAAAATATGTGCAACAGGTTGGGATTTTTACAAATATTGGCAACATGAGCAACTACCAAGCAGATTTTTTTCTTTCAATTTTCACCACATCATCAAACGATTCAGATACTTTTCGAGTTAATTCTTGATAAACTGAGGACTGGGGAAGGGGGATTCTCACTATGCCCCCATGCTGAAATTTTTTTTAATGATAACTTATTCAGTCTGTTATGCTGACTGCCAGCGAATTAATAGATACACATGAACACAGTAAAATAGTAGTATTTACAGTTCTATGTGTTGCAGTTCCCAAGCAGAGCAGTGTAGAACGGGCTGTCCTTTATGGACTTCGGTTTGGGGCTCATGGAAACTAACATACTAGAACAGAAACGTTTTGAACAACCCTTGTACATTTCATATCCATCTGTGCTAAACATAATTTTTACATTGCATTACACTTATCATGTACTCATGTTTGTCAAACTAACATCTTTATTGGACTAAATTCTGCCTCTATAGTGCCCCTCAGGTTCAACTCTGTTATAGGCGCGGATGACATGTCAATGTAGTGAAAGTATGTTGACATGTCACAATATGCAAATCAGCCAATCATCGTTCCTGCCCCTCTCATTCACAAAAGTACTGTAATTATCCATGTTCTCTGCTGGCTGATAATACTCAACAGCCCAGCCCAATGGCTTCTCTCTCTACCCTATACCTAAACCAATATGTTACTGAATTGCACCTCCAAAAGTGCCCCTCCCATTTCTTAGCATTTTTCAAACTTGAACTTAGGGTGGAGTTAGCGTAACAGAGGGGTATAGTTGCCTTTAAGGTCAAAAGCTTGTGACATATGAAGTATTTGTGATCACTTGAGCCTTAAAATATATTGTTCTGGAGAGACAATGGAGGACAGTCCAGAGCAAAAAAATTGGGAAGTGTCTTAATGGACAAATTCCCTACAGGTTTAAACAGAAAGCTGCTGTTAGCTCTCTGGTGAAAGAGAAAGACTGTAGAAAGTTACAATAGTCCTCAACTGAACCCATTGGTAGATTTTATGGTTAATAACTTGAATTGTGTCCGTTAACTCAGTGTACTGATGGAAATGAAGCTATTTTAAATGCTAATAGTTTGAGAGAGTACAAAATAAAGTACATAGCCCCTGCTTTGTTACCTGAAAAAGGTTTTTTGAGGCAGTAAAGTTCTGCTTTTTTCAATTTACCTTCTCTTCCGACAAATTTAATGTCACATGATAAAATTCAAATAATTTATTGTTGTTTATTTTTTGTTGTTGTTGTTGTTATTAATTTTTGTTGATTATTAAAACTATTTTTTAATTTTTTATATTAATATGTAGTTGATTATTGTTGTTATTATTGTTATTATTATTATTATTAAATAATTGATTATTATGATGATTATTATGTTGTTGTTGTTGAGGCTATTACTACTAGGGTGTCTACATATTTTTGGCCCTATAGTGTAAAATTCTCCTTCCTCGTTCCTTTGAATTTCTTATCCTGAAGCTTCCTGTTCACCCTCATTTTCTCTTCACTGGCATCCTTAACATTTATTCACAAGATCAAGAGCCGCTGATTTATCCAAAGGCAGACGCACAGGAACATCTAAAGCCCACCGCAGTTTTGACTGGCTGACACCTGCAGCCAATAAGCATTCTGGGAAAATGTCAGATGGCTTGTGATTAATACTAGTGGCTTGAAAGAGACACTCAAAGAAATGTCAATGACTGATTTTTTTCAGGTGCAGATGAAGATTTTCTTTCTCAGCAACTTATCTGCATTTGTACAGGAATGTGAGTATAAGATGCAACAAATTATCATTATCATGAGCGTCTTTTAACCCTGAACAGCCAGGTCCAGAGTTCTTTTGAAAAAGTTTTATGACATCAAGTTTTAGATGGATGGATGATTTTTCCACTCTCTAGATTTTTGGGTTGGATTTTTAAAAACACTAAGGTTAATAATAAAAGAGTTGTTGTATAGTAGCAGAATATTCTGCAGTACATTCTGCTGTGCCACTTGAGCTTACTCATATTTGAGCACTTTCTGTCGAAAGTTGTTTATTATTATTATTATTATTATTATTATTATTATTATTATTATTATTATTAATATTATTATTATTATTATTATTATTATTGTGACATATTGTGTGTTTCCTCTGAGTATTCAGTTTATTCACCAACAAAAAAAAACTGTTTACCTACTAAAAAATGCAAAAGGTTGATTGATTGATTAAATGCGCTGCGATGGATTGACACCCCGTCCCGGCTGTATTTCTCGCTGCGATTTAGGAGAAAGTGCTTGGTGAAAACTAAATAAATGAAAAATAAATCCATATCAAAACATTTGAAAGCTGAGAGCAATTCTGATTAGCGATGCTGTTTTACCTGAACTAACACCTGAAAACGAGCCTGTGCCTGTTGTGACACAAAACGGTAGTTTTTCTTTTTTTCACTCTCTAGATCCGTCTCATTGACATGCTAGGTGTATCTCAATGAAAATCAATTCTCCTCAGCCAGCGGTTTCCAATAAACTAAGCTGTTGTCTCAATTGACGTTCCTTTAGCGACTTAAAAGGACTTTAACCCACCAGATAAGTGGAAATGTCAACACCAAATACCAGCGATTGTCTATTTGTTGTCGAGATCTGGTCAATATCTCTCCGGGCTCTGTGATTGTGAACAAATATAATGTTTGGAATGAGTAGAAAAAAGCTTTCGCAGGCACTTCACATGTCTGTTTTTATAAATGTGGGCTTCTCAAGGTCGCGTTCAGAGAGCGATAATGCGCCCTTAGAAGAAAACCCCACAATATGTTATATTTACGGCACTTAGCGAGGCATTTTTACTCAAAGCAACTTGACATTGTGACAGTATATAATCTAATCAACTGAGGGTTAAGGACATTTTTGAAGGGTCCAGCAGTGGTAACCCAATAATGTTGAGGTTTAAATTAGCAACCTTCCAAGTACTTTTACTGTACCCTGTGGTCTAAGCTATTTCAACCCATAATGAAAATTACAAAATCCACAATGAACTTTTTTTTATTTTTATTAATTGTATACCTCTTGTAATGATGTAATGATTCACTCTACCCACGATGCAAAGTGATTCACAATGATGAGTTCACAATATGATTTTTTCAAGATTTTTAAACAAAATTAAACTGAAGATAAATTATGCCAAAGTCTTATTTTATAATTTCTCTTAAAAAATTAAACAACATACTGTATTTGTCCCTGTCTTTTATTTCTTTAAATAATGAATGCCCTTTTATTTCTGACATGGTTCAAACTATGGAAAATACTAGCCCAATTTAGCCTGGCAACCAGGCTTATAGCATCAACCAGGAAAGACGTACGTATGACTAAGTGTATGACATCACTGCCCTCCGCTATTTAAAGTAATTATCGATTCTTTTTACATGTCAAATCGATTTGATTGGCTGCATTTTTGAGTTAAACTGTGTGGTGTATGGTTACATCCTGATCAAAAAGGGCACCACTGTCTGACCCCTGATCCACTGAACCCCAAAGACAGGAGATAAACTTGCGGAAAAGAAGTGGGAGAGTCTTAAGCATTGATCTTCTTCTTTCATGGGGGCTGAAATTACACAATCAAAAGCAGGCATTTATTACACCAATTTAGGCGGGGAGCCCTGAAGGTGCCCACTGCTATAAACAATATGGGTCTGTCCAAAAACCCAGTGAGCTGCCTTGCTGCCTACTCCCTACATGGGCAGTTAAGTCACATTATTATAACCAGCTAATCTCCAGTGTTACCGACATGTGAAGCATGGACATCAGCTAGACTGGCTGGGACTGACCCAATAAGGTCCTGGTAGGTAAAATATCTGGAGCCATGCTGATAACCAAACAGATGGGGATGCAGCTGCTGTAGGGGGTGTGTAGCAGTATCCATAGAGTGAACATGACCATCAAGGTGGTCCGACAGATGCTCAGTTGGGTTAAAGTCTAGGGAATTAAGGGGCCAGGGTAGAACTTGAAAAACTTGTAAAATGCTCTTATGGGACTTTTCTAGAATTTCTATCATCTAGTCTTGCTGAAAGATCCCAATCATACCATTGAAGACAATCAGCATGTATGAGTGTAGAGTAGGAAGGAACCCTCTGCAATATACAAAGGAGCTAGGACCTCAGCATCATTCTGTTACACAGCCCTTAAAAGATGCCATCAGATCCTCTCCATCCTAGTGCCTCTTTAAAGGTAAATAGTGGAATGGAATTTAGCTCAGTCAGCTTCGAGCTGCCACTCTCCCGCTGAATTGGTGGTTGAAGAGCTGTCAAAGGTTTCACCAGGGGCGAAAAGGGCTCTAGTCAGTAAAAATGGGTCATATTCTCAGAGAGACATAGCCCATTTCACAGCTTGGGTGGAGAGACGCTAAATGCTGTGGGCTAGCTGAGATCTTTGAAGTGCAAAGGTTTGAACCTAGCATTAATAAAAACTTGGTAGGCTGTATGACTAATGTTTTCTCTCCTGTTGGTCTATTACTGTTATATATTTATATTATAAATACAATCATTCTCTCTATCTCACACACACCCACACACACACACCCACACACAAAACTAGAATACCAAGTATCCAAGAGCAGCAACTTTGTGTACTGGCAAGTTTTTAATCTAAGCCAGTACATGCGACAGTTCATTCTTACCTGTTATAAATGGCATTTCTCTAAATGTCCACTAGGTGAAGACAAATTAAGGAAACATTAGCCACATTTCATGTCAATCATGTTGACCTGTTGGAACAGTGGGTTCCAACCAGTTAGTAGAGCGTGGTGGAGGTTTCAAAATAATACATTTTAATCTAATAATTTATGAGTTATTATGAATTATGAATATATAATTGAGTAATATTTAATTTTAAGTAATTAATTTAACAATCACAAAATCATACAAGTACTTTGTAATATGACACATAAGTAAGCTGTTTAAATGCCAGTTGGTTTGTTTGTTTTAAACTGTTAAATTAAAGAATTGTGTTTTGTAAAATCTATTGTACTTGGTTTTTGTTTAACCTTTAAGGATTTGTCAATAAGGCTTAGTAGCTGTTGCGAGGGTCACCGCTTGGCCACTGTGTTCTGATGAGATTTGACTAGGAGAGAGTGATTTACATACTGGGATAACAGTTTTTGTGTGAAGGTGGTGTGATGGGATTTCAGAGACTCTACCATCAAGGTGATGTCCTTTCCTGGGAAGTCTTTGCTTATTTTAATCGAGACGATGCCAGTCCTCATTCTGCATGCACTACGACAGCAGGACGTGTGTTTGACTGGCATTCGGATCTTTCTCCTATTGAAAATGGAAGGCGCATCATGTAGAGAAGAATCAGATGACGACATGAATGGATAAATGGCCATTTAAAAGATGTAGTGTGTTTGTTTTTGTTTTTCCTTACACAATAAAGTCTATAAACGTGTAAACATGCTGTGCGGGGCATCATGGGTCTGCAAAAACTGTGTATTACAGTAATTAACAAAAATTAAAAAAACACATTCTCCACTCGCACAGAAGCATGCTTTCTAAAACCCTGGATTCTATTATTATCTAATATGCCACCATCTGTGAGTTTTGTTGTGCCTGTTTTTCTTTCAGGTAACCCAGGATATTCCTTACAAAGACATGCAGAAGGTAGATTGACTACTCATAATTGCAGTCCTCTGGAAGGTCTTTAAGGCTATTATAAACATAAGGATAGGCCAACTCCTGTATATTTGTAATGAGATTTACGTCATCAGGTGTCCACATACTTATGGTCATTAAGTGTACCCACAGGGCTGTGTTTGAAAATCTCGTGAACTCTCTACAAAGCCGGTATTTTACATAATCTTATCCTTGCTCTGTTGAATGCTGTTCGAATTCCTGATGCTTATTATCATCACCACTAAGGAATCTTTCCTACTAAGGAAACTCTTGGTGGCCAATGCAGCCAAAATAGAGTTGGTTTTACATGTTAATAAATTCTTATTGATCCTAAATGTGTATGAAGGTGCATACGTGTATATTCTAAGTGTTTATTTTCAATTCCAGGCTCATCAGTGAAGTATAAGGATTTTTGCTACATGGAGGGGGGGAATTATTTGAAATGCTAGTTTCATTGACTCACCTCGTCCCATTTATTTAAATGGCATGATGCAAACTGTGTTAGCTTAGGAGCAAAATGTTATGCAATCACTGTCCAAGTGGTGCGTTATACGCTGATAACTATTTAGAGTTCTCTCTACCTAGACAGCTGCCTATATCGTCAGTAAGACTGCTGAGGTGCCTTACTTTTTAGTGATAGAATATTATAGAATAATCGGCAGCAATTTCTTTTAGTTTTACCACTGCTTTATCCTAGTCACTGTGGGTCTGATTTACTGGACAAAAGCAGGCAAATGCAGGGCATATTCACACACACACACACACACACACACACACACACACACATACACATATATAACCTGAATGCATGTAAAGTTTTTGGACTTCAGAAAACTGAGTCCCTGGATGAACCCTTGGCTACACATACACGGAATCAAAACCAAGACCTTCTTGCTGTCAGGTGACATCGCTACCCACTGCTCATCCCTCTTATGTGTCATATTTTATTATACCTCTTAAATTTGAGAGTTAAAAAAAAGAAAAAAAAAGAACCACGTGGAGCCCCAAGAGCTCAAGCCCTGGTCTTGTCTGCACATAGACGGGAAGAAAGAAAGTCTAGACTGCCCCCTGGAGTGCATCCGTTCATCAGACGATCAAATCGGAGCAGAACTGAAAGTCAGATGTGATGCCTCTAAATGTAATCTGCATAAACAGCTGGTATTTTTTTTTGCTGAAATAAAACTCTTACTGAGCAGTAAAGAAGTAAGATAATGAACCCCATACCCTGCCAAAGCTCTCTGTAATAGTTCCGGACAGTGCTGCAGGGGATAACGCTGGAGACCAGATTGCAATTATGGAAACCAGATCAGTCCCAAAATGAGTAAGATGAAGTTCTGTATCAGAGATCTCAAAGCTCAGATGTTCTAGTCTGGATGGCTGGAAGCTTCTAGTATGTTCTGTGTTTTATTTGCTCCTATGAGTTGAGAAAGTATTCAATCTGGGATTTTATGCCGTTTGACTTGGCTGGTGAATAAATTAAATATTTACACAGTTTCCGAGGTTGTATGAAATTAACAGTTGCCCTGTATGTAATGACCATAAAAACCTATGGCAATTCAGTCAGCAATTGTTTCGTCAAAATACCCAAAATGTCGAAGTCTAAAGCAGCTGAAAACACAAATCTGAAAATTCAGTTACTTTTGAAAAACACACCTGTGACTTTAGTAGGGCCTTACACACGGGGTGAGTTCGAAAACCTAGTGAGTTCACTTGCTGGCAGGGGTTACATTGATTACATCGGTTTCACTTACTAAGCTAACACAGTTAGCCTCAGGCAATTTAAACCCATAAGATAAGGAATCACAATGTGCTACCGAAAATGGTTAATTGTCCCTGACAGGCCCAAATGAGACATGGGCCTTAAAATCAATTATAATTTGTTTACCTTTGAAAATGAGTCTACGTATTGCTCAGCATCCGTCCACCATATTTGTATTTTTTTTGGACAAAGTTGTTATGGAATTAAAGTATTAGAAATATTAGAAATGTTATTCTGACACCTTTTTAGCCCACCACGTCCATTAGTGAGCCTTTGCCACCCATGACCCTGCACCGGTTTACCCCCGTTCTTTCCTTGGACAAGTATATGTAAGTATATGGTAAATACTTACCACTGCAAACCAAAAACACCCCACAAGAGCTGCAATTTCAGAGCAGCTCTGACTCGTCTATCTATCACAATTTGGTGCTTGTCAAACCCATTTTTCCTTCTTCTTACACTGCTGTGTAATATATCCCACCTACTGACAGGTGCCGTGATGACGATATAATCAGTGTTATTCACTTCATCTGTCAGTGGTCATAATGTTATGCCTGCTCAGTGTATATAATATGCAAACTACAATGCATTGAAACATTCCACCACACACTGGTGAGGGTGTGAAATAATTGGGTATCGATTCACCAAATACTCTCTTGTATAAGCTCTTGCCTCACCACAAACTGTGAGAAAATTGCTTATCAGGTATAAAGTGTCCCACAAAACATGAATGGAATAATTTACCAGGACTGTTGAATAAGAATTAAAATTCTTAATTACAGGAGATTGTAAATGTGCAAAAAATGCGATGTTTAATATCCAATCCATATGCTGCAAAAAGCAAATCATTTCTAACCATGGACATTCTGAAGGTGGTCCGGTGCAGGGCCTTTAACATGCACACATACATTTATTTACACTGACCTGAGGCAGCAAAGGAAAGCTGTAACACCAGATGAACCCTAACTTAAGGTCGGGATCGGATCTAGACCACCGTGATGCATGTTGTCATAAGGCCCTGGCTCTACCAGCTGTGGTCAATAGGTCTCTATAGACGTCTTTCTGTTAAATGTTCTATTAACGGCTGTGAAAATTGTGTGACAGGCCGTGAAATGAGCCTTTGCTGTTGTTGGGCCCTTAAGCAAAGCCCTTAGTCCTTAACCCTTAATTGCTTGAACTGAATTTGGTCATTTTGATAAAAGTCTGCTAAATGCCACAAATGTAATATAAATGTATGATGTTTGTTTTGGAAACTGGGGTCAGAGCACATGTCGGCCATTGTACAGTACACCTGAAGCTGACAGATGTAAGGGCCTTGTTCAAGGGCCCCAAATTGGCTGAATATTAGAGCCAGGATTTGAACTCCCAAACTAGAGCTACCCACCACTAAGGCTTCTTGCCTACCACTGTTTCCTTTAATTTAAAGCTTAAATGGCCTTCCATAAACTGTTGCTGCCATGTTGGCAGTCTGTATTTTCCTTTATTTAACTGATTTATTGCACCTGACATAAATTCAATGAATTCACTTTTTTAGTGTCCCAATCCGTTTGCTCATATATAAGTCTGTGTCTATGCTTTGGTGCAGTATTTAAATACTTCTTTTCCAATAATGAAAACATGAACAAGTAGAGAGGGGGTCAGAAGTACATTTAATCTAATTATCCTGCACCCAAATTTTCCGCCATCGGCTATTTTCTTTTCTTCAGCCACAGAATTCATTAAAATGGAAAACTCTTTCATTAAATAACTTTTGTTCTTTGTTTGAGAGATGTTCGTTGAATCTCGAAAGTACATATTAACTTCATTCTGAATGCATTTAAGATCAACGGATCCTGATTTGGGTCACTTTGGTTTTCACTTGTATGTGATAACACAACCCAGACACAGCACCATCCTTCACTAAGCTCTGGGTAGAGTTTTGGGTTATCAACCAGAAGATTGGTGCTCAAATCCAGCCTTTACACCATTGGACTCTTGAGCAATGTTCACAATTTATGATGGCTAGAAGTCAGAACTGCAGCTCTTGTGGGCTGTTCCTGGTCTGCAGTGGTAAATCGGTGACTGGGTCATGGGCAGCCAGGACTCATTGATGCACATGAGGAGAGAAGGATGGGGTGTGGTCTGAGCCAACAGACGAGCTACTGTAGTTTAAATTGCTGAAAAAGTTTATGTTGGTTTTGATAGAAAGGTGTCAGAATACACCGTACAACACAGTTACAGACCAAAATAATAGTGGAAGGTGGTCATAATGTTATGCCTGATCTGTGTATATATATGTAAGTGTGTATATAGCAAAGAAATGCATACGTCTTCTTCAAATGGCCATAAAGTCTTATAGTATCAAAAAAACCTGAAATCAAGAAACTATTAAACAAAAACAACAGACCTGACTGAAAAACTGCCAGGAAAGCAGTTCATGAATTTGTGAGATCGTTTGTTTTAGATCAATATGCATTAGTCTACTACATTTGAAAGCTTTAGAAACTGCTGACATCTTTTAGAACTTTTTTTTATAAACCGAGGTACTTACTTACAGTGCAGTCTTTGCATTACACACAAAAAAATCAATGTGCTGAAGCTTTATTAAGAAAAACTTGACTTCTTTGTTGTTGTTTTAATTTAGGTAAAAGAATATATATATATAAATGCTTGGCAGTGAAATCGTGTTACAGCTTCTGGTGATGATAGAGAGGGAGGGAGAAGCACAGAAGGACCAGAGTGATCACTAATGCGAGTTACCCGAACCACAAACTGTAAGATGCCATTAATAAAGAAAAATGATTGTATAAATAAATAATAAATTAACAATTGTTTTAAACACACCACCACACCAGAGCTGGGATTTTAAATACATTGTATAAAGTCCTAACTCTGTCCGGCTGGACGGTTAAATGAATAACAATTGGCTGCTGTATAGTGGAACAAGCCGGACAGAGATTCTTCAGAACTGAGCGAGCTACGTATATCTCTGATCAATAATCATAATAAAGCAGGGTGTCCAAATACTTTTGGTGATATCGTGTTAAAACATCTTAAAAACCTTCCTGGTACCGATTTCAGGTATTCTACTTCTGTCCTTCTGGTGCTTTGGCTTCTTGGTTTACTATAACACCATCTGTTCCAGTGTGTGTGTGTGTGTGTGTGTGTGTGTGTGTGTGTGTGTGTGTGTGTGTGTGTGTGTGTGTAGGTGTGTGTGTTTATTTAGTA
>JAYDZG010000015.1:4450824-4467910 GCA_034509265.1 Microcambeva bendego | reverse complement strand
AAAATGTTTATATAAAAAGTTAATAGAAAATTAAAAATATATGTATATTGAGTGTGTGTGTGTGTGTGTGTGTGTGTGTGTGTGTGTGTGTGTGTGTGTGTGTGTGTGTGTGTGCGTGTGTGTGTTTATTGAGTATTTGTACCCACCCTTGGGCTATTTGTCAAAACCCCAGCCAAAAGCATCATAGCTGTGCCAGTCCCTTTGGCCAAATCAATATCAAAGATGTGTTGTCATCTGCTGTCGGTGCTGTTAATCCTCTCACTTCTTGCAGTAGGTCTGAAAAAAAACACAAAAGCTACTATTATGAGTATATTTTCATTTCAAGGTTTTTTTTTGTCGCTGTGGCTAATTCCCTGGAATTACTTAATTTATGATTATTATTATTTACATGGATTTATGACACAAGAAAAACATTTAAATGCTTTTGGTATAGTAATAGTAATAGTTCGTTAAATTCATCCCTTAGCCTTTCTAAGGTTTTTTTTATTATTATTTATTTACATGGATTTATGAAAACAAGTAAAACATTTCAATGCTTTTGGCTGTATGAGTTAATTAAACTACCTGGAGCAAACATTTCAGGAGTAAACACAATTTTCTGTGTTTTTGCCACAGGCATGTTTTCTCTTCCCACAGAATAGTGTTTTACTCCAGGTGACATTTGATGAAGTCTGAATGTCACTGAGGGGGCAGGTCCTGTCTCCTTCTGATGAATCCTGTCTTCTGTAATCTGAATGAAGGTGCATGCCATCAGAACAAGAGTGTTCAGAAATCTCGGCCTGTCTCTTCAACCGGTGACTTACTGAGCCATCTCTCCCTACACAGCAATAAAGAAATGGAAATTGGCCCAGAGGAGATTAAATGTGAAAAATGCAAATGAGGGGCCGAGTCAGAACAACATATGCACAAACATACAAATATCTAAATATTTAATATCACAAAAAGCAGAGGACAGTGTTTCAATGTTACATTACTTTTAGTTTTTTAATTAGTCAATGATTTTACAATCTTTTCTTTTTAGAAGAAAAGTCAACACATGACTTTGAGAAAGCTCTTCCAGCTATATCATGATTGTGACTCGGTTTGTTTGGTTTTCTTCTACTTATGCATTTTGTAATATGGAAAGAATACTTCTACACTGATTACTATGATCATATTATTACAATATTAGTTGTCGGTTAACCTGAAAGCACCAGAAACAATAGTCACACTGTGAAAAGCATTAAACTGCTCTGTAATCAAATCTGTTTCTACAACATGATTCCATTTTGTTCTGCAATTCTATAAAACAGTAATAATTAACATTACAATAAATTGTAATAAATGTGGAATCAATCAAATAACACGTATTCGTATTACTGCAAAATAACAAATTCTTTGATCTCTTTATCTTTTTAATTTTTATACACAAACAATGTAACAATGGATAAGAGATAATATTGCAGAGTAGGGCAGATATTTAAAGCTCAGTATTTTAGACAGTCAACGCTGCTTACCTGAATTATTTAGCAGGTCATAACCTGGTGGTCTTACATAGTTTCTTATACACAATGCATCCATTTACATTTATGGTGTGTAGCAGGTGCTTTTATCCAAAGTTGACACTAAAAAGGAACTGAATAGAACCTACAGAGGGTTAAGGGCACACAGAGGCCACCTATTGAATGCTAAGCTACCTCTACCAAGGTTAAAGGTAGATCACTATATGTAACAATCATGATGTTTTCAACATTAATCTATACAGCTTTTAAGCAACATACTCAGATATGTTGGTCCAGTCGATTTCACTTCTTACTTCACTTAGTTGCAGATGATACTAATTTGTGCACTTTTGCAGGTAGAAGTTTTGCTCACCTCTGCTTCAGATGCCCAGCAGTCCATGGTGGCCATACATTTTTAATAGTAGGTGAGTCTGAACTGTAAGCCTCAAGACAGGAAAACAAACAATCTGTTGGAGTGCTTTGCAGAATGATTATTGCTCAAATAATCAAACATCTTGGGATAGGATGTAGTCTAGAATTAGGGGGCCAGGGTAGTACCTCTTGGTGCTCTTTTAACCAATGCCTTTCTAACTGCATGACATATCACATTTTCTTACTGAGAGACAATTTGAAAGAATTAAGAAATGATTGATTCTTGTTTTAGTTGATTTGATGCCTAAGCTTTGTATGTCTGGGGTTTGGAAGTGTGTACAAAGATACATGATGTTCACAATTAGCTACAATCATCAAGCACTCATTTTGCAAACAAGAAAAAGTAAACAAGTATTCTACAGTGAATAATTACAGCCACTCGAACAAATCTCTATGGAGTGTAACGGCTGTAAAAAATGAATAAAAGAGGAGAATATCTCAGTAGCTTTCACTTCATTTAGAGCTGTTGATGATTAATATCAGATTATTATACAGTCATTATTCAATGCAGTCTCTAAATGAACAAATAAACAGAGCATTTGTAAATCACAAATACCTCGAGACTGAAGTAGCTATTATTTCTAAAATTTCAGAACATTAAATCTACAAGGCTTTAAATACAGCAGCAGGTTGCCAGCAATCCAAAACATGTTTCTACCCATTCTGATAGTAAATAGTCAGGTGGAGTCTTAATGCAAGGATGTTTAAATTAGTTAAGTCCCGTTGGGTGTAATAACCTGTACGGTGATGTTCACATTGGTGTGTGCTCCACTTAATGTTGTTATTCCTAAAATTAATTAATGATGCCCTATGACCTTGAACAGCATGTAGCGGATATTAAAAATACATAAACATATGAGTGAATGACCTGTTCTTTACTTTGACTTACATTATATTAGGGATGTAACGATACACTCGTTTTTTTAAACAAAATGAAATTGAAGACTAATTATGACAAAGTGTCTATTTAATTAAATAAAATTAAATACTGTTTATTTATCTAAATAATCATTCAGTTCAGTTCATTTTCTTAAACCAATTTCGTTTAGGGGTGCTGGAGCCTTATCTAAATAATGAACACCCTTTTGTTTTTGATGTAGGAACAAACTATGCAAAACAAAGCTGTGCATTTTCCTTATTATGTAAAATACTGAATTACATTTTTAAAACCAATCCAACATTATAGAGAAAAATAAATAATACACCCCGCTTTGAGTCTACAGACCACCAGTCAGCTGAATGCCATGTAGCAGGCACAATTAGCAGACAGAATTGGCCACTGAGACTTTGACAGTCAGTTTATGCAAAAGGTGACACATGACTGGGAGACCATGTAAATTCAATTGAATTGAATTAAACCCAGGCTCTGTCTTGCTGGGAAGCAACAGCTCTATAGAGCGCTAAAGTAAACAGAGAAAGTAAATCTATGAATACATACACAAGCAATTCTGTGAGCACAACATGTCATCATTTTTAAATCAATATTGTAAATAAAAAACACTTCTTGACAAATCCCTACTTTCATTTAACCCCAGCCTCAGTAGGCGGCTCACTGAAGCATCCTTTTGTATTGATAACACCTAATAAGTGACATCACCAAGCGCTAACCAGCATCTGATAAGGTGAGGAATTCTTTAAAAGACGATTGCCGACAATGACGCTCCATTTTCATCAATTTGGTGACGTGTACTGAAGCTTTTAGCACTCGAGCAGAGTGTACGAAGTGAGCTTGTGCTTCTATTAAATAAGCTGATCTCCGCCTTACTTCCACTCCACTGTTTGTAATTGTAGGTCACAGTTTGTAAGAGAAGGGAATGTACTGAACTGTGCAGGACTAAGATTCCTGACTGTACCTGGAACACAATGAAATGAAATGTTAGGTAAGTGGGCACACCAGCGGGTATATTAAGAGCCATTCAGGCACCAAACGTGAGCCACGACTAAAGAAAGATAATTGAATAATGTAGGGGGAAAGCAGGGCAATTAAAGTTAGCTTAAGGTAAAATTACATGTACTTGAACATTCTCTCATTACAGTGGAACATCAAACATTATTTTGTTAAATATGCATCAATGTTAAAAAAAAAACCAAGATAGCACTTGTGCTAGATTAAAAGAGAGCCGAGGTCTATATTGTCTGTTTTTTTATTCTACATAGCTTCATGCATGGTATCCTATGGCACTAACATGCTATTAGCATGGTAACACAATAACACAAAGAATCTATCCAAAAACATTATGAGTTGCCTTGCTGCCTATTGCCTACCTAAGCAGCTGCCTAAGTGAAGAGGACTCTAATAAGACATTAAGCCCAAAAGGCAGATTATTGGGAAGGGGTAGGAAAGAAGGTTTTGATGCACAGCTCTAGCAGCCAGCGGTAAAACTCATTACCGGTATGGTGTGAGTTTTTGTTTTCATTGTTTTTTTTTAAATACACTTTTACCAACAGATAAACAAATTAACCCAAATCCACAGATGTAAAAAAGTGAAAAATGCTAGATACATAAAAATGGAGATACATGTTTTTTATTGTACAGCGACGATTTATTTTATATATACTATATTATGCATTATCTCCCATTTTCTCCCAATTAAGCATGGCCAGTTAGTCTTCCAACATGATGGCCTTACAGAAAGATTGTCCTGGATTCAATCCCCAGGCAGGGTGGTGATCCAGGATCCCGGAGTTTACATGGTTTTCTCCAGTAGGTCCAGTTTCTTCGAGTCCAAAAATATGCAGTCATGTTAATTGGAGACACTGAATTACACTATATTTGAATGTGTGTGTGTGTGTGCCCTGCAACTGACTGTGTGCCTTGCAACCACTGAAAAGCTGAGGTAGGCAGATTCCCTCCGTCTGCTCTTTTCCCACCCAGCAGGATCACTGGCCAATTCTGCCCCCTAGATTGTGACCAGCTGACCAATAGAAGAGGAGAGATTCAAACCTGGGTGTTCAAAATCTCAGAGCTGGTGGGCCACCGGAAAGTCCTACTGCACTACCTGGGCCTCATATTTTATATCCCACTTCAAATATACCTGCAGACAGTAAGTTCAATTTCACATAAATATTTTAGGTTTTATTTAACGGTCGCTGTTTAAAAGCACCAATCGACACGGGTGGCCATAAAAGGTGCACTGCATTTTTCATACGTCTCATTATCTTCATGCTTGAGCTGCAAGTTTACATACTGTATGTAATGGCATCCCATAATAGTAAAACGGTTCTCCCATCATGTGTGAACCTGGAGTCCAACTGCACTGCTGTCACACAGTAAATTGCTTTGCAAGCACTGTAACACGCTAACCGAAAATGCTTCTAACGGCGGGTTCACTCCGTGGGGGTTTCAGCGGGCCGACAGGATCGTTCCTGTCAGACTATATGACACTATTTTGAAATCTCTTGTCTGATTTTATTTGTGTGATATGATGTGTGCTCAGTGGCGGATTATACACTGAGATACTGTAACAGGTCTGCTGTGACTGCCGTGCATATATAAAAAAAAGCCAGACTCGTCAGAGTGAATGGGTGAAATATGGCTGCACAACTAAGAAAAAATATATATAAATTAAATTTTGGCCACATACAAGGGAATCACAAGGTTGCTTGCTCAAGTCCCACAGCCACTGTTACACTTGAGCAAAGCCCTTCTCCCTTAATTGAACTCAATTGCTTGAGCTTTGGTCGATTAACTGAAAGGTTGAGAGTTTAAATCCCAGCTCTGCCATGCAGCCACCGGTGGGCCTTTAACCCTCTCTGCTCTAGGCACGCCTGCTTTCTTACCCCATCGTCCATTCAAGCTGGGATATGTGAATGAAATACATACTATGTACTATGTAGAAATGTCCAAACGAATTCAATCTAAATTATAAAAATTGCTTTGGATTGGATAAAAGCATCTGCTAAGTGCCAGAAATGTAAATGGAAAATAAAGAACCAGCAATTTCGTCACTGTCACATTTCAATATTTATTCCTGCAGGCTAAGAGTATGAGCTCTCTGCAGCGATCCAGAAACATCACAAACATTAATGCTCTTATAAGCATTTGCACTTTACTTTTTTCGCTCACAGCTTGTTGACAACCTGCTCTATCACCAAACATCTTTGAGCGTCCCATTAAACGATGAATTTGGGTGTTTTGAACACATCCAGTACTAACAGGTGTACATGTTTTCAAATCTGTGTTTTTGCAGGGGGTCGGGTCTCTTAACCGATTCAGCATGAATGTGCTTGACGAACGCCACTTTAAACTTCACTAAACGAAAAGCCATAAGTTTACCATGTCCAGAAGCGACGTCGACTTCTCTGGGCTCAAAGGCGTCTAGGATGGACTATCATATTACCAAAAGCGTGGCTGTGGAAGAACTTGGTACGGGTACTAGACTAGCCCGTCTGCAGTCCTGACCTGTCCCCAATAAAGGAATTGGGAAGAATTTTCAAGCCCTGATGGAACAAACAACAAATTGTGCACGATGCGGTACTTCTAAGGACATGTTTGAAGGAAGAAGGGGACAAAATGAAACCGAAACACTTGATATCCTCGATGCCCAAATGTCTCTTAAGTGTGGTGAAACGGAATGGCAAGAATAAAAGTAATAAATGCTTTACTGTCCCAACGTTTCACAGACCTGAAACGCAGATAAATAAAAAGAAGTTGAGCAGACAAAACATGAAATATCTCATGAAGTAAAATATTAAATATAAAGTAAATGCAGAAAACATGTAACTTTTTTATCATTTGCATTTTCGATACTGTCCCAGCTTTTTGTCTTATTTGGAGCTATATTTAGTTGATGTTGTTGTTAAATTATACAGTTTCCTTGCTTTATATATTTTACAGCTTGGCCGCAGATAGAAGGAGTGAGGCTCCGTATTTGATTACGATCAAGCATGGAAAGTAAAAGTGGAGAAACTTGTAAAGAAAGAAAATGATCACTGGTAGGAGAAAAACAGTGTCTGAATAATACATTAGAAAACGGCTCCACCGCCCACGCCGCTGGCACGGTATAAGTGCATCGGTTCATAAAGCCCACTCTCTCAAGAGCTGGAAATACAAGCAACAGATCAAGAAGATAACTCAGACTTGTACCAACAGTGCTGGAGGTGTATTAAATATTATATAATTGCATGATTTTGTCACTTTCTGGCTGATATTAACATTATTATTATTAGGTACAGCTATTAACTCTACATGAATTTAGTATTTTATAAGGTACACTTAACATCCAGATGAACTTTGTAGAAATAAAATGACTGGCTTAACATTGCAGTTATAAGCATCATAACCACATTCCTAATATTGTGTGTTAGTCCTCCTTTTACTGCCAAAACAACCCTGTGATGCACCATATATCCTGACACCTTGGACGCCTTTTTCCTGCTTCTAACATATCAACTTTGAAGATAAAATGTTCACTTGCTGTGTTATAAATCCCACCCTAACAGATGCCATGATAATCAGTATAGTTGATGCTTAGACTGGTCGGTGTATATATTAACACAACCCCATACCATGACAGCCTAGTTTTTGGACTTGCTGATAAAAGCCACAGGATCTAAGACAGATTCATCATAACGAAACATGACATGCACACACATGCAGAACGTAAGAGAAACATATAGCACTTATTAAATTAAGCTTTGAAATTTGATGAGGTCAAGTACGACTTCATTGGACAATTATGCAAATGAAGTAGCCTAGATTGAAGTCAAGACCCCGCTCGCCTATTTTGCTGTTTCATTTTAATTAGCTACAAGTTGATTTCACCTTCACGCCCCTTTCACACTAGAGCAGATGTGATATATTCACTCCAGCTTATTTATTATAAAAAAAAGCCAAGGCCGGCAGCTCAAGTACAATAAATGGCGATATGTTTTGGATAATCTTCTCACTCATTCAGTTGAAGTGTTTAAAACTATATGTTTATGTAATTTGGCAAATTCTATTTATATAACTGTAAAAAATTAGGGGTTCAACAATGGCAGCCTGGAAGTGACACTTTAGTTCAATATAGAATAAAACAGCATTGGTCAATTTGGTCAATTGTAAAAGTAAAGCAAGTTATAATTTTGAAGTGGTTTCTTATTTTTGCCATCACTTTATAAACATAAGGTGGTGACTCAGTGGGTAACATTGTCTACCCCCACCTGCATTTCCCGATTGGATAAGCAGTTAAGGGAGTGCTTATATGCATACATACACACCTTTTATCTATGGTACCTGCCATGTACAGCATGGACGACAGCAAAATGTGACATCTGGAGCCATGCTGACTACACTGCATCCCACATAGTGGATCCATAGCACGTGCCATTTAATTTTGTTAAAGAATCTGGAAAATCCTATTATAGATGGTATCCCATCATTTGTGGGATTGTATTATTTGATAACTAATATTTATTATCTCTGTTTTGCTTTGAACTTGCATCAACAACCAAAAGCACATCCAAACTTAAAATAGCAATAACATAAACTCTAATAAAAACGAATGCTGTCTGTATGTGTGCATTGAAAGACGACCTTAATGGAAAGCAGGCCCATGCTTACTTCTGCATTCTCCCCAAATAAACTTCAAATGGAACAAAAAAGCCACAATCTCTATAAATAAGCAACTTATTTCAAGTATTGATGGATCTCACAGACTGTAAATAACTTAAGTGGAAACTTCAGAGCGAGTTGGGATTGCTCTGCTGTGCTATATGAATCTATCCATCTATATGAAAATGCTATCCTGGACTGCATAAAGAGACAATCCAGCCATGCGCGGGCATCTCAATTTCCATGCATTTTAACACCTGCTGAAGGAAGAAGAAACAGAAACCTTTTCTTGGTCGTAAGCGCAGAGGCTGATGCCACACAGGGTGCCTGGAATTACGAGATGCAAATTTCGGCTAGGACGTGACAGCGGTTGAAGAATGGAAATAGTAAGTGAAATCTACACAACCCCCCAAACAGGGTTCCTTCTTCCTATTAGTTTCCAGGAATCAGTTTGTAACTGAAGTCTTGATGTACTGAATGGTGAATATCCAGCATCAGGCATAACATTAGGAGCACTGACAGGTGAAGTGAACAACACTGATTATCTATTCATCTTGGCACCTGTTAGTGAAGTGGTATATTACACCAAGAAAGAACATTTTATCCTCAAAGTTAAGCAGGGAAAATAAACGAGTGAAAGGATTTGGACAAGTTTGACAAGGGCCAAATTGTGACTGCTAGACGACTGGGTCGGAGCATCTGTAAAACTGCAGCTCTTGTGGGGTGTTCCTGTGCTGCAGTCAATATCTATCATAAGTGGTCTAAGAAAGGAACGGTGGCAAACCAGATAGCTGCATAGCCCTAGAGCAGTCATCCTATTTTCTGCTTTCTTGTCCAGTAATTTAACCACTAGGCTTTTCTAATCAAACAGACACATGTTGTTTTACCATTTTCTGTACTGAAATAATTCTAAACTAGTAGATACAACTATGATCAATGTAACCCCCACATAGTACTTTGGGCAGTTTTAGTTCAGGTATTAAGGTATTGGATTAATAAGCAGAAGGTTGCAGAAGGAAGCAACACCACTGCTAGACTGAGACTGTTGGGTTTTGAATTGATTGAACTTTTCATGTTCATTCTGTAGCATGTGATGTAACCAGGAACGGAAGGTCTACAGAGTCATATAACAAACAAAAAATATTTCATTTGAGAGAAAGGACACTTGGGTTTGACCTTTCATTGTCCAGAATCCATCCTCAGATTGTTGTTTATGTAATGTCACACTGAGCCACCGTGTGCACCCAGACAGTCGGCCAATGAAAACTACAAATACAACCTTGCTCGCATTCTCCATAAAACCGCTTTACAGCTAATGATTCACTCCAGCATCTTTCAATATAAAATCAGTTCTGTGTGTCGAAAGGTTTACGAGGGTGTCTAGTTGAGTATTCTGGTGAGATGCTTGAGCTGAGAATGGGTTTCTGATTTTTTTAAGAGGCAGTCTAAGAGCTAGAGGCTTTATTAGCTTGTAAACACTCGTGTAGTGCATTTATGAACATGGTGTCTTTTAGAAAATATTAGACTTTAGATGCAGAGGGAGAAATTTATACCTACACATCGCTGCTGGATGAGCATCTGTGGGACCACCTGGATCAGTGTTTGCTCTATGGATCTTCATTATGCTGTTTCCAGCAGCTGTGAGATGCAGTGCTGTCAGCAAGGCTCCATATTTCCAGATACCTGAAACAACCTACCAGGACCTTATTAAGTCACTTCCATCCCTTGCTAATGCCCATGCTGCACACAATGGTAACTCTGGATATGAGCTGGTGATCATAACAATGCTGGTTTAAACTGTTTTATTAAAAAGTTTTTGACATGGTAAGTGACTGTGATTAGCTTCAGCTGGTGATAGTTTGACACTAATCTAAAAAAGTACACATAGGAGTACACATAGTCTTATGTCAAGTCTTTTTCCTAAACCAAAGTAACCATAATGTGAATTTTCTTAGTTTATGAGATCAACAATAAACCTGTACCTGTAACCCAAACCCCTCTTAAAATTCACTGTTGGATTGCAAATAGATGAGCTGCATTGCCAGCTGCCAGTGAGAGGAACCGGTGGCTCATTGTGAATCTTCACCCGTTAGTACAGAGATCATGAATATTTTCTCTGTCAGAGGAAAACACTGAAAAATGCATGAAATATTGCATAAGAAACACTTTCTACTTGCCTGGTGTCCAGCCTGATTTTCCAGTTGGAACATCTCGTTCCATTTCTGGTCTGTAGAAGCTGGTATTAGATGGGCCAGATGTGTCAGTGGTCATGTCCCTGCTTGCAATGGAAGCCACCTGAGCAGACTGAAAACTAACAAGTCCCTGAAAGTGCAAATGACTTGTGTGAAGTACTGTATGTGCTCTACAGTTGCAGAAAAAGAACCATTGCGTTAATTGAAATATCAAAATCCATATAATGCCTCAAACTAAAGTATCATCTCTTTTGTTTCTCTGTCCTAGCATCATAATAATAACACTATCTACTGTTATTAAAAACTAAAAGCAGGAGTACCATGACCACAGACATGTCCCATGGCTAGAAATGTCCAACCCTGTCCTAAATAAAAGACCATCCACCTCTTCTAATCCCCTTTATGATTAATCCGGACCATGTCCAGGCCAATCTTAATGACCAAAAAAACAAATGTCCAAATTATGTTAACAGCTTTTAGTGAAAGTGAAGGCATATAAATGCAAGATGAGAACTGATATACAGTGTAGGAAAAGAGAAGTGATGTGTTTTTAGACTCTCTGCACATCTAAAAGATGCAAAGAATAGTGAAGAGAAAGTTGCAGGATTGATATTGGTAGTCAGTGCAAGTCTGATAGCATCTTTAATATTTGATAAGCAGTCAGTCTTCCTCAACACCTACAGAAGCAAAGCACTGAATCCTGTGCACATAAATCTCTCTAACATTATTCCACCTGCTGCTTGACCCGATACCACCCTTTAATTTAATATCACATTTTGCTTAGGATTTCATGTTTTACACAGTTCTTGAAGTACAAAAACATTTTTATACACCAACCGGGCATAACATTATGTGCAGGTTGGGCAGCTGCACTGGGGCCCATAGCGAAGGGCGTTAAGTAAAATATTTTTTTAAAAGAAAGGAAATGATTATAAGAATCAGGAGGAATCTGTCATTATGAGTTTAAACACAACTGACAAATCAGGCCATGTGTGAAAAACAGTCAGACTTTCATCCGAAAAAGGAAGATTCCTTCACATTGCATAAAGAAAACAACAACAAATAATAACATGTAGGTATCAAATGATGTACATCATTTGGCAAGGGGGCCCATGAGCTCCAAGTTATGCCACTGATTATAGCAGGTGAAATTAATAACAATGATTATCTCTTCATCACAGCACCTGTTAGTGGGTGGGATATTTGTGAACATTAATCTTCAAAGTTGATATTAGAGGCAGGAAAAAAATTCAATTTTTTGATGGTATCTTTTGTCAAAGCAGCAATAAATTGCCGTTAGAGAACCTGTCACATTGTGGGTTTCAAAACCACCCATCCTTACTTACGAGCAAAGACAGCAAAATTGCTCCGATTATTGCACGGTGTAATATCCGCTTTAGAGAGTCGGATTGATTCATCTTGCTTTAGGTGTTATATTGATTTAGTTTAAAGGTTTTTCACAGCTACAATGGCCATTCTGGCTCTTAGCTATATTGACCTCTGACATCAGCCTTTTATTTTTATTTTTTTATGCCTATGTTTATGAAGAATGAAGACTGAGGACTTTGCAAATGTTAAATCTGAGCTGGTGGGATTTTGAGGTGTGATTTGATTGCCCTTTCAAAAGGTTTTCTTTGATCATCATCTCACAGCAAGGTCATGGGTTTGATACCCCGGTGGGGTGGTCTGGTCCTTTCTGCATGTTCTCCCTGTGCAGTCGGGTTAATTGAAGACAATAAATTACCCAAAAGGTGAGTGTGTGTGTGTGTGTGTGTGTGTGTGTGTGTATGTGTGTGTTTCTGCTCGGCAATTGACTGGCAGTCTATCCAGGGTGTTATTGTGTGCCTTACCCCCCCCCCCCTCTTCGAACGAACCTAATTAGTCTGTTTTACCACCCATTCAGGGTCGCAGGAAGACTAATGCATTGGTCACACACATGACAACACACACAATTTGTTGTCATCTTTATAGTTCCAGTTGGCCTGACTGCATACGTTTATACTGGCTGTCCTACTATTAGGTGACAGCGCTGCCCACTATTCAAAACTTAAGCAATATGAAGTTGGTTCAAAGCAAGAACAAAAAAACACACACACCTGGCCAAAGACACTTTTAGAAAAGGCTTTCCATGTAATTCCGGAATCGCCGTTTCTGTTGTACTTCCAACTTGAAGTTTTGATCAAATTAGTTGCTAATTACATGGCCACGCTAGCATCGCCGTGGACTCTGACGCATGTAGCAGACTAAATAAACTTCAAATTCAATCAAAGTGTTGGGGGATTTTGGACTCACCAGCCATAACCTGACCATTTGGATTTAATTTTCAAATTTGCCAAACGTTTGCATACACTGTTTAGCTAATATTTAACTAAATCTTTCATTTAGATTAGTTTGAACAAACTCTGGAATGAACTGGAACGTTAGCAGCAAGCTCTTTATTTCAATGTGTGAAACTCAGTAAGACATGCTACTGAATATTTACTCATGTTACATCTTCGAGCTTGTCAGAGACTTACAGTCGTGCTGACAGCTGGGTAAAAACTGGAATGTTGTAAAAGAAAGGCACAGAAATGTAGGACTTCTTAATCTCTTTCTGCTATGATCACAGTTAGCAAGCGGTCGTTCAATGTAGATCAACAGTGATGTAAGATGGAGCTTAAGCGCCCCCTGCTGGTGTGAACGTACATGCAGTAGCTTTCCTTACACCGTACACAAAATACATAATGATCGTTTAATTCTTCATTATACAAATCTAAAATTTAATAGATGAAATAGATGAAAAAATTCATGTGGGCTATGAAAAATAGATGCACTGGAATTGAATAAATAGTAGTGTGGTATGATCAATAATTTTGCGTACTATTTTTGTAAGTGCAGTGCAGTGAAGGGAGGAAATTTAACTTTGTTATTATATTATTGTATGGAACCCAGGAGGAGCAGCGGGATATTGCACTTGCACACCAGCACCAAGATTGAACTCCCTGGTTTGAAACCTGTCAGCTGGGCACCAACCTGGCCACTAGATTGAAATATAGTTACATTATTATAATAACATAATTGGTTCTGAATAAAAACCTCAAAATTAGTCCATGGTAGTAATAAAAAATAAGCTTTGCTGGGTTTTAACACGCACGACAAACTAATTAAAAGTTAAAATCACAATATATTCAGTTCCTTTCTCCCGTTTGATCACAAATTAGATGTATGTATGTATGTATATATACACGTTGCTCCACTTTTAACAACAAAATGTGATGGAAAGACAACAGGATCATTAGTGTATATTTAATCTAAAAAGACATCAGCAGCAGATTAATAGTATTTAGACATTTTTTTTAATACTTTGCTTTGCACATACAGAGATGAAGACAATTTTATAGAAATGGCAACGTAAAATGACTACGTAAAGAACGGAACGTACCTTACGCACTTTACGCAGCCTGCGCCGATGAACCTGCGCGTGCGCAGTGAGGCTCCCGCTCCGCGCCTGTTTTCATTTGAAGTTTGTGCTAATAAATGTTTTTATTATTATTATTATTATTATTATTATTATTATTATTAAAAAGACACAATAACCCAGTCCCGATTTGAAATGTTCATATTTATTCAGCAAGCAAACGTTACGTGGTATGAGAGCCGCTTGGTAATAGTAACTTATAATTAAAAAATAGGAAATAGTCAAAATAACACACACAGAAACAAGCTACCTAGGCTTTACATATCTGACATCGTCTACCACTTATCTTGCAGTGAGCCGCGCCATTCTTCTTCTTTATGGCACTTGGTCAACCAACGTGAAGCACGTGCACTACCACTACCGCCACCGCCTGGGCTGGAGAGTGTAACGAGAAATTGGGAACAACATAAACGATTTATTTGTTTCAGTTAAAAAATGTAATGTTCATATTTTTTGCTTTTTTGGTAAATCACTCAGTGCTCAGAACTCTAAATGAAAATTCGAGCTCCTGTAGCGACGCTATTGTTTGTGTAATTACATTGTTTATTTACTCTAATTTACATCGTCTATTTTACCAGGAAGACGACATAGCCAAAACTATATATATACTATATACTATACTATATATTAAGTGCTTTTTCACTTTTTGCTTACAAATGTTAACAGATTAACATTTTTTTTAATTACCAAGAAACAAAAACAATTCTTAAATGTTGGGAAATTTAATGAATTCTATTGAACCTTTTTACCCTACTTAACTGACAAAATTACTAATATTGTTCTATTGTACTAATTTCATTGTATTTAAATAAGTAAATAATTTGAGCAAATTTGATTAATGCCAGTTACATTACATCACTTAAAAATAATTAAAAACAAGAAAATGTGGCAGCTGTGGTCTGGTGGTTAGAGACCAGATGCTGTGGATAGGGCTGCCCACCTCTCCAGACACATATGCTCACTGCTCCTTAGTGTTCACTAGTGTCCATTATTAGCATTTAGCAGATGCTTTTTTTAAAGCGACTTACTTCACAGTAACTGTACACAATCTAAGCAATTAAGGACTTGCTCAAGGGCTGGGTTAGGAAAAATTCCACTGCAACGGTGAAAAGAGTATTCTAAAAATTCTATAATAATTATATAAATATTTCATTGGGGCATTTTGGCACGAGGAACCTTACTAGACTCTAACCTACATTATCACTACTGTCCAGACAGTGAATAACATGCACTCTGTCTCTACAAAGACACACTGCTGTAAACTTGGAGGATGACGCCGGGAATTCTCTAAAGTTACCTTGAATTTCTTAAAAAATAAACCGCCTGGATTAAATTCCCAATGTAGCCTTCTGTCTTTAGGGTTCCATAACACCTATACAAGTTAACCATGCACTGATGCCTTTTGTACATGTAATCTCTGTGCAGGCACTAAAATCCTTTCACAACAAAACTTACCGAACAATGTCTTCATAAACCTGCTTCATGCTGGATATGGAAAGTCTTCACCAAACGTCTGCTGCAAATTTTGAGGGATATAATTTATTTGATGATTTATCAAGTCTGCCTATTGATTTATAAGACTCAACAGCTAAACATAATAAGTACAGCAATGTCAGATGAGAAATTAAATCTACATGAACAATGACTGGACTGGCTTTCTGTCCGGGACGTGTTACCGCACTGCAAACCGGATCCACCGTTACCTAAAAGCTGTAAAATGTGAATGAATGCATTTTTAGGAACCCCATATTTCTTGCAAGAAAGTGAATTAATGAAGAACTTTCCGTGGGTTCCATTCATTCAGTCACATAAAATACAAGAATTTAAATACTACCATGGCATACATGTCCCTTTCAAGTGTGAATGAATTCCTTTGGTTGCTGTTAGGGGTCAACACACACCAGATGTCTTTCCAGGTGCAACCCTCCTATTTATCCAGGCATGGGACTAGTACTACAACACACTGGTTTGTGTATCCTTGTGGCTAGGATGTTGCACAGCCAACCAGAAATGCTGAGATTAGAACCCGGGAAGTTCAGACTGCTGGCCGATGTGCACTATTCCACCTGGGCGCTTATGTCCTATACAAGTGTATCTAGACTAAATTTAAGACTGGAAGTGAATGAGTTATGGGAGTTTTTAACATTTTGGCTCAAAACCCAAAAAGGTGCCGAAGTTGCAATTCTAGAATTAAAATAAATAAAAGTAAAAAATACTGAAGACATTTCTACAAAAGCAAAATGGGTCAAGTTCAAAAATGAATACTGAATTCGCTCCTTAAAAAACACAGGTTCACAACTTGGCTGTGCAGACCTCATTAGAAGAGTTGTACAAATGTGAGTGCAAATATCATCTCAGGGTTCAGAAAACGTTCTCATTCACACTTTCCTCCACCGTGTGTCTCATCATCTTCCTCCACCACTAAAATCTGCAGATTGTGAATCTGCCCATTCGCCTCCAGATGCAGCTCCTCCGCCTCGACCTGCACCTCCTTCATCGTCTCTTCGTCCACCATTTCGCCGGCTTCTATCCTCCTCCTCTTCTCCTCCTCCACCACCTCCTCCTCTTCCATCTGCAGGTTGATCTCGATCGCCTGGCTCTCGTGCTCCTGCACCAGCACCGCGCCCGTCATGTCGACCGTCCCGGTTGCTCCCAGTTCCACCGTTCCCAGTTCAGCATGCTCCTGGACAGGCATCGTACCCACCAACGTGAGCGTCTCGGGTTTCATGTCGTGCGGCGCCAGGTGGGTGAACAGGGTGACGGCGCCGGGTGGATGTGCCAGGCCGGGCACGGTGAAAGGTTGGCACACGGAGGAAAGGGTTATGGGTGAGAGAACGGTGAACTGGGGTTGTTGGAGGGTCAGGGGTGTGAGGACCGTAGTGGAGGTCGGCCGATGGAGACGTGGCCGTTTAGGGGGGCGTTTGGGTGGGAGGGTGGAGGACGACGTGGAGGCCAGCAAGTTTTGTGTCTGCTGCTTCCTTTGCATCTC
>JAYDZG010000015.1:4291393-4310808 GCA_034509265.1 Microcambeva bendego | reverse complement strand
GAGTTAATTAAACCAGTCTGTTTCTTTAATGCTGAATTTGCTGGACTGTTTGGTTAAGCCTGGACTAGTCTTTTAACATTTGTGTCTGGGGAGAGTTCGTGGAAAGGAGTTTGCGTGTGTGCGTCTGCACGTACGTCTACTGGCTGAATCCGCCAAGGCCAATCGGCGTGTAGGAGCGGCGATTAAAGAGGGAGGGCCAATCAGAACAAAGGAGAGGAGGAGGGGTACTGCACTTGTCCCGCCTCCTCTGTGTTCGCTTCTACAGATGTATATAATCGGCGGCTTGACCCAGAAAGCGATCTCCCGTATCAGGGACTGCAGAGGACGCGTCTATATCTCACAGAGTCCCCGGATTATTAATACAGCAGCACAGCAGAGGAACTGCAACATTTCAACAATACGCATTTTTACTGGTATGTGAGCTTTTTAACCCTGTTTACTTGTCGTGCTTAGTTATACGTGGTTGCATGTCTAAATGCATTGCAAGTTAGGCTTCTCAACCCCAAAATACAAGAGTCTATGAAGTCATAATCTTAATAAAAATAATAATCCTTTCATTTTTGTTTTCAAGTAACGTGTAGTCAATGCTTTCACGAATAATAGTATTTTATTCATGATTCATGCTCAACGAATCATTTAAGGACTTGAACGTACTAACCAGGCATTTAAATGTAATCAACATTTGCAAAATGACCTAATCAAATGTATTTTAACAAACATCACCCAGTTTCTTAAATGCATTCTGAACTTTTTGAAGATACGCCTGGTTGATTAGGGACATTTCATTGAATCCTAATAGTAAATGAACAATATTGATTCAGAATCATGACTCATAATTCATTACTTGTGCAGTGTTAAAAGGCAGATAAATTACATTGAATTACATAAAGACAGTCTGGCTGGATTATGCTATTAAATGTATTGTGGTGTGTATTGTGCAATCATGCCTTGCACACACATTGCTCATATAACCTGTAACTATTCCCAAGAAGGGTAATTAGGACCAGTCATTCACTTCGAAATTCACTACAGGATTCCCCAAAAGATGATTGATTTTTATCTCTGCAAGTAAATAGCAAGAGAAATATCAATATGTTCATTCAGATCAAATACCACGATAAATGTCATAATGTCAATTTGTTTAGGTGGAATGTGTATTTAATAAGTGTTTGTATCTTTGTAATGAGGGAACAATGAAAGAAGTTACATTGTAAGACAAGACAGTTTGTCTTTTGTTTTGACGTTGCAGTACGACCTGCAAAATTCATTACAGATTCACAATATTTTCACAATAGATACCTGCCTGTCTTTCTTTATTCAAAGAACTACAAAGTCAAATATACTACAAATGCAATGGTAGCTCATACATAATCATGTCACTGAGCTTGGCATTGTTTTCAAACAGTATGCAATAGTGTAATTAGTGGTATGCTATTATACATAATATCTATACATTTTCCCTAAATTGCTACCAGCAAATATATAAACAAGCTATCTTGCTAGACAAAGGCATAATCAGTACTATTGGTCTTTTGTATCAATGTTGTATCATTATGGCTCAATTCTGTGTTAAGTGTCTGTATGGGGGCTTTGTTTGCCCAGCACTTTGTCTGGGGATCTGGCTGATATTTGTTTTGATTCTCCCAGAGGCTCCATTCTGCTCCTGACTGCACTGTTTTCTCAGCACAGTGTTCATGGATGAAATACGCAGACTTTATTTCAGTTGCCCATTTGGAAAAGGGGTTTAGGGGGTAAATAAGGTTAAGTCTGAAAGAACACTCTGTTGTACCAAACAGTTATAGTTTATAGACGGTCCTGGTACCTAAATCTAAATTGACTTCCCAAAAAGCTACAGTTTAAGGTTGTAATAGGAATGTCTAAGGATGATTTTACCCCATTGCTATTTGTTGACATTCCTCCCATATCTTCACAGCACCTCTTCCAAGCCATGGCTGATCACATGATGATGCCTATGAGTCATGGGTTCCGCATGGGCATGAACAACCACCCTCAGCATGTGGCCCAGCCAGGCATGCGTACCCTCCCCAATGGGCAGCTCATGCACTACAGCAGAGGGCCACAAAGTTCCATGGAGGCGGCCATGAGGCAGAGGCCTGGGATGAACCCCATGATGAACGGGCAAATGGGAAATGGTCACCACCACCAAATCCAAGCCGGTAACATGATGTATGCTGGACCAAACCAACAGCATGGCCCACAACACCCTCAAATGCAACATCACATGCACCCGCAAACCCAACAGCAACATCAGCAGCACCAGCAGCATCAGCAGCACCAGCAGCATCAGCAGCACCAGCAGCACCAGCAGCAGTACATGAGCAGTGGCGGTCTAACTGCATCTCAACAGCTCATGGCCAGCATGCACCTTCAGAAACTGAACACCCAGTATCACGGACTTCCTATCGGCCCTGGCAACGGACACCACATGGGAAATGGTGCCCAATACCGAATGGCTCCCTCACAGTTAACAGCTATGCAGATGGGAGTCGGCGGTCCAGCATTCGGTCTAAACGTCATGGACACGGACTTGATTGACGAGGAGGTGCTGACCTCTCTCGTGCTTGAACTGGGATTGGACAGGGTGCAGGAGCTACCCGAGCTCTCGCTGGCGCAAAACGAGTTTGACTTCTTCTCAGACTTTGTGTGCAAACAACAGCCCAGCACTGTCAGCTGTTGAGCAGGAGATTAGAAGTGGTTTAACTTCATAAATTTGCGAGTCGAGGAAGACCTGACTTGTTGGTTGCTTGCATAAGTCAAAGGATCTCACGGGGAGCCAGTTTTTCTGGTCTAAGGTGATGTTGTCTGTAAAGTTATGCTATATATACTGTAGTACATGTTAGCCTGAACTGTGGGTTGACAGCTAAGACGAAAGGAGCAATTTCTCTTTTGATAATTTCTGCTCTTTTGACAACTGAGCTTTGTGATTGACCTTTTTTGTAAGCGTGGCTTCGTGAGGTAGCAGGCCACTTTTTCTATTAGTCCCCGGGGTTGATGTAGCTCAGTCAAGCCAGGGTTGAATGTAACCTGCCCTGACTAGAACAATGCATAATCTGCCTTGCCTCTCAGGAGCACCCACAATCACTGGCTTTTACACATATTTATGATACCTACCTAGTAAAATTGACTTGTGGTCATCTTGCATGACAAAGATTAAGGCGGGTGACAAGTTAAAGGAAAAAAGGGTATGTGGTGAACAGCCTGAGCACACAGTGCTTTTTTCCTCATTCAAATCCTTCACAAAATATGCCAGCAAAATGTTCAGAATAACAGACAACAGCCATCAAGACCTCTGTACTTTTCCCATACTTGTGGGTGTACCCAAATTGCATAATTCCTTGTCTGGAAACCCTCTATTTGGGATTTCCTTTCATTTGTCACCTGTCTGTATACTAAGCAAGCTCCTCAAGGCTTGTTTAAGGAAGTTTAAATGAGTATTTTTTTATCTATTGAAGGCTGGTACTTCAATACTGGTTCAGATTTTTTTGCTCTAAAGTTAACATTAAAATTAGAATGGGTGAAATTCTTGAGCTGGGTATGAAATATCACTTTGCACAGTACTACACTGTTCATTTTCTTTCTCTCTAAAGTCTATTGAATTTATTAAGCCTGCTTTCGGCTTAAGAAGCCCATTTTCATGGTCGACATATTTTAAATGCTCATGATGTACCTGCTACTTAGTTCAACTGAATTAAACCAAATCAACTCGCTGGCACCTCAGTGCCGAGCATTCACTGTAGGCTGTCTCTTTATGCTCTTAGGATAAAGAAACAGTTCGAAACACACTGGAATGTCTTATTAGCTTCTGTCACTAACTGCTGAGCCTGTTGCCTGCTGGTTTCTCTCAACTCCAGGACTGCCTTAATCAAGCAGCATTACTGAAAATGACAGTACTGGTAGTTTTGTTTCTGTGGATAAATCAAAAAGCCTCATTCATGATACTAGGAAAAGTGGAACTAGAAACCTTAAGGGTGAACACGTCATGTTTGACGTCAACCTCTATCTGAAATGTATGTTGTGGTCATATATGGTCAGTAGTCGTCTTTAGAATGTCACTATACTGTGAATAACTTGAGTGTGACAATACAGTGCCACTGTGTAACGTCTCTTAATCCACATAGCTTAGTGATCTTGTTGCAAGCCGCTAAGTAGATACAGGCAGTGTAATATGCTAAGGCAGTACTTATTTCTTTCCACCTGTCTACACTGACGTGAACGAATTGTGTTAAAATATTGGTCGACACAGTCACTACTAGGGATGGGCACGTGTATTTGAATATCCACACTGAATTCACAAATGTCATCTGATTAAATAACACGCTGCAATATGAAGTATACACAGGCCACATTGTGATCTGTAGTGGACAGTTGAACAGAATTGTAGTTCATTAAATGGTCCAGTTGAACCATGCTAATTTTCAAATTCATCTAAGAGTTAAAATGCCAGATGAATACCACACAAGTATTCGCTTTGAGGAGCTAATTCAAAAGCTAATTAGGTAGCACTGTTGATAATTTGTGAATAAATCATGATTTTAGGAATTCTTCTTCTTATGAATAGGTTAAATCACAAATGTTTTGGTAATGAACACTTTTTAATTATTAATATAAACTGTACTAGTTTGCATTTATTATTAAAAATCACAGATATCACGAGGAATATTTAAATGCAAAAGTGGTTAAATGTTAAAATGCCCATCCTTAGTCGTCACCCGCATTGTTGAGCTCACAGCCGAACGCTCTTAATATTTGCCCACATTACAGGTTCACTGATTTGATTTAGACACATTCTTCCTCCTAATTGAGGTCAGTGTACCCGCTCTCCCCAGAGGCTTCATAATTACAAAATGGCAACACTCATTAGGGCATCACTGCTTTGTTAATAACCAAAAAGAGTTTGAGAAAAGCTCTAGTTAGGGTTTCTTCCTGTGGTGAGGTTGTGGTATTTGCTCTTCTCAACAGGGGTTTGAGCTTTGTCTGTGAACAGCCAAGCTTGCTGTTGGAGGAGGTTAATCTGCTCCATTGGAATTGTGTTCCACTCCCTTCTTAACCCACCCAGCTCAGGGGAATTTGTCCGAGCCACAGCCAACCCTGTAATGACAACAATGGGAACGAAATGATACGCAAGCTCAAAGGCTTGTTAGGTCATATCCTGTTGTATGCATTACATCAGATGTTATTTGCTTCTATCCAAGGGCAAAATAATGGGTCAAGTAATTTGTATGACCAGACAAATGTTTCATGAAGGGACCCCTCGCTCTGTAATCCACATGTCTGCCATAACCAGTCGTAGAATTCTTGCTACACTGTGTTCGATAATCGTTCAGGTGTCATTTCCTCCTCACAAATCAGTCTAGACAGCAGGCTTATTCCGGACATGTTATATAACGTGTTATGTCGAATAAATGGAAGTGTATGTGCTGTCAGTTACTTGGCTTCATTCTTGTCCATAACCTTGCTCCCAGAAATGCTTTTTTAATGTTGTTGATTCTATCTTAAGAAAATGTATTTATTTTCACTGATAATAAAATATTTATTTAATGAAGTGATGAGTTTGATTTGCATTTTTGTGCTTGTGTAAATCCACAGCAGGTTAGAAGAAAACAAACTAGCTTGTCATAAAAGCTATACTGTAAAGTTGGTTTGTAATCAACTGATTCTGCAAAATTCAACCCTCATATTCCAAAAGTTTTCATGAGGAAGTTCTAAACCACAGTCACATGACCGTTTGACAGAGGTTTCATAACCACACTGTGACTTCAGTTCAGTTCATTACAGAAAACATCGCACTCATTTAATAATGTTATTTATCCGTTATTTAACAACTGATGTACTAAAAACATTGTATTAAAAAAAAATAATAAAATGTGTACATATCCTGCCACAAGACAATTCAACTATTAGTTTGATTATAAAGCCTGATTTAAAAAACAAAATGTAATGTTATTGAATACACTAAACTAGTAATTTGGACCAATTAACTAATCGTAAAAATATATGGCTTTGTGTGATTTGTTTTATTTTCAGAATAGTTTTAAATAGCAATTTTAAAAACCTTTGAATGACTTTCCCTTCATCAAAAATTATTTTAAAAAATCAACATTAGAATATTTATACTGTACCATTTACAACTAGTCTTTTATTCGGTCATTTAGCCAGTTAGCATCCTGACAAGCTAAAGCTCATAAAACACAGTTTCTTCAACAAAGTCTTAAAAGCTTTAGCTTCTCTTTAAATTGTAGCTTAATATTTGAAGATATAGATTGAAAACTGATCATTGATATCAAAATGGCAAAGAAAAAATACAGCTGATTATCAGTAAATAGGTATTAGCAGATATAATTTACAATATTCAGTTATTAGTGATTTGTGTATTAAGTACACAAACCTTTAAAATATTCACTAATAAATGGGAAAAAATGTGAATGTGAAAATGTTAGCAAATACACTACATGACAAAAAGTATGACCTCCAGGACTCAGTTTAGTTTTTTTTCTTCTACACCTGTTAACAGGTCAATCAGGACCCACCATTAATATAAAATTAAGGTACATCTTATCCTTTTAACATTATGGCAACCGTTTGGGGAAAATCCCTTTTAGGGATTTTAGGAGCTGTCGTCGAAGTAGGCTCCCATTGTCTACACAGAGCTGTGATATAAACACAAATGAACTCTTTTGCTATGATTTAAACTGACTCTCTTGACTGAATGGGCACAAATTTCCAGAGACACATTCCAAAGTCGTGTAGAAAGGCCTCTCAGATGAGTGTAGAATATCCAAGCTACAAAAGAAATATAAATTACCCATTTTTTTACCCGTTTTGGAATGGTATGTATACTAATAATTTCTGTATATTAACAATATGTAATTGCTTTATAATTTAATAATGTGCCTAGTGTTACTATGCTGAAGTACTGTACCGATAACTATACTGAACTACTCAGTGTATGGCGCACTCAATGTATGCTTGTAAAAAATGTTTTCTTGCATTCTGATCATGAACTATCAGAGAAACCCATTCAATATGGTAAGTATTTTATGGTTATACAACTTTGTTGTTCAAAGGTTATTTAGAGAAAAGGTGGTTCCGAATTTATAAAATATAGTTTTACATTTCAGGCATCCTTCGGATTGCTAGTCCAGTACCCTGGAAAAATATTTTTAAAAAGTAGTGTGCAAGTATATTTAATATACATACTTGCAGTTTATTTATCCACCTAACATGTACACATGGTTGTTACTAGCTCTAGACCTCAGTGTTTTTTATTTCATTTAATTTTTTTATGTTTTTTTTAACGTATTTTTAGGACACATGGTTTAAAGGACTTTGGTCTGGACATTTTCTTAGATATGGCAATCCTGCAGTCAGAATACATGCCAATCACTAATCATCTTTAAGTGGTTGTTGACAGGTGTGATATGCATGAATTATTTAAGTCTTCAGTTTGTGCCTGTGACCAAATAAGAACCGTAATGTTATTCTCGATAACACATGACCTAAGTGTTCTATTGCTTTTATACAACACTGTACTGGATATGCTGTAATACAATACCTTCCGCAAAAAGTAGTTGCTCAACAAATGAGTTGTAGCTGTAGCAATGCGTCAGTGGAGTAATACAGTTGGTTTGACAAGGCCGTGCTGTTATCACAAAGATCAGCACAGTTGAAATGCTTCTCAGCCAATCAGATTGTAAGGTCGGTGAAAACTGTTGTATATAGACTTACATACTACACCGCTGCTATGACATGAACGTGAGGGCTTTCTGAAGGCAAATAGAAGGTTTTAGTCAGAAATGTGTGAGTAGCACTGCTATATAAAACCTGTTATCTTGCTGCAGCAATGTTAGCTGAGCAAACTTAATACCTGTCATGTTAGGCTACCTTGTCAGATCGTGCTACCTAGTGTTTACTGGTTAAACTCCCAAAATACAACTTAAAGGTAGAACATCTTAACACAGGATCAAAATAGAATACTAGTTTCTGTAGTTAGATATTTTTATTATATTATATATTTATCTTAAGTCACTTTATAAAAAAGCCACCACAAATAAAACTAAAAGTAGTCTATTTTGTAAATTATTTTATTATGATCCAGTATCACAAGTCATCATTTGAAGTTTTAAACATTTGTCATTGTGAAATGAAGTGGTTTTGCATTCACAGTGTGGACCTAACTAAAATTTTAATTCTAGCTATGGCCTTGCATGTACTCACTTGCCGTCCTTTAACTTTGTTCTTGTAAGTTTGAACAAAGCATTTTTGTACACTGAAAATGTACACCGATGTGCCAAAACATTAGGACCAGCCCACAATAATGTGCATGGCAATACCTATTTCATAACAATTAGGCAAAATATGTCAGAAATTTCCAGAATGTACCCGTAGTACATGTTCTACATGTAGGCAGTACAGGCAGCAGAATTACCTGAGTGACTTGATTACGATTGAAGTATCTCTGAAACAGCAAGTGGTGCTCACATACAGTAGTGAGTGTCCACTGACAGTTGTCCACAGATGGCTGACAGGTAGCTGAGCAGCCACGACTCCTCGATGCCAGACGACATGAAGGCTAGGCTGAAGGGCTTCTGGCTCAAATTGCAGATCATTTTAGCATTGTTGATGAGATCAATGTGTATGGAGATGCTACACAAGATCTTACAACATGACCACAGAGTAATGATCAGGAAGAAACACAGTAAAAAATAAGCAATAAACTGCACTGCGATCATCTTAGTTTCCCTTCAAAAACCAAGGACCACGATTTATATCTTACATGTACAAACGCATTTAGATAAATCTGATAAATGCACAAAAATAGAACTCACTGGCAGGAATTCAGTTGAATTATAGTGGTAGGAGCAAGATGATATACAGCACTATGAAAAAATAAATTGCTCCTTCTGAAATGTATCTTTTTTTGCATGTTTCTAGCACTGATGTCATCTGAATATTTTTAATATTACATGTTAGGCTTCAACAGCCTTTCTCCCCAGGTGGCACATGTGGATGTACAGACTTGGCTTAAAATTCGTCCTGAGTCCCATGCAGGCCAGTGGATATCCACCAGAATAAACTAATCAAACATTATCTTTACAGACACTCACTTTTTAGAGCTTTATAGAGATGTTACTTTAAGGTCTTTTCATGTGTTTATGTGATTTACTTACACCTTTATCAGTGGCTAAAACAACATTTTCCCCCAGACATTTGCTTTAAATGATCATTACATTATATCTTATCAGGAAGTGGATGTTCTCAAGGTGAGTGACTTAGTTCCACCCACGCATACAGAATTATCAAGGCTGGCCGACATGCCTGTGGAATACCAACTTTGTTATGTCTCATACCTGAGCAGACTTGATCATTTTAAGAGCTACAGTACAGATGCAGCCCTTCTGTCGCACTGTGCACTTTGTTGCCTTCCTATACATTATTTAGTAGTCAATCAGGACCCACTAAATTCTTACTGATTAGATGTTATTCATTTAGTTGAATATTTTCATTTCTGCATTGATGGAATTGAAAAAAGTATCAGTACTGGGCTAAGAACAGTACTTCTACTAAAACCCATACAGAAATTCTTGAAATATTAAAAAAATCCATATATAACCTATATGGGACCATGTAACGCTTATCATTTTGAATTTGGTTTGAAATTTCTTCAAATAAAAAGCTAAAAATGAAGCAATAATATTTTTAAAAATGGGAAGTGAGAAGTTTTTCTATTATTTTCTCTCTGTCGAAGCATTTAGGATTGAACCTCTTATTGGGTTTTTATGTGTTCCTGACTGGGCCTGAGTAGTTGTAGGTCAATATTTCGCTCAGCACAACATTTGCAGATATACTCGTACCCTTTTCCAGCCCGTACTGACTCTTAAGACTTTATTGCAAGAGTAGCAAAAACGTTCCAAATTAAATCTTCATAATCATAAAGAAAAGAGATGTTGCTGAAAACTGACCAGAGTTGGTTCCAATGGCACTCATTTTATCTCTGTGCGTCTCATTAACCTTAATCGCTTCTGAGCCAATGCCAATGCGTTCACCCCTCCTGGACCCAACAAGTGGTACAGTTCATTGCAGACCCAGTAAATGGTACAGTCCATTACGCTTCACACGAAGACAGAGAAAATAAAAAAGATGCAAAAATGAATATCGTAACATTTTTTTAAGGGTAAACAAAAGTTCAAAAAAACATTTTTATGCTTATTTTTTCAGCTTTTTACTTTAAGAAATTCCAAACTAAATTCAAAATTATAAGTGTTACACGGACCTTTACGCCCATATCTGTGAAAACTTTATGTGAAGCTTTTTAGAAATGGAAACATAAATGTGTGATCAATAAAAAATATGTATGCTTGTGTATGTGTAATACATTTATTTTGACATACGTAATATACAGTCCTGGAAAAAATAAGAGACCACTTCAGTTTTTTAGTTTTTTGAAAACTGTGTGTGTGTTTGACCAATATGAACAGTGTTGTTTTATTCTACTCTAATTTGTATTCTACTTATAGAAAATTTTAAATAAACTGATATTTTTTAAGTTGTCTCTTATTTTTTCCCCACAACTGTATGTCAAAAACATTTATTTCAATATTTATCCCACTGCAACACTCTAACACACTTCACACTTATGATTAAAACCATTAAGTCTTCTTAACTTCCTTAAAACTCAAACACGGTTCTCTGAAGTTAAGTAGATTTTGGAGAGCTTGTCGAGTTTAATATACAAGAAAAAGCCGTGTGGTGTGAACACAGGAAGTGTCCTCTGATTGAACAAATAGTACATTTAAGACAGGTCTCATATCTCATATGGTGATACAAAAGATGAATAAATAATTATTATTTTATTTATAACAAAAATACCAAACTGATACAAATCCCAGTTTTCCCATTCACATGATGAAAAAAGGCTAGTGGATCTCTTCCGTATGCTGATATGGCAAGAAAGGCAGCCTTTCCTCTCAATAATACATTTGCAAAATGGCTTTGAGCTTGGTAATTGCACAGTGCATGTCATGGTGTCGGTTTTGATTGATACTATAGCAGTCTGGTGCCTGTGTAGCCATACGGCTAATCCACGTCTGAGAACAGAGAAGCTGTGTGCTAATCACACCTCTGCTTTAGACACATCTTTCACCTTGTTCAACCCTGAGAGAACTAAAACTGTTCTACATGTGTGATTACACAATATGGAAAGAATTATGTGAGCACTTGCATGCGTTTTTGTTTGGGAAATGCTTTATGTTTTTATGGACTTTCACCATAGGGACACACATACTTGAACAGAATTTATAAACTGTTGCACACCAATGTGGAAACATGCAAATTTATTTTATACATTTATAGCACTGGGCCTGGCTGAAACAGCTGAACTCAGTAATTAGAGCAGATGACACCATACCTTCAGACAGATCCATTCTGATCCGTTACTTATAAATCTGAAAACATAAACACAACCATTGTGACCCAAAAACACAACCCGCCAGCAGACCGGGCTCGATCTGTGACGTTAGGAGGAGTCATTCCTTCGACCCACCCTGTTGCACAGACAGCCAGACCTGCTTTTTTCCTGTCTGCTGATTCACCTCATTTTACTAACATGCCCGTGAAGGCAGGTAACAACACGGCCCGCGAGCCACAATCCAGCTGACGACACATGCGCCGGCTCAGACAGGTGCAGTTAGGTAATGCATTCATCATCCATTCATGTATCTTCAGTAACCGCTTCATCCTGATTAGAGCAGCTGTCAGGAGCTCGGCACAAACCTAATCTTGAGCTGGGCGATTACATTTCTATTGATATGCACATTTGTCAATATAATGAGGGGAAATGAGCGTTCAACCTCGTTCTTATGAGAATAAACAGAAAGCATGCATTCATAAGCATGCATTAACAAAGATGCTTAAAAAACAAAGATATTTTTAACATTAATAACAAATAACATAATTCCAATATAGCAAAATAGCAAAATTCCACTCTAAGTCACTCTAAGGATTTTTTAGGAAGCCTCCCACCAAAACTTCCTCTCTTTTAATTTGTCTTGATTAATTCATTTATTCATTGATGGGCAGTATGGTGAATTGGTGGGTAGTACTGTATCTTCACAGCAAGAAGGTTTATACAGCTTTACTCATCTTTGCAGCACGTGGCTCAGGTTGGGAGTTGTGTTTCATGAGTTTGCTTGGTGGAGGAATAAGGTGTGGAAGGCACTCTCCAACAATTTGGGTATAAATCCATCATTGCAGATTACATACACCCATACATATTGATTGTCTTCCCTGTGGTGGATCTTCCAGTAAGACAAAGCGACATGTCACATGGGTACAAATCACCCACATTGGATAAGGATATCAGGTACTTTCCTGACCCCCTATTTTCCCAGACTTGAACACAATTGAGGCTCTGTGGGAACACCTATATTATTGTGTTTGCTCTATGCTCTTTCTTAATTTTGAAGATTCATAATCTTGGTAATTCTGCAAACCTTAATGTTTCATACAAGATTTAGTGTAACTGTCTTAATGGTCAGCTGGGATAAAAATAAAAACAATTATTACATAAATACCTTGCAGTAACCTGACAGTATAGCGTATAACAAATTGTGGGTCAAGAGCAGTGCTCTTGCCTTAAATGAACTTATTTCTTATCAGATCTAAAAATGCTTGCAAGGCAGAATCTCACTGCTTTAGTTTCTTTAAACCTCAGTGATCGAATGACCTTCTCTCTACAGTCTGAACTCCCCTTCGTCTAAACCATGGCCTTGCATTTTTATTACCTTCCGGAAAAGTGCCAGTTTGTTTTTTTTTTATTTCGGGTCATGTTGCTCATTCGTTTCCTCCATCTGTATTTGATTTCTGAGTAGTGTGTGATAATTCTTATACACACTAATAAAAAAATCAGTTATTGTTAGTTTATAGTAGTTATTGCCTAGCGGTGAAGACAATTACTAGCAATCACAAAATTTGTTCAAACCCCACCACTGCCTGGTTTTACAGCTGGGCCCTTAAACCTTAGAAGCTTAAAAAATCGTACATGTAGTGAATATGATTAGAAGAACATGCTAAATCTCCTGTTGACTCAGGAACAATAATATGATGAGTTTTCTACTTTTATGGGACGGTTTTTACAATATTATAGAGTCTGTCTACACCGATCAGGCATAACATTATGACCTCCTTGGTAATATTGGACCCCTTTTGTTGGCAAAACAGCTGCACTGTGTATTCCGACCCTTTCTATCAGAACCAGCTGTAACTTATTCACAAATTTAAGCTAAAGTAACTTCACTGAGCACGTGCAACAATGAGCCTTGGCCTCCCATGACTTTTTCATGGGTTCTACCGCTCCATTTTTAGACTACAAGAGCTGCAGTTTTGACGATCCTCTCATCTGGCCATCTCAATTAGGCCCTTGTCAAAGTCACTCTAATTCTTATGCTCACCCCTTTTCTGTGTATATTCCAGCCAACATACAGTTAAATTGGTTTGTCACACAAATGTGCTTAATGGCAAGTACAGTATTTAAAACTAAATAGAAACCACCATCTTGATTCCTTTTAGCAGCATGGCAGAAGTCCATTCACAGGAAGTGAAAACTCTAGTGGCTTACATTTTAAGAAACTGTCAAATGTCCATGTTGGGATAAAGCAACTTGTAGAATTGGGTCAGGCTAGAAACACAACCATGAATGATAGTTTCTTCAGAACCACTCCCAGGTATCCTCAAGGTCTGACATCGGGACGGTATGTCAGCTCAGTCATCCATGGCGCTGGGCTACAGGTGACGAACTGACATCCGTGATGGCATGTCTGCCAGACGTTCTGAAACACAAGTGTACACATGTCTGTCTGAAGAAGGAAATGACAGCGCGTATGTTGTTGTTGCTCATTTTCTAAGACTGTTAAGTTCTTTCATCCTGGAAATCCAGGAAAACATCTGGTGAGGAGCGGCATTTATAGAACTAATTCCAAAAAGGGATGGTTATAAACATTAAAATGGACATCTCTGATATTCTTTTAAATGTTAAAGTAATTAAAACTAGTGTAAAGGCAAAAAATAAAATTTTATTTAAGATTTTTTTTCAACAATCTTTGAAAAGCACCTGCACACTTACTAAAAAACCACTTTTATCAGCTGGTGTAACACAAACAGAATGCCCTAATGACAACTTTATAGATGTGCTATTGGCAAAAATGTACACCATGATGTCTTTGCATTGGTAACAACTGGTACGGTCCTCTCCTTGTTTGCATTGAAGAACACAAACTCTATTTTTAAAATACCACAGTGTATGTTAACATTTTGCATAATTTTGTTTCAGATGAGCGCTAATACAGTTGACGGCAATTATGGATCTTGTTAATATTCTTCTGAGGCTGCATGTTTGTAATCATAATTTAGTGCTTTCTAAGCTCACATGCATGAGATTGTTTCCAGAATATTTGACTCTTTTAAAATATTATGAACAGTAGAGGGTGTATCCCTAAACTCATTGCAATCACACATTGAGAATGCTGTTTTTAAACTATTGGGCTTAGCCTAGCTTAAACACAAGAGAGCCATTATAAATCATTGCTTTCGGCTCTAATTTGCATACTTCTTACTGTGCAAACTTATTTGGAACCGGGCTTAAAATAAATGATAAAAAGTGCAGATGTATCCCCTCATACATCACTACGATAAATAAAATGCTTAGGTTGCTTAGTCTACTAAACAATAAAAACACAAACAATAAAAGACCCTCCCAACCATCTGCAAACCACGTCACTACTTGACAACAAAAGACCTTTCTCAGTGATTTTTGATGCCCTGGGGTAAACATAGAACAATAGAATAAAATTGTATTCTCCATTAGCACAAATGAGTAGAAAGGAACAGTTTCTTTAAAACTATATATTTTATTCTGAAACACCCAGATGCTTTTTTTGAGTTCCCACTGACACATAAACATACAAACCTTTGTCAAGCATTATAGGACGTTACAATACAAGTTACATACACAAACCCACCACTCGAAGGGTTTTAGGATGGACCATCACACAGTGGAAATGTGTATTGTGTTTATATGAATCAGCATTCCGAGACTTGTGTGGACCTAAGATGAAAAAAAATGAAATATCCCAGGTTCATACTGTCTGCAATTAAATAAAAGTCAAAGTAAGTCAAAGAACTCAACTTTTTCTGATTTGGGGTTGTAAAAGGCAACAGTGTCTAAATACATTAGTCAACACTTAAAACAGGTTTAAGCGTTTTATAACATCAAATGTTTTTACAAAAATGCTGCTCTGACATGAAATTGTTTGGGTTTACCTCCCTACAGTAGAAAACGTCAGCCAAATCCAGAACATAGCATTACCAAAGCCACTAGGAAGACACACCCTCCCAATTATCATCTCCAACACCCTAGGCTGGCATGCAAAAATCACTAAAAACAACAGCGAGTCCTATGTCATGTCCACCGCACGTTAACCAAAACAACATCTTCTTATCCAGTACGGCTTTAAGAAGCCTGAATCGCTGACATCACCATCTACTGGATCTGCACGTAGGGTGAGAAATCATTCCTTATGGCGAGGAGTCAATTCATATAAATTAAAATCACAGAACACAGCAAACATCCAATGCAGTAACATTCCAGTGATTATTTACTACGTCAAATCAGACAAAATTGAAAAAAAATGAAAATGCAGTGTTCCTTACATTTACTTTGACTTTTATTTCATTGATGACATTTAAAACGGAGAAATTTCACATTTTGTCTGGTCAGTTTTATTTACATTTTTATTTACATCCATTCCTGCATTTCATAGAATATAAAAGATAGCAGTCGATTAAGTGCTTTAGGTGTTATTTTGTCCCATTTTCTTTAAAACATATTAAGGTGTGCAACAGTTTCTTAACAATTTCTCCACATTTTTAATCATTTAAGAGTATTAAGAATGCTATGGGAGAAAAATGCAAATATCTTTCAATCTTTCTTAGGGAAATGTTGTTTTATTATTTTTCCCGTGCATTTATGCGGCTGCATCGTGTACCTCATGAAGTAAGTCACGTTTCTTGAGCTGGCTTGGTGGGTATATAAAGTGTAGAAGGCCCGTCACACATAAAAAAAGGCCCAACAAGCATCACCAAGTCTTTCAAGTATTCTCCTGGCCCCCTGATTTCCCAGATTTGAACCCAATTGGGAATGGATCTGCAGTCATCATGGTTTCAGATACCTGTGACAACCTACAAGGAGCTTTATGAGTCACGTCCAGCCTTTATAACTGCAGTATATGCTGTACACAATGGTTACTATGGATTTCAGCTGGTGGTCATAATAATGTTATCTGTCAGTGTATAAACACCATGCAGCCTAAACGTGTGTTACATGTGGACCATGGACATTGCCTTCCAAAATAGTGGGCCACTGATCTGTGTGAGCTTTGTACATGATTTTCATGTGTGGGCCTATTCAGCCAAAAGAGTATTTGTGAGGTCAGTGCTGTTGGGTCCGATCAGCATTCTAATGTATCCTATACATCAAGTAGGATTAAGGAGAGTCTGTTCAGGCCACTGAAGTTAAAATGGACCTTTGCTGGTCTTCGAGGGACTTGTTGAAAGTTGAAATATATTCTTTTTTTTATTAGTATCTGAAAGTGATCTTTACACCCAATGCTAGTTTCATATTACATCATATTCCAACAGTCACCTGGTTGAAATTCTTCGAAACATTTTCTTCAAAACATTTACATAGTTCTACTTTGGCTTTTTCTACCACCTGGTAGCAGATAACCCTCCCTTCTATTCTCTTGTCTTTTACAAGCCAGAAAGTCTTTGCTTGGCTGGGTAGCAAGGCTAGACTTCAGCCGTCCCCTTGGTGTTTCCATGATTTGCATGGCTATCTATACGTCACGGCACCACAATGGGTCAGACATGCGTCAGCAGCAGTTTACTCTTTGCACCCACACACACACAAACACAAATTTCCTCCCTCCCCCAACACTCTCTGGCTCCAACAACAATCTGCATCCCAAAGGACTGGCTCTCCCTGGTTTTCTCTCTGTCTCTTTCTCTCTCTATCTGCACACACCCTCCCCCGTTCAGTTCCAATCTCTCCGGTTCCCATGGGACTGGACTGAAGTTGAAGTGGTTGGCATCAAAGAAAAGCATGAGGATTGGACTGCACGGATGAACCTGCGCAAACGGGTCAAGTCACAAGTCTGCATGGCGACAGACAGGCCCGTGCGACTTTGGTAAAGACGAAAGAAATCAACCGTACAGTGATCCGTCCTTTAAGCTTCCTCCTCTTTTTATAGATGGTTGGTAAAGTATTTTAAATTGCCAATGTCAAGTGATGTCAATGTATCGGGCATGTGAATATTTTGCCAACCTTTAGCTCTCAAAATTATTTTAAAAGAGGTCAAATAGGGAGTGTGTGACACAGCACTCCAAAATCCTTATTTTTTACTAGAGTTTAGGCCTAAACTCTTGGCAACATTTAACTCTAAAACAGGCAGCGTGCACCAGGAGATACAGCACATTTAACACCCAATAGGAAGCATAATCTAAAGGTTAACCCCTTAAAGTTATCATTTGTTATCAGTATGACTACCAAGGTCACATGATTTGTTCATGTCATCTTTTTAATGTTTTAATTTGGTGCAACAAAGGAAAGCATTAATATAAAATTATTTGTTGCAACTAATGCTCCTCTCTGGGCTGTTGAAGGGTTAATCAAAGGAAGGTCAAATGAGGTTTGTCCTTGTTGCTCAAATAGCAGTTCTTGCTCTTTGATTAACATGGTCCTCCTCGTGCCAAGTTCACACAACAGGACTTCAGATGCTGTCAGATTGCAATACACTTCACTACATGACCTGATCTCTTTTAATTAGTCTGTTCATCTGGTCCACCACACTGTGTTTTGTCAATATAAACAAACACACAAATGTGATGATGGGTTTAATGATGCTGTGTCCAGTAATACACGGCAACAATAAGTGAGATATCAAACACACACACACACACACACACACACACACACAGTACACTCCCAACCTGATCTCAATGCTTTTCATACCCCAGATTTAACCTGCTAGTAATTTTTCTTGAGTCTGTGAACACTTGGAAAGCCACTCAGATCTAGTCGTTGAACAGGTCAGACAAGGCGATTGACAGTCGAGTTTCAATCCCAAAGTAGACGCTGATCCGTCTCTTAGCTGACGCATCTAGCAATGATCTGTTGGCTAGCAAGAAATCAGTGTAGAAAATGTGTAGGGTTAACCAGACATTAGGTGTGTTAGGATTTTCAGATTTCCCTTTTGCCTAGTGACCACATACTATTGGAAAAATAACTCTTTGTCTTCCAAGCAGCTTGCAGGATGGTAAAAGTCATGGCGTAGCTGCCCTCAGAACCGGTATAGACTAGTATTTTCACACAGAATCGGCAGATCATTGGAAACTTATTGACTCAACCCATCGTGGTACATCTAAGCTGAGCTCGGAAGAGTTCTTTGTTCTACTCTTTGATTCTTGTCGATTACTTTCAGAGAGGATCAACTGGCCAAGTTAACTTTTGACAACTATTGTTTATTAAAGCTTTTATACTTTGATCTAGCATCCTGGTGATTTTTGTGTTCATGTATAGGATCCTTAAATGTGACAGGCTATCTGAAAGTTAGGGATGGGTGAATCGAACTAAATGTAGATACTATCCACTCCAGCATTAGTATTTGAATCAATCAATTCTACAGCAATGGGATTGTTACTTTAGTTTTTCTCCACTACATTTAGAGCCTTTCTTCGGTTTTATCAGTGTAGACCGTGTCTTTCAAATAACGCTACTCTCTCATACACAACAAGCTCCTCCCCTCCTGCTCTCGTTACATGACACATGTAGCTGTGTGTGTGTGTGTCTCGAGGCTGTGACTTGCTGCCAAAGGTGCTTGAGTATAGAGCACACACACACATATATATATATATATATAATAAATTGTCAAACTCTGAACAATCTCTTTTCCCTTTGACAATATGAGGTATTGTAAGGCTATAACTTAACGAAAATTGTACTACATTCAAAGCTATCACAAACATGATTTGAAAACCATTCCAGCATCCTATTTACTTGCAGTTGTAACCAGCCAACATTTACTGTCATGGCAGTCTTGTAGTTACCTGTCTGACTGGAGTTTGTGCAACTTAAGTGGATTCTCTGGTAGCTTCGCTGGCTTCAGCTGGCTGTGCAACTGGAGGCTGTTGTTGGCTGTCTGGCAGCTTGGCTCTCTTGTAGTTGGCTGCCTGGCTAATTGTCAATGGGCTGTACGTGATTAGCTCTTTTACTGTTGGCTGGGATGATGGGGCTGCTCGATTGATGGCTCTGCAACAGTTCTTTAAAACTAAAGCTTCAAAAAATT
>JAYDZG010000015.1:4279107-4289323 GCA_034509265.1 Microcambeva bendego | reverse complement strand
TATAAGGTCAATTCAAAGCATTATGGAGGCTAACAAGAGAGTCAAGAGTCCATGTCCAATCTGACTAACATAAATGTTCTCGAGCACTTTATTTAAATTCATTTGGGCATGCAAAATTTTGAGTCATATTACTAAATGGTGCACATTGTCTGCCACACAGTCGCTTCCCCTGAAACAAAACAACTGGATGATTAAAATATCGTCTTAGTAAGAGGGTGCTTAGTCAGTCAAGAATAAATCAGAGCTGTGGGAGAACTAAAATAGCAATGTGTGACTGCACATTGACGTTTTTGTTCAGTGTATATTCAGAACATTTAGGGTGTATATCTGGTGCCAAAAAGTACAGGAGTGTTAATAAAATACAATTTGCCAGAACATTTGATTTAACCGATTGTCTGTAGTTGTTACTCCCTATATAACCTCAATTCTTTTAATCCTAATGTGTGTCACCATTGAACCACAATGTGTGATCTGTTATCTCAAAAATAAAGATACTACACTTAGACATTTACAAAAGATAACAAAAAGCAACAGACCAACAAACCAACCAGTCAAACAAAACAACTAAACCAATAGGATCCATTGATTAAATGTATTAAACCACAGTGAGATCTTTACAAAATATTCCAGAAAAAAACAACCAAACAATCAATCCAACAAGCAAATCACCTGATCAACCAGCCAAATAAAACACCCAACCATGACAATCCTATACATTAGAAAATGTATCATACCCTAAACTAAAAACAGTAGTAGACATCAAAGCACAAAACACATCAAAGCACATAAGTCTGTTATAAAATATTTCAGAAATAAAATGTAAGACATAACAAATGAATTTAGCCTCTGCTAGGTCAGTGTTTATGCTAGACCAGTATACTGGGTTCGTCTCTACTATCATCAAGAAAATGATGGAGAGAATATTTTGGAAGAATTTGCTCCTTCATCCCGCCTTTAGGGATTTGGTAAACCAATGCCAAAGTGCATCAATGCTGATCTGGCAGCTTCTGGTGGCTTATATTCTTACTAAGACAAATTATGTTGTTTACTTTCAGCTATGATATTGTTGGAAATATAGACATGCAATATATTAATTTAGTTAATATACCAGTTCTAAATAGGGACCAAAGAATCAGAACTGGAAGAATGTTTTGTTTGGGTCTTTGGTCACAAATACATTTTATTAGTTTGAGTGATAGAAAGGTAAGAGCCTTCAAAGAATATAAGAAGACCTGACAAAAAATGAGGGCTGCAGTGACTGTATAAGTGAAGTGAGTGGATGTGCGCTAGAGAGGGGGGAGCAAAATGAATGTCTGACTAAAAATAATCTTCAAGGTCAGAATGGTTTGATGTGACTGAAGCATTATGTGGAGAATAAACCAAGTCGGCATCCCGCAGTCTTATCAGGTCTGATTTTACGGAAAGGCAGAATGTTCAGACAAACCATGTGTTACAGCATCGATTGCAAGACTAGAGTTGAAGGAAATCTGAAAAATTGTTTAGGATATAATAATTATTCAAGAGAAGTGCAGGCTCTCTTGACAAAGCAGAGCTACTTTTGGCAGACAGTGGTAGACTAGTGGGTAGAGTTTTGGGATGTAAATCAAAATGTTAAGAGTTTGAATCCTGGCTCTGCCACTCTACTACTGTTAGGAAATTGAGTAAGGCCCTTCTCCAGTATTAATCCCTTCAATTTAATTTACTGTAGCTTGTCTGTTGGATTAGCCCACACTGGCCAACCTTTACTCCACATGTGCATCAGTGAGCCAATAAACTTATTGCCAGTTTACCGCTGTTCCCTTTTGATAGAAAGTGACCCCTGCAAACCAAAAACACCCCACAAGATCTGCAGTTTTGGAGATCTGACCCAGTCATCTAGCCATTACAATTTGGCCCTGCCTCAAATCCTCTATTTGATAATATAATGTTATGCCTGACCGATATACAGAATATATGACAAATACAGGTTTTCTACTATAATTAATTCTGCATTTCATTATAACCTTTTGCTATGCAACGTTTAAAAAATTCCATTTTGGTTCCTGCTAAATTGAAATTATGAACTAATGAACTTTCAACATGTTTTTGTAGGCGTGTTTAAAGCCAAAGTGCATGTTTACCATTGTGTTACACAACCTTTTGCTTTACCTGTGTTCAGAAGTCACAAGGGAGCTCAGTGCTCTGAACAATTTCTATACTAGTGAATGTGGATTTTTTTTCATTCTTGCTTGATATAACACTTTGGATACTCAACAGACTTCGCATAATATGGCCTAAACACTATGATGGTGCTGCTTTATCAACCATCAATAACCTTCATTTAAAAAAATGCACTGTACAATGTACTGATCTTGTGTTGGATGGGGTCAGTCAGCAGTGGAGGTTAGTATCATTGAGGAAGCTTTATGCAATCAGGGTAAATGGGTATGACTTGATTAGGGAAGAAAATTAGAGGAAATGTTGGAGAAAAAGAGAGAAAGAAAAGTACAATATAAGCCCATGAAGTGAATATAATGCTAAACATTAATTTCATGAAACAGTTTTGACGATGCCGATGAGTTCCATCCGCCTTGAGCGTCCTTGCTTCACCACTGCCATAGCAACAACGAGCAATGCTAACAGATATCATTAGTATTACGTCCACCACTGTTGAAGTAGCTTCCCAGTGGAAAATGAAAACTACTTCATTCTGATGGTGCAGTGGTACTCAACAAAACAATCAGCCAATCTCTTAGCTTCTCCTGTGTTCACTTGATTGCAGGAGCTTCGTGATTTTAGCAGCTGCATTAACCATCAGAGATAGATGATCTTCATTTGTGTTCATTTTTTCACTCCTCTTTCTCGGTTTCAAAACCAGAACACCATAACTCCACCAGAAACTTTAGCTGGTCGTTCATGATGCACTGAAAAATATGTGGACACTGTTTAAAATATAAGGGTCATGTGTTTTTCCGCCTCAACCATAAAAAAAACAAATACACTGTCAAGTCACATTATTCTTCCTACTTTCAATGACTGCTGCATGTAGCTGATGAAGGAAGTCCCATTTCGTGAGCTGGCTTGGTGGTTATTTAAGGTGCATAAAGTCATTCATAAAGTCATCTAATTGTTTCCAGCTAGACAATGAGACAGATATGTTTTCCAAGTACAGCAAACCCCCAACATTTGTGGGGGTCACATTCCATCTTGAAAACACATGAATTTGGTTGTGATAAAAATACCTATAAATGCCTATTAGTATAGTTTAAACTATACTTGGTCTGTTTTGTTAAAACTGAGTGTTCTTTTAAATAATAGCACTTGGTTTTCTTTTCAGCTAAAACACTTTGAAGATCTCTATCACATTAAATTAATACGTCAATACATTAAAAACCCTCTTATCCCTTGTAACTGTACCCATGTGACACCTATATGTATGTACTGTCTTTCATGCAAGTGCATTTTCTTTGGTACAAGTAGGGTTAAATTAGCTGATATTATGCTAATATTTATGTTACAAGAATAGTGTTTGACATAGTTTTAATTAATTAAGCATTAAAATGCATGAGAACATATATATTGCCACAATAAAAACAGAACAAATGCGGATGATATTAGTGTTGAAAAATCCCTGCGAGTCCACAAAGCGTGAACCGTGAATTAGATCATGTACGATTAGACCCTGCCCCCTGCATAGTTAGCCATTGAGGCAGAGACAGTGATGGACCATTCAAAGGTTTTATTTTTAGTCCAGATTTGTGGGAAGGAATCTGATTTGTATTTGATTTTCATAGGTACCACTCAAGAAAGTATGCTCATTAAATCACGGCAACCAAATTCCCACAGATGATTACACAGGGCTGTAAGCGATCAACATTTCAGCTGACAAGAGACGAAAAGTCACCACCAGTCCAGACCTAAGGGTTGAGGGGCGGAATACATCATGATTTTTATACCATAATCCAATTTAGCGCCATGTCTGATTAACTGATACAAGCTGCTTCCCACTGAGGCTCCATACAGTTTTGACACCACGTTTCAAGGAAACCAATTATGCAGCACTGATTAATGCTGGTTATGCAATATAATCACTTCATAATCACAGTGAAGTGTTTATCCCAAATGAAAGAACCAAACGAAAGTGAACTGAATATGGCTGTGTGAAAAAGTCATTGCGCCCCTTTGGATTCCCTCTTTTATTGTGCATTGGTTACATATATTGCTTTAGGTCTGACACACTGCAACATTTTTGGGTGCAAACCAGGGTTTTTAAACCTTTTTCGAGCTCTCTATGGTTTACAAGACTCAACATACGTAAATCCTCTACAGAGGTGGCACAATGGCGAAGTGAGTAGCACTGTCATCTCACAGCAAGAAGGTCCTTGGTTAGATTGCCCAATGGCAATACCTAGACACTAGAATGCATAAACCAGTGCATTGTAGTGCTGGTCCCTAGCCCGGATGAATAGGGAGGTTGTGCTTTTGGCGCAAACATCACAAGCCCAGTGCAGAAAAGGTGCTTAGTATGTGCTGCTTTTCATGTGAATATATATTATATTTGTGTGTGTTTCTGGGGGGGTGCATAAGAAAAGTAAAACACCTGTATTTTACATTAGCATAAAATATCTTCAGTCCCACAAGATCAAGGACCGCATTAAGACCAAGGTTTCCCCATACATCCATAGGAAAAATGCCTTGACACTTGATGACTTTAAAACACCCACAGCAAACTGATTGTGTTTTAAGGTACTGCTGTATGTACAAAAGGTTTGAGGATCATCCAAGCCTTTCATCGACTGGCTAACATGGTGGCATTCAATTAGCTAAATGTAATCAGTGAGTAACCAAGAGGCCAATTACCTTTTCACAGGGGTGATGGTATCAAACAGATCTGTTTGATGGTCTAAAATCATTTAGTGTGGATAAATACAAAGATACAAAAGCAGATGCAACAAAAAGACACACAATCATTCAGCCCTTTGAATAGTGCACTGTGGTATTTCTTTAAATCCATGCTCTGTGTCTACAGCCATGAAATGACAACCAGTGGACGTGGGCTCTGACAGTATGCAAGGTGGGGGAGGGAATGTGTGCCGTGGTGAGTCATCCCTGCTGCCCATCAGGTATGTTTCCATTCTCTAAAGGGCAGAGAGTTAGCTGGTGACAACTACACATCACAGCTATAACATGGTTATAACCACCCCCACATAGAACTGCGCTATCAGACATAACAGATGCATAAACGTGTGTGCCAAGGTTCAGCAATCCACAGGTATTACACTCTTCACACCTGTGAGTCACGGATCCAACCAATGACAGCGTGGGGAATTTGTGATGCGAGTATTCATGCTGATTCAGGATCGTTTGCACCACCAGACCCTGGAGAATGCAACCATATTGCACAATAAGGGAGTTGGCACTTCATAGTTGTTCAAAGAAAAACACAGATGTTGAGACACTTCTTAGAAACTCGGAGGGTGGTTAGAACTTCATATGATCCTAATTTCTGTGCTAGGAGAGTAAAATAAACAAAACAGAGCAATGTGTGTGTTATTTAAAATGTATGACTTTAAATCTTCATTATATATTCCTACATGTTAAATATTATTTGAGATAGACAAACAGGCAGACAGATAGATATATTAAAATACACATGCCATCCATGCCACTGCCCCCTTCTAAAGTTGACATTTACACTGAGGAGAAACCCGGCCGACCCTCTTCCTCAGACATGATCAAACATAAAAACTATGGCAGCCAGGTTGGTGACTGATGAGATTTGTTAATTAGACCATTTTTGCCACATTTTATGCATATTTAAATAGGGCTAATTTGATTGCACAAGGCCAGGGAGAAACCCCAGTAATTACTATTGTTTCTATTACATTTCTGTGATTAATAAAAATGAGCATTTGGCTTGTTTAGCTAGTTTTAAAGCTTGACTGACTGTACACACTGTCTGCCTGTTCTCTTGTTTTCTAGAATTACATCTGAACAGCCTATTATAATTTAGTATTTCTTCACCACCATGGTAACCTAGCCAAAGTTCATTCTAAACATTAACACAGACATTCAGTAAGTTGTCAGTCATACAGTTTTTTTTCTTTTCATCCACATGGCCAAACAAATGCATAAATAATTTAAAAGAAAAGAAAAACAGAAAGCTTTCAGATGGTTGCCAGAACAAAAGAAGGTATGTTATCATAGTGCAGCACTTACCACAAAAGGAAGCAGATACCAGAGGCACAAAAACATAGAGACGATAAAAGAACGAGTTATTAGTGGTGGGAAATGTAGTTGCTGACTCTATTATGAAATTAAATGAGCTATTTAAATAAAATGCTCATTTGTAAATTCTAATATAAAGTGTACAAATTATGGTCAGAAATATGTGGACAAATCTGATATATTATCCATACAGTTTTGATCTTCATCAAGATCTAGATTGTTTTGATCTTCATCTAGATCTCTTCCTTCAGCTTCAGTTTTCTTTTAAATTTTGGGATTAATTTTTAAATATTTTTCAACATCACTTGTTGGAAAACCATTTGAGTTAAACGCTGATGCAGAAACACTGACATCTAGTGGTGGGATGGGTCACAAAATCGTCATGCATTGGGGGAGATTCAGTTTATGTATGGTTTTACAGTTTATTTTAAGACAATCATGCATCATTAAAACTCTCTTCAGTTTGGCACATGATCTAGAGGAACATGACCAAACCTCAATACCCAAGCTGCTGTAGAATTGAACATTTTGGACATCTTTGACTACGCAATTGCTAACTGAATTGCCATAGGACTGCTAGGACAGATTAACAACTAAATATGAGGTACTTGAATGCTACATGAATTTAAAAAATGTTACATCATTAAACACAAACATTAAATTTAACAAAAAGGTGATAATTTTGCTTTATTGTCTCTACTGTAATTCCAGTTGATTACCAGTAAGTTACATACATTCCAGCGTCTCATCTCTAATGTAGACACTTCAAAAACAAGGAATATGATCATATGGGATTTAATCACTCAGACAGACACCTGGTCATATGCACTGCACAATGTATTTTTCAGTGTGTAAAGTTACTCACACCCGCGCACACATACACAGATGTTTGTGGCATGCGAACTTGCAACGTGTTAAGACACCTGGTTATGATATAAGAAAAGTCTACACAAACAACACTGTCACACACACACACACACACACACACACACACACACACACACACACACACACACACACACACACACACACACACACACAGTGACTTCTCCCGCCTATGAGGTTCTGCTATGAGGCTCTTCTGACCCCCACAGACCGCACCTTAAGATGTACCTCCTCCATTTCTTATCTCGTAAAGATCATGGTGCAATTTTTCTACCTTCTCTTCTACAGAGCAGAAACTCCAAACAGAGAAGCTTCTCCACTTTTTGCTCTGGTTTGGTTTTACACCTCCTTTTGTGAACAATTTTTAATAAGGTCTGTTTTAAACGTCTATAAGTGCACTAACGATTCGGGGATCAGGGATTAAACTGGATTAGAACTTTTAGCAGATTTTATTTTATTTTCCTCTTTTTCTTTTACTTGTGAATCTTAGTTTCGACTGATAACACTAATAATGTGCATTTATTTGGGATTTTTCTGGCCTTGTGTGTTTTTATTTTGGTTGTATTACTTCGAAAGCATGTCTGTCTTTATTTTTATCATCGTTACTTTTCATTCATTTGTTTTTCGGGCTGTTTGTAGTCGTAGCTAGTGCTGGACACCAGGCTTCTTTTTTTCCAGTCCAGTTATGTTGTGGCACTTTAGATGAAGTACAAACATTAAGATAGTAACTTTACTCTATATAGTATAATATAGTAACTCTAGTTGTACTTTTAATTCGCCGTAGATTGTGTTCGAATGCAGATATAGCTGGAGGAACCTCACATGTCGAGATGATTACATGTGGGATGAACAAAATGTGGTAAAAACGAGTGAGGGCATGATGATGAAAGATCGTTTTAGATCACTTTGAAAGCTAAAGCCAAAGAAAAAGCAAAAAACAATTGTGGTGTAAAATATCATGCACTTTTTTAGATGCCAGACACAGTAGACTTGATGATGACTGCTGTTAGTCTTTGTGGAATGATTCCTGCTCATGACTTTAAATCGTCCTCTGCTGATGCGCCTGTACTCACATGACTGTAGCGTGTAAGTATAAGAGGATCATGTGTAGTCCAGTGATGCAGTGTGGGGATTGGGATCAGTTAAGAGATTCTTTCCTGCATCTTTTATCCTTTTGAACACTAGACATTGTGAGAAACCTTGCGTGATGGTGGCATGTACGCCTTCAGGTATACAAGCCTGTGAAAATGTCTCTCCCTTACCTACACTCAACTCAGAACAAGACGGTAGTGGTGCTGTAGATGCTGGGCGTGTCTCATTTCCGTTAATCGCTGTCGAACAAATTGCTGTTAGCATCCGCCGATTGTGACGTGCTTGAAATAAATGAGCTACTGATGCCTTAACGTCTCTACCTGTATGCACTATATAGCCAGAAGTATCCGGAGAACGTGTCCATCCAGTGAAAAGAGCTCGGCTGATGTTCCGGTTCATTTCAGTGGGGCGGAACTTAAGCTTTATAGAGCTGGATTTCTGCAAACATGACAAACGTGGGAATGAAATGATTAGACGATGTGCTCCGGTGCTTCTGTCTGTGTAGTGTATTTGTAATTTATTTGCTTTGTAATGGACGTTGTGTTTGTATGATGTCCGTGAGCCGTGTCTCACATCACACACCCTGACCCCATACATGTACAGACGTCTAATCTAGTCCCATGGTGTGTGATGGGACCCACGTTTTAAGATCATCTGCTTCTTTTCATCCACACTGCATTTATTTCTAGAGAAGAACGATGCCTAGAAGAGTCTGTGGTTCTAAAACGCAGCTCCAGTCTTTCAGATTTGTTCCAGATTATGTTTGAGCTATAGAGTTACAGGTGTTTTCAGATGGTCTGGTCTTCCACTGGTCCAGAAGAGCTTTGTGTTCTTTTACCCCAAACATGCTCACTTAGGATTAGTGATGCTTAATGATCAGGGACTGTGTTTCAGGTTCTTGGAGTTTATCAACCCTGGTTGAAGATGTTCTAGTATTGGAAATGTGCATATAATGTCTTTTTTGCTTTTTATTCTCATAGCTGTGAATCTAAGTATTTGATTTTAGTTCTTTGGGTCGACTGAACCATTTTTTTCTTTCAATTTTCCGATTGTATAAATGAAAATCTGGAGCGATTGAACTATTTCTTTCAGTATTTTTTGTGTGTGCGTGTGTGTTGGGGTGACATTTGTTTGGAAACACTACTGAGCACTAATGAAGGTACTGAAGATGGTTTGCTGTGTCATTTGAACTCTCACAAGACACTGGAGTGATTTAGATGTTTAGATTTGGTGATTAATTGTTTGTTCTGTTACCTCGTATTTTTGTTTTACATGGATTGCACACTGCAATAAAAACCTCATGGATTGATAGTTCTGTTGTTTTCTTTCCCGCCCTTACAGTAATGGGAAGAAGTTGTCAGCTTTTAACATTTGTACAAATGCAGTTTTATTGTTTTCAAATAGAACCAAACCATGATTGTAAAAAAATGCATTGTTATTTATCTTCAAATGTAGAGATGAATGAATTTGCTGTGTAATTTCATTCAGAACATGGTAATTTGGTGGCTATGTTTGAGGACCTTTTAATATGTGTTTGGGTGGAGCAGCAGTAGAATTCACTGCTGAAGTCTTGAGCGCTCAAGTTTGAATCCCGGTTCAAAACTGATTCTGTTGGCTGGTGATGTGGGCCATGAATCAAGCAGCAGGACAAGATCAGATATTTCTACAAGCAACCGTTCCAGACTCTGAGCTCTTTTATAGTGAAATAATCCACAATAAATGAGAAATGAATTGGCCACAGTTGCTCCGTTTCGACTGTTTAAAGTTTATCTGAAAGGTTGAACTAGGAAACGTTTAAGTGTAATTTGTAATCCATTATTTACCATTTCATTATTTGGTTAATACTAGAATTACATTTCTGGTCGTCTCTTGGACTTAACACACACTGTACCATACTTACAAATGTGTTTAGATTGATGATGATGATGATGATGATTATCCGATTAGTCGCAGCTGACTCTCGGTCACTTGATGGATCGTCGATCCATGAAGTATTTCAGCAATGATAGTGGAGTAGTTTGCCATTGCTTTC
>JAYDZG010000015.1:4263643-4274091 GCA_034509265.1 Microcambeva bendego | reverse complement strand
AACAATCTCAGGCTTGTAACATGAATCTTATATCTAATACACGGTTTAAGTCTGCCATGTGTCATCCCAGTGACTTTTTCAAAATTGGGGGCAAAAAGTACTTTAATTACTTTTGTAATTGACGCTTTACAGTCAAAAGTATGTGGACACTTAACTGTGAGCTTGACGGACATCCTATTGCTGTGTCTTGCAGGATTTTTTTAAATTGGTCCATTGTCAATTGTGAACATTCAGAGAAAGGAGCATTTGTAAGGCCAGGTGCTGATGAAATGAGAATTGAAAGTGTAGTTCACTCCAAAGTTCCATAGTGAGGCGGAGGTCAGTGCTTCGTGCTGGCCACTTAAAACACATTTGTTACTTCAGATATACACAAGGTTCTTTGACTTTGTTCTTTATTCGATGAAAAGCATGTACATGATAGGTATTTAGAAATGAATAACATTTATTAAAAGCATTGATTATCTGTGAAACAATAAGGCAACCACTATGCTTTAATATGTCTCCATGGAATTCGTCTCCCACTACAAATGTAAATGTACATTATTAGCATTTAGCAGACACTTTCATAAATCAAATGCAATCTGAACAATTGAGGTTTGAGAGCTTTCCTCAGGAGCCCAGCAGGGGCAGCTTGGCTGTGATGGATTACTAACCTTAACTAGTAACCTTCATATTACTAGTAAACACCTTAACTGCTGAGCTACCATTGCTTGTGCTGGAGCCTATCCCAGCTCCTCAACGGGTGGGAAAGTGCACCAGTCCATCACAGGTACGTACAGGACAATACAGTGTCTCCAATCAACCTGGCATCACTTAGGATTGTGGGAAGAAACCAGAGTCTTCAAAGGAAACGCACATGGAGAGAACATGTAAACTCTGCACAGAAAGGACTTAGATCACTCCACCTGTGAATCAAACCCAGGACCTTCTCGCTATGAGGTGACAGTGCTACTCACTAAACCACCATGCTGCCCGATTTGCAAAGTAATATTGAAATAAATCCAGGTAAAACATCAGTATTTAAAAGGTTACAGGGAACAAAATCTGTCAATATGCGTCTGTGTTGGGAAGACAGAAGAAAGTCAAAAAAAGAAAAATGTGTTGCGAGTACAAGTGTTTTACATTTGTGGGAAAAGGGCTGTCGTGTCTTAAACGTAACAGCCGTGCTGGGCAGAAAATAGTCTTTTTTCAGCCAATTTATTAATCCTTTTAGGCGATGTTGCCTGTTCAAAAATGCAAATTGAATCAATCTGAGTCTGACTTTTAAGACTTTCAAGTGGGATTTAATTAGAAGCTGAGGCGCAGAGTTTTAATGAGAGGGTGGAGGAGGGAGAGGGGAGTAGAACGAGGCGGGAGAAAACGAGAGAACGAAAAAAAATGGTGAAAGAATGCCGCTCTGATGTAGATCCGTTGGGAGAGGGCTTACAAACACACACCGCTCACACACCCACTTGCCTGGTACCCAGGACATCCTTGACCTTTCGGGCTCTTCGCCATGCCCATATTCAAGTGTGGAAAGATTACATAAAGCTTTTTACTGAATTCCAAATAACGAAACACACATTGTAGTGCCCAGAATGGAGACTTCTTATAAGGTTGGATGTCACACCAAATTGTTCTCACTGCTAAAAATGAACACTTTATAATTAAATGATGATTTAATAATATTCTTCAGTTGGAAGTATTCACTTTAAATAATACACATAATTTGCTTAGGCTTTGTAGCATATAGCTGCAGATTAGATCTGCAAGTAGAAATTATTTAGGTTTTACCAAGTGGCCAGAGAATGTTACTGGAGGAACCAGCTGGATAAAAAAAAGAAGGCAGTAAGAATGTATACATAGAGGCCAAACATTTTTTGGCTTGTTAGGGTGGTCATAATTGTACGGCTCATGCTCAAAGCATTATAACCATTACAAACCAGCCAAAACATCATGACCATTTCCAGTCAGCCAACACATTAAGACCACCTCAGTTAGCCAAAATGTTATGAACACCCCAAAACAGTATTACTACCTCAAATAAGCCAAAACATTATGACCACCACAATCAGCCAAAACATTATGACTGAACTTTTAATGGGCCAAAACATTTGGACTGCTGAAACACTGGTGTCACTGTCCACAATCAAGCAAGCATTTTAACTTTGTTAAAATGTTTAAAACATTAAAAATCTCACATTTTAGGCTGCACACAGGAGAGAGGAAGATATGCTTAAAATAGGTAGACTTGACATTGGTTAAAATCCAATTTAGCACACTAGCAGTTTACAGGATGGTATTTGGAGCACAACTCTGTTCTTTGCACAGCCTTCAACAGCCAGTTTCATACACAATGCTCCTTTGCTAATTCATCTGCTGTATATTCCGATTCTCTTTTTTGTTTCTAGCTTTGTGTGCATGTGCAGGTTCCTGGGAATATGTTCAGAGCTTAGCAGAACTTCTTCAAATCAGATTTGAGAACGGTTCATCATTCAGGAAGAAGAGGATAGAGAGAGGAAAGAGAAAGAATGAGAGATGGAGTTGGGAAAAGAGCGAAAGACAGACGGGAAGGGTTAGGAGGGTGCTTTAATGAATTAATGACTGCTCCCAGTGTCTCCGCGCCGCAGACGGAGGGAGGAGAGCAGCGCCCCTGATGAAATAATAAATAAACACATGAATAAGAGAAGAGATATACATGAAGCACGGCAGGCTCACGGGAGTACAGCAGAGAGGTCCGTCTCTACCCAGTCTCTCTCACTCTCTCTCTCTGTTTCTCTCTTTCCTCTTCTTCTAGTTTCATCTCCTGGGTGATGGGCTCTAACACGAAGCAGCTGGAAGTGCTGAAATATTTAGCATGGTGCGGCCAGAGGGTGAATGCTAATTCCGGGCGGTCTTGTCGCTCTGCGTCGCGCTCTCGTGACCTCTGCTCTCCCTTGACCTTGGGCCGAGAGAGCCGGAGTGGCACTGGGCATACTAATAAGCCTGGCACACTGGCTGGCATCGTGAACTGCACGGGCGTGCTCATGGTCTGGTGGATCATGCTAAAATAGATCCAGTAAAAGATCCACTTCATATTCTAGCCATCATGCATCAAGGATTTCGCGACGACTACTTGTAGAGCAAAAAAGGTCAAGGAGTTATGACTGTCATGGACGTTCCTTTACAGTCACCTGACCTAAGAGTCAGTGGAGTCACCTGACTCCAGTGAAAGCTGCATTACTGCAAAAGGGAGACATAGAGACTTTTAAGGATGTAAAAGGATGTAATTTTTTTAGATGTAGTTAACTGCTCCAATTATGCTGACTATATGAGGGGTTTGAGCACTTGTACTTTTTGTTTGGAAGCAGTGATAATGGAAGGAGTTGTAATCTGCTGATTTCCACCTTTTTGGATCCTCAAAAAGGCTTGAAGAGGACGAAGATTTTCATGTGGCGATGACATGGAAGTGACTACACAATCAGCCAAAACATTTTTTCTGATGACATTAAAATTAATTTAACGCTGAATTTTTTAAAGAAGGTATGAGTGAAAGGGGGCACAATTGAACTTTCGCCTCACAGTTTGCATATTCTTCTCTCATAAGTCCAAAAACATGCAGTCAAAAATTTGAGTGTGTGAGTTTGCCTTGTGTTGAACTGGAGGGGGAACTGAATGAATTAAACCCACCGCAACCATGACCAGGAGAAAGCAGAGATAAAAGTTTTTTTGGTGAATGGGTTATTTTTGACTGATTGCAGAGTAAAAAAAAATATATTTTTTTTTTTTCGTCACTATTGTTGTTGTTTGTTTTTGTTATTATTATTTTTGTTGTTTGTTATTTTTATAATTATTATTATCATTATTATTACTATCATCATTATTAAATAGGTCGCTGTGTTATATACTTAATAGGAGCCTTTATATTAGCAAGTCACAAATTAATCATAATTGTTTTTGCATTAAGCTTCTTGCAAATTTTTATTTAACATAAAATTAAAATGTATAAAAAGTTGTTTGAACATTTCTGAAGTAGCATTTTTGCACAATCCCTTAAGCAATAAAATAACTTAACTTTTTTGGAAGGGTTGATACTATTAAATCATTCATTTAGTCACAAACAAGGAGTTGCAGAAATTCCGAAACTCTCATGACACATAAGAAGTGGTGAAGGATTTGGTAAAAGAAGATAATATAGGTATTGAGGTGAACGGGGAGAGAGGCACACCGCTCTCAAACATGATTTATGGTTCATGAGCCGTCTCACCGCCCTCTCCACCACTGTAATCGACTCTCGCCGACTGGCTCTGAGGAGTCTGCTCAGAATTGTGCAAGTATCCTACACACACTCAAACTCTGTTGAGTCAGACACCTGAAAACAAGAGAAATTGAGAAAGAGGAGGATTAAGACAGAGTTGGAACACAACAATCGATATAATGTAACACTTTATGGTTCCTATTGTCAGACGATGCAGGAGAAAAACAAACCAGGAGTCATATAAGCACACAATCAACAGATACACACACTACATTGAACAATAATACATTCAATTTGGGGCAAAGGTATGTGAACACTTAATTTTTGTGTGAATTATTCCATATGTGCCAAACCTAGCACTGATTACGATATATATTATACAATTTTACTTATTATCAAATGAATCAGACCCACTACGACCCTGATCAGGATAATTAATGATAAAAGAGACAATGAAAGTATGAATGAATTACATTAGATGAAAATATTTTTGTGGTGCTTGGGTTTAACATTTTTTATGTATTATATTTTTAACATTTTGGCATCATTAAAGTCATCTTGGATACATCTGCATGTTTCGCCACAGATGTTCAACAGGGGTAAGGTCTGGGTTTTGGCTAAAGCACTCGGTTCAATTTATCTAAATCCACTCCAATGCTGTTTTGGCTGGAGACTGTGTGTTGAACTGCCCAATTTGGCTGGACAGACAGTTCTTAAAAGGCTGACAATCGGGCCAAGATTCTTCCATTTCAGAATAATTGAGGCCTTGTGAAGCTTTAGATGTTTATATCTTTGTCATGATTTATGCCTTACGACAAGTACATTACAGAGAGTTACAAATAGTTCCTTGGACTCCATGGCTTGATTTTTGTTCTGATAATGCAGGGTGTCAATTCAATTCAACTGAACTAAAGTTAAATAAAATTGATTACATTATCCTAACCATAATTCTGAGTAACAGGTTGCACAACTTCATGCCACACCAAAAGATCTTAGTACTGTTTTAATTGTTAAAAATAAAATATTGACCTACTATTTTTTTTTTGAGTTACAATCCCTCAGTCAAAAACATATTCAAATCACCATGACTGCTATGATAAACAAATACAGTGCCTTGAAAAAGTATTCACCACCTTGGCTTTTTACCTATTTTGTTACATTACTATCTGTGCTTAAATGTTTTTTAATTTGAATTGTATGTGATGCAGCTACACAAAATAGTCTAAGTTGGTGAACTGAAATGATGAAACAAAATATATGTAAATTTTGTGGAAATAAAAACTGAAAATGAGCATGGGCATATTTATTCACCCCCTTTGTTATGAAGCCCTTAAAAAGTTCTGGTGTGATCAATTACATTAAAAAGTCACATGCTTAGTGAAATGAAGTTCACCTGTGTGCAATCTAATTGTCACAGGATCTGTCAGTATATACACACTTTTTCTGAAAGGCCCCAGAGGCGGCAACACCATTAAGCAAGAGGCACCACTAACCAAACAACACCATGAAGACCAAGGAAATCTCAAAACAAGTCAGGGACAAAGTTGTAGAGCTCCCGGAGCACCATCAAAACCCTTATCATCAAAAGGAAAGAACATGGTACCACAACAAACCTGCCAAGAGAGGGCCACCCACCAAAACTCTCAGACTGGCAAGGACATTAATCAGAGTCAGCACAGAGACCAAAGGTAACCCTGAAGGAGCTGCAGAGTTCCCAAGCAGAGACTTTATGGAAGAGCCTTGACTTACAAAATTGAACGCTCTCTGGTGCAAAACCAACACATATCATCACCCCAAAAACACCATCCAGCAGGGACTGGGAAACTGGTCTGAGTCGAGAGAAAGCTGGATGGTGCTACATACAAGGATCTTCTTGAGCAAAACCTGTTTCGATCTGTCAGTGATTTGAGACTGGGACAGAGGTTCACTTTCCAACAGGATAATGACCCAAAGCATACTGCTAAAGCAACACTAGAGTGGTTTAAGGACAAATGTGTAAATATATTGGAATGGCCTAGACAAAGCTCAGACCTTAATCCAATTGAGAATCTGTGGTCAGATTTGAAGATTGTTGTTCACCAGCGGAAACCATCTAACTTGAAGGAGCTGGAGCAGTTTTGCCTTGAGGAATGGGCAAAAATCCCAGTGGAAAGACATAGCAAGCTCATAGAGACTTATCCAAACTGACTTGCAGCTGTACGGTGGCTCTACAAAGTACTGACTTTAGGGGTGAAGAGTTATGGTTAACGCTTATTAGTAGTTACCAGGAATGTCACAGACTACCCTTTTCCTTTAAAGCAGAGAGGTCAGTATTGCTCTGGTAAACTTATATCTACATTTGCCTGCTAGTATTCATAAGAGAGTTTTACTGATCAGTTTTACTGACTGGTGTAGGCATGGGGGTCGGAATGTTAAAGTAATGTCCGCTAAACTTACAAATCATCCCTAGTGAAACACTTATTTATAACTGAAATATAAATTTTCCCTGTTGCTGCATCTCTCGCCTCAGTAGAGCCAACAACACCTACAACTAAAACCCACTGATGATAGATTCTTCATTAATTACTTGTATTGCCCTTGTATTGTACTGGGTAAAGAACACATCCAAATTCTCACCTTGCTCCATGAGTCTGGCACACAAGAACACACTGTTCTACTAATCTCACAGAAGAGTTTGAACATTACCTGACACAGAGAAAAAAGGATAAGGACAAATAAAAGCAGTTTGATAAAGAATAAAGGGCCTAAACGAGTGTAATTAAACCTAAGCTTATACAGAGAGCTCAGATGGCACAGCACCTATTATGCTAGCCAGGCTGGGTGTCTACATGTGCGTGATCTATGTAGACCGGACCTGCCGCATATACACATGTACATACAGTCGTGGAAAACAAATAAGAGACAATTGTTGTTTTCTAGAATAAGAATACAATAAAACAACACTGCTCATTTTGGGCAAACACATACCCAGAAATTGTAAAGTAAAATAAACTGATATTTCTTATGACTGAGCTGGACATTCTATTCCACAACCATATGCATTAACAGAAATACTAAATTTAGTTCATTTCTATTTTTAAATAAATAAATGATCCATGAATAAAATGCAAATGAAGTAATCATAATTGTCTTTAGAGACAATGAGCCCTGAGACACTGATGACAATGAAGGAAATCAGGGTGTAATTCCTTACAGGAATCCAGCTGTGACTGGTTTACAATGAAACAAACCATGAACTGATTCACCCATGATTTCTCTTCTCTCTTATACATTTTCATTGTTTTATAGAATAGAAAGGATCAGAGCTTTAAAACTTCGTGTGCTGTACTTTTGAGTCCCAAAATGCTTGTTGGTACTAGCAGAAGATCAAATAAAATAAAACTGTGTGTGTGTGTGTGTGTGTGTAAGAGAGAGAGAGAGAGAGAGCGAGAGAGAGATGTAGAGGTGCAATATAGGTCTATTTTTGGCCAAGGCTGTATCAGTGGCAGGTACTGTATCAGTCTGTGGTCATTTGAGACCATTGTACATGGGTGTGTGTGTGTGTGTGCGTGTGTGCAGGTGTAGACTTATAGGTGACTTACAAGTGACAGTCCATTTAGTTTCATACTGCCTACTAATGTTCCTCCCCATCACTCTCTTATTCATCCTTGATTCTCCTCTCCCCTTTTCCCTTATGACCCAATTTTTAACTATTGCAGATTAAAAGAATATTTTTGTCATATTGTCTTTTTGTTTCTCCACTCCATAAATGTATTTTTCTTTCTGTATAATGTCAGCTTCTAAATCTTTGCTCAGAGCAGGGACTGATCAAAAGCACAAATGAGAAACTTACAAATTAGGGAAATGAGTTAAAGTCAGATAACAACAAAGGTCATGAAATACATCCATAAATCATGGGTGACACGGTGGCTTAGTAGCAAGTGGGGTGATCCAGGTACTTTCTGTGTGGAGTTTGTATGTTCTCCACTTGTCCATGTGGGACTCCATGTGGGTGCTCCGGTTTCCTTTCACAGTCCATAACCATTCCCCCAGTTTAATTTTCCCGTAGGTATCTAGACACTAGGATGCACAAACCGGTGCATTGTAGTGCCGGTCCCAAGCCTGAATAAATAGGCAGGGTTGTGTCAGGAAGGACATCTGGTGTAAAAACTATGCTATTATTATATACTATTATAAGTGTATAATGCCGACCAGGGTCCACTGTGACGACCCCTAACGGCAGCAGCCGGAAAAAGAAGAAGAAGTAGAAGAAATACATCCACAAACCAGGCCCATAAGAGCTCACAGTCCTTTTACAACTGACATTGTTTTTCTGTGAATATTATTGCAAATGACAATTTTAAATACTCTTTAACAATAAAATATTTTAATATCTTTATTGGTATAGTTTGTTACAGAGACATTCATGACTTTTTTTAAACATTTCTTGAAGTATTACGAGTAAAATAATTTTGGCTTATATAATCTTTTTACCTGTTTATTGTCTTTATGTCATTGTTTCTCATCCATTATAATTATTTCTTTTTCTTGATTGTGTTTTTGTGTGGATATTTTATAAATACTGTAAATATAAAAGCAAAGTTTTGCTCTCCTCCTCCTCTCTCTGATCTGTTTTTATAGCAATTGTGTCAGACTGAGCCTCGGCCTATTTTAAATCTCTCATCTTCAGCAGGAATAAAAGACGCCACTAACAGCATCTGCTCTAAAATCAAAGCACCTCGTGTAAGTGCAAGCGGAGTCAACATAAAAAATAAATGTGAAAAAAAACATCTGAGATGCTGCATTGAAAAGCAAGCGAACTAATAAAGTTACAAATCCATTCTGTTTGACACTTTCATTTTTTAAAGGATTCCCTCTTTATCTTCCTTTCAATTTATTTCCAATGGCCAATTGTGGATTTACTGTTGCTTATACAGTATAACACCTGGTCTGATCAAGAAGCATTTTCCTTCCAGAGTCAAAATATATACAGTCAAAAAACATATCATCAAGCTAATGTGAATATGCCATGCCATAGTCTAGTTAAGGTTTAGCATCCAGTTCATGGTCAGCTTGTTGGGCTGAAATTAGCATCAGCAGTTCATGTGATTGGGTCTTGTACTGATATGGATGATAAAACCCTATGAACCCTGTGTGTGTGTGTGTGTGTCCTCGTATTCCATCTTTAGTCCAATGTTATAGCTTTTTTGAAAAAAAAAGATTTTAATTGAAGGGTTTCTTAAGCAGGGAGTATTTGTTATCTCAGAGTTATGCATGTTTATGCACATGTGTGAAGCACATATTATAACCATACATCATTTAAACATTTTTTTAGATGGAAACAATGTTTTTTTTGTCCTGGAGGAACGTCATTTCCTTTTAATAATTATATATTCTCATGAATTTGAGCTCAATTTGTAATGTCGGTAGTTTGTGCAAGAATGTTCTTTAATGTGCTACATCAAGACTTGCAATTCTTTTTTTTAAACAAAATTTTCCATGCTTGCTGAAATCCCCCTAAAATGGATTAGATCAGGGTGAGTAGACTTATGAGTGCTCCGAAAAGCAAATTCTACATCAAACATTCACCCAAATCTAAAGGGTTCAGAATAAATAAATTAGGATGTCTTACATGTCTAATACATGCTATTAACCTTGTCAGCCAGGAAGAACATCAATCCTCACTTGTAATGCAGAGAAAATGAGCCTCTTCTTCTCTGGACTCATGCTCTTCCTCTCAGCATGAATGAATCAATGCATCCAGCACAGAGTCTAGCCCTGCATGCCCCTCACACACACACTTTCACACATTAAGCTCAGTGAATGGTCAGTCTGCTTTTTATTAGGGTTTAATCACTATGTTTACTCTAGATATAAGAGCAGGTGTAATCGAAATTTAAAGCATTTGCATGTTGTAGATGTGCTGAAAGAAAGGTGTGGTTAAACCGTATGGCTGTTTTGAAAAGACAGAATAAGGCCTCACTCAATGCAGAAAAACAAATTGTGTCAGAGTGCCCACTTATATTCTGAACACATCCAGCATCCCAGCCTGTGACAGTTAGACGGCTCTGTAGAGCCATCGTGAAGATCCAGCTTAGTTCTTGATGTAATTAATTTAGTCTCAGGTTTAACTTTATTTTCTAAATAAACTTAAACTGTCAGTTAATATTCTCAAATAGGATGCAGTTGGGGTGGCATGGTAGCTTAGTGGGTCCTTTCTGTGCGGAGTTTGCATGTTCTCCCCGTGTTTCCT
>JAYDZG010000015.1:4232258-4242518 GCA_034509265.1 Microcambeva bendego | reverse complement strand
TCTCTCATACAGATGCATCTCAGTACAGAGCTTATTGTCAGTCTGCTGATGTGGTTTGTCGCAGAAAGACATTCACTGCAGGTTAATCTAGCCTGCAGGCATAACTATCTTTCAGATCTGCCGATCAATTATTTAGGGTTCAGAATTTGTAAGGGTTTGTCCATCATAAAGGAAAAACAGCTTCAAGAAAACCACAGACACATGGTCAAAGTTTGCTATTAAATGTGCTTTCTGGTCAACAGGCTGTGTGAATTAAATAGGAATCAGGATGTCAAATTCTTTGTAGCTTAACTTGACTGATTCAGTGTTGCCAGATTTTAATGTTTGTTTCCAAACAAAAACCTTTTCAAAATCCACCAACTGCATACAAATGCCCAAAATGACACCGGTAAGCAGATGTTTACGGAATGCACCATGATTAACATATTAATATCTGAAAATGTACAAATCAGTAATTATAAATTATAAAGGGCAACTTATAAAGGCCAAGAATAACTGTAGTGATGACAGTGGCAATGGAATTTTTTGGACTGGAAAGAATAACATGTCAGATAATCTTTTGACAACAGGTCAGGTGTGGTGGGAGAATGTATTCCTGCTGCTTTTGAAAGCAGTGTTTTTTATTTTACATTTATATTTTAAGCTGCAAAAATCATTACAAAATAGCACACCCACAAAAGCCTATTTACCACCAATCTACAACAAAACTACTGACCACACCAGACTGATATATGGAGTTTATAGACACATGCATTTACAGACAGACTCCTCACATTTACTAAAACAGCATGTAGCACTTAGCAACTACACATCATATTTGATGTCTTGTCTCCTCAATGGTGATCCTACCTTGATGTGCCCATCCTTACAGCAGTGTATGCCCAAGACCGAGAAGATGCGATAGCCCACATTTGTTCTAGCCCAAGAACATTTTAGTGGTTTGTGGCTTAAGCTACTCAATGGGTACTCATCATGTCTGCCTATCCTTGATTCTAACAATTATACATTTATCACAACTTTATCCTGTAAAGGCGTGTGGTGGGTCTGGACAAATTGCAGGAAACACCCATGAAAGAACCAGCACTCCATCACTTCTGTATTTCCAGTTGACCTGACTACATGTTTTTTGATTCATGCATCTGGGAATCGGAATCAGGACCATCTTGTACAAAAATTCTGGTCCTAATGTTTTGGCTGATCGGTGTAGACACAAGCATTGCTCCAAGACCAAAGGTGAGAGAGAGCACAGAACAAGAGCTTAAGAGAGTGAGTCCTCACAGTGTGACCATGTATTCATCTGCATTTTACTCTTTCATTGACTGTCAGAACAGACGGCATGCACAGACTGCCTGCTGTAGGTTAGTTTGACCTTTCGTTGCCTTCTATGTCTCATGCTCTTAGTCATATCTCCCCGGAGAAAGCCGATTATTGCCTCTCTCACCACAGAAGATTGACAGGTGCAAAAACAGCAAGACAACAAAGGTATGCACCGCAGTACAGCATCAGCATAAGAGTAAGAAGATGAATATATAACACAACTGTGCCTCAATGATCAGGACAAGGGTTTGTTATTTTCATCTGTTATCATACTCTTGAAATCTTCAAAGCCTGAAAGCCTTGAGACCTGACCAGGGCTCTTTAAAAATGAGCCGTCTGAAGAAAAAAAAAATGCACGTAAGACACTACCTTATGAAGAACAGACGAGCTGGCTGCAGGAAAGTGACGAGCGAGAAATTAATTACCGTCAGAGAGCGCGAACTGCCTGAGGGACAATGGCTCGCAAAATCATTAAAGTTCTATGCTTCACGCCACGTGACCAGGCAGCAGACCTGCGGCACTTAGCAGCACATAAAAGCATAATGAGATGTCTATCACATTGAATTAGACGTTTATGTCTCTTTTGCCGCTGCTCTCTGTGTCTCTTTGTGTGAGATGGACCGAGACTTGCGGTGATATGATACTGCAAAACGCTCTGAGGATGATGCTGGACTCTCAAACATCACCTCCAAGCTGTCTGGCTTTCACAGTCCATGTTTGGGAACATGACTGTAGTGATTTAGTGATTTGCCTACAAGCGCTTTTAAGTCAGGGATGGTTTTATGTCAAGACCTTATCCCTAAAAATTCTATGCTTGCCATCTGACCTCAGAAAGCAAAAAAATAAAAAATAAACAAAGAATAAATCCATCTATAGCATTTTATCACAGCAGTCACTACTACTATTGTTCTCCCACTAACACTATTACATCACAATTTACATTACACCAATACTACTACTGCTAACTAACACTTGTATTGCTATTACTACTAGTTCTACTTCTTCTAACATCTCTAACACTATGGCCATTACCATTATGACCACTGATAGCACTATTAGTACTACTACACCACATTTACTATAAATATTACTAACTATTACTAACTATCACTTACACCACTACTATTAACATTACTACTACTGCTACTACTATCACTATTACTACTAATTGTTGTGCAATTCCTACCAGAAATACTATTAATATTACTGTGACCACAACTAATATTACTATTAACACTACTACTACACTACTAGTACATCATCACCAATTCTACTATTAACATTAACTAATCCACACCTATTTCTATTACTATTACAACTAATAATTATAAGAATAAGAATAATAAGGATCATAGCATCAACAAAAACAATAATAATGCTTATAATGACAATGCTACTGAGATTTCAACTGTCATTACAATAATATTTAGAATAACAAAACAAATAATAAAAAAAAATGATTTATTATTAATCACCCCTAAGTTTTAATAACTATAAACACAACAGCCCACACGATTAACATGAGTTCTTAAAACTAGTAAAGAATAACTAACTAGCTAGATGGTGATGATAATCATCATGAATTCGGAATAGGACGTCCACCGAGGTCATGGTCAGGTCTCCACATCCTTTAGCAAACTCCGGGGCTAAGTTTAGGAAGACTGATCACTGTACTCATACTCCTGCACACTTAACATAAATCAGTCACACTTTTCCTAAGCCATTCACTCCACACCAGTGCACTGATGATACGGGTAGTCCTCCAGAGATTAAATAGAAACGCCAGCTTGCTCTGTGAAGATACAACCAGTGGCTAATAAAAGATGAAAAATATCACCCTGTCCGGTGGCGATTAGGACTATCACTCACCGGCGCCTTACTTTGTGACTCAGAATTAAAAGCACTGGAACTGACTGAGCTTTCATTTACAGCGACTGTCAGCACTCGAGTTTTAGCCACATTCTCACAGTCACTGTATCATCTGAGCGCTGCATCTCACCCACATTTCATGCTGCAGGTAGTCAGCTCTGATGGTTCTGACAGGTTTACAGGTTAAAGTTGCTTTTTATTGGCAGTATTTTGTTGATGTTTATGGTGGAATGTATGATTGCTCAGATCAGCTGCTGTGAGATCTTAATGTGCAACCACACATATGAAAATGCAGTGAGGAATGCTAACACTAGCTATTATTAATTCTACCAGATACACTTACACACAGTCTGACACACTCACTCATTACGAAATACTGATTGCCTTCATTCATGTCCTTTTCCACTGCACAGTGGCCTACGTATAAAGCCCTAAGAATTCATAGCCATGAACATTGCAACAAGTTGCAACTGCTGTGAATCTAAGGTTTGCATTTAGTGATTTAACATTTTTCATTGGTGCAGCATTCAAGTGCCTCAGGTTTAGTATGCACTACATGCCATTTTTTGCAATTCAGTTAGCAATTGCTTAGCCAAAATTTCCTAGAAGTATTTTTTTTAATCTTATCATTTGATGTATGGTGTGGTCTGTGTTCCGGGTCCTTTCCTGAGTAGAGACTGCATGTTCTTCTCATGTGAACATGGGTTTCCTCTGGGAGCTCTGGTTTCCTCCCTAAGTCCAAAAACACAGAATTGCCCTGTAGGTGAATGTGTGTGTGTGTGTGTGTGTCCGCCATTCGATGGACTGGCACCTAGTCCAGGGTGTTTCTGTGTGCCTTGCTTCCACTGAATGCAATGGGGTACTATTGACTATCATACACTTGGCTATATGACTTATGTGTATTGGGGCTGTTTCATGTAGGGAAGGACCAAAAATGTTTGACTTGGGCACTTTGTTTGAACAAACAACAAAACAATTGGTCTTTAATGAACAACTAAAATATTTTAGTGTTTTTATAAACGAGACACACTTAAGAATTTCCAGACTTTATTAGAATTTTCTTCTATTGCTACTCAGCACACACTGGTAACTAGTGACTCTTAAACTACACTCCTTAAAAAAAGATTAAAATACAATAACGAGGTTCTAGTTCGTATTCGAAATCACCCAATTTCATGCAAAATTCATAGAAACACTAACGGAAAATGTGTTGTAAGAATTTTATATGATTAAAGTCACCAGTGGATCTCTGTACTGATCACAAAACATTAAGTTTTAATACACTGGCGCAAGCCAACTTGCAGTAATGAGACATTGCTTCAATGTAATCTTTACATTCTCCGGTGAGGTTAATTTTATCCCACCGTCATGTCCTAATAACATTTAGAAATAACAGTTAGAATTCGTCTGCTTTTTTAAGAACGATCAGAATTTTTTATATCAGCACACATTACCAAGTACTGTCGCCTCACAGCTAGAAGGTCCTGAGTCCTCCTACAGTCCAAAAACATGCTCTCAGGTTAACTGGAGATACTGAATCATTCTATAGGTACCTAGCCACAATGATGCATTAACCAGTGCACTGTACTGGTTCCAAGCCCGGATAAATAGGGAGGGTTGCGTCAGGAAGGGGACCCGGCATAAAAACTATGGCAAATCAATGCCGTGGATTACGATCTTCTGGCAACCTCTAAAGGAAGCAGCTAAAAAACAGACTCCTTTATCCAACAGCACTTACAGTACTCTAAGCTAGACTATAATCTAAGCAATTGAGGGTTAAGGGCAACCTGACAGTCCATTACTAGTCCAGTAACTACCCTAAAGAAGAGAGGGCTAAGAAGGACTACAGGCAAAAACAGGCCTTCTTACATTCCTACAGAGCTGTAACACATTTAGAGGAGTACACTGCCCACCTGTATTGATTTGGCACTCGAGCCAGTGACCGACCAGACAGCAGAAGATATAGCTGCACAGTGACTACTCATTAAGCCATCTCTTTTTTAGACACATCCAATTGTGTTTGTTGAGCACCTCACCAGGGTGTTTTGCCTTTCCAATCCAGGTCTCTGTAGTTCTGGAGCCTATCCCAGCTTTTAAATGGGCACAGGAACACCCTGGATGGAAAACCAGTCTATACATACATGCACAAGCACACATATCCACCTTTGGGGCAATTTGGTGTCTCAAATTAACATGACTTCATATTTTGGATTGTGGGAGGAAACTCATGCCACCAAAGGACCACTCCACCTGGGGATCGAACCCAGGACCTTCTTGCTTGGTGACCGAGCTCCCCACTGAGCCTTATACCAACCATATATGTTTAAATATAATAGTCTGCACTGTAGGATAGGACTGCACTGTGCATTAATATCTTCCCCTGACGTACTGATCCACTTTCTGATCTGGCAGATGGTATCAAGAGACTCGATTTAAACCAGCACTGTGGCCTTCAACACCCAAGAGTCTGATTGGCTGGAAATCACAGACTGCTCCACGATGCTGAGTTTGAATTGCTAAAATATTAAAAAAGTAAAATAAAAGAGTTGGTTTTGTTAAGTTGCATGAATAGATAACGATTAGTCCTGATGTGGGCAGACTAGATGCTGACGGCGGTTGTGTCGTAGCTCGTGACTGCTGCAGACGACCTCCACCCACATTCGACGTGTTACAAAACAACCTTTGATATTATTCATGATAGCTAACCCAGAGGAATACACAATACAGCCCAGCTATTATCTGCCTCATCATCCTCATCCGACGACTATGCAGGAAGTGCAGTGCGTCAATGCTTCTGTCCCCAGGCATCCTGAAAATAGAGGGTAGAGGTCAGGGTAAGACATAATGCCTGATCCTTTACCTGATGATTTAGCATTGGAGGTATAGGCAAACATGAATACCTGAATGATGCACAATAATTACGTGTGTAAATTTCCATGTACAAAACTATGGTCTATCATTTCTTTGTTTACAGAGAAATAATAATAATTATATAAATATAATTCTTATTAAAGCATTATTCATTTTAAGTAAAATATAGTTCTTATTATAATTATTTTTACTATTATTAATTATATTACAAAAACTTATCATGAAGAGGACACCAAAATTAGCTACATAATTTACTGTGTAAGTGTATTAAATTAGAGCAAAATTGGTGATAGGGTTAAAAGAGGTCATATGAAACAATTGGACCTGCTGGAGGGTCTGTTGGTGTTACAGGTTAATAAAATAACATTTTACATGAGGAGACACTGACGAATTCCTCCGTAATGTCCTGTCAAATAACATGTTGCCTTTAGTGGCTAACAGGCTCCATTCTGTCCCTATTTAACTAATTTACTACATCCCATCCACACGCCAGTGCTCTCAGTAATCACACATTTTTGTAGGCGTACAATGGATGGATTGGAATGTAAAAGTTAATACAGAGTAGATTAAATGAAAAGAAGGCTCTGAGTATGAATAATGCAGTTATTTCAACAACACGCTTCCCGTGAGCGAATACCTTCGGATCTCAGAAAGAATTTGTGAGTAAAATACATTACGGAGAAGATATAGAAATGGAAAATAGATGGGCATAGAAGGGGGAGACCCTGTCAGCACGCTGTCACCTCCTCTGCCAGAATAAATCCATCAAACGCTGAAATAAATCGGGCCGCGCTGATTTGCATGACTATGGTGGGAAAAAAAAGACTTGGCGAGGCAGCGCACGCTGCTTAGACGGATCCCGCTCTACGAATAGAAGTGCTACGCCGATCCAGAAATCTTCCATTGTCTGCTCCTAATGGGTGTGTTCAACGATATGAGCTCATGTGGAAATGCCAGCCTGGCATTATTGTTTCACTGTAATGGAAATCAAATGAACAATTTGGAGGCATTAACGGCGCCAAGAGGAGATCTTATTTCATTTCCTAAGCCTTTGGTTAACTTACTGCATGCTGACCTTGTTTGGATGGAGTTCAAATATGTTTCTAAAGTTAAACAGTATTCAAAATGGATTTTTAATGGAATCTGGTTTGTTTATGTTGCTTATCAGAGGGTAGATGAGTATTATTTATCTGTGTTAATTACTTATGGACAAGGGCATTGGCACTGTGATGGACTGGAAACATGTCTGGGGTGTTCCTGACAAAAGCCTTATTTGTCAATCATGAAGGCATGGGCAAAACTGTGTAGGAAAAATAACAACCAATCAAAACACACATTGAGTATTTAGAGCTGTGAATACCATATTAAATAGTAAATATACTACACTATACTATACTATACTATAATATAATATACTAAATAGTATATTAAAGTATTTGACCACCCATTCTAATTATTGTGGTTTGTTTATCCCATTATAACAGGTTTATTTCAGGACTGACCCCCTGAAATAGTGCTGTATAGTATTGGTGGCATTATTTGTATTGTTGTTATGATTTTACTATTTTCTTCTTCTTCTTCTTCTTCTTCTTCTTCTTCTTCTTATTATTATTATTATTATTATTAATATTAATAATATTATTATTATTAGTGGGTGGCACTGTGGCTAAGTAGGTACCTCGCAGCAGGAAAGTCCTGGGTTCGATACCCAGATGGGGCGATCCAGGTCCTTTCTGTATGAAGTTTGCATGTAGGTAGTACAAAAATATGCATGCAGGTTAATTGCAGACACTAGAGTATCCTATCTATTCCTAGCCACAAGGATGAATAAACCAGTGCATTGCTTGCTGGTCCCAAGTCTGGATAAAAAGAGTTGTGTCAATATGGGCATTAACAATAAAAAACTATGCCATTTCAGTAATAGAGATCACGATATGCTTTATCGACCCATAATTGAAAAATATTGTTTTATCCAGTATGTTGCAACTTTACACATCTTGCACATGACAGACTAAACATAATAAAATGTTTAAAATGCATTTATTTCAGGTTTTTGTCATTTTGCAAGCATACACTACCTTTAGGTTATCAAAATTAGGATTTCTCTGTAATATATAGAAATAGTACTATTTTATTTTCTATCTAATTAAACACATAAACTACATTTGTAGTGCTAAAGGAGGTGATGGGGTTGATGTACACTATGCTTGCCAGTACAGTCAATCCAACCTTTTTTCAGGTGTAATTGGAGCAGTAGAGGTGAAGATAGGCAGATGCTGGCTGCTGTTTTAATCTCGCTAATTTGTCTCTTACTCATGCTCCAGTGCCCATGGTACCAGGTCAGTGCCTGAGTGTAGTTGATTAGAGGTGCAGCCGTGTGTGTGTGTGTGTGTGTGTGTTGAGGGGGTCGTGGAGTATGAAGTACAGATGCAGCAAGTCCCTCAGTGAGAATGTTTCCACTGGGAGAGAGACAGCTGTGGCACAGCATCAGGGGCGTTAACGAGCCTTATCACACATGCACACACACACACACACACACACTCATGTGTGAATGTGTGCGTGCAAATACACACAGAAATATTTTCTGCCACACACATACATATGCATTAACAATATTGAAAATTATCGTGGGAAAATTAACAATAAAACAAAAGGAGCCAAAACCATGATTCCAATTCATCATGCCAACATACACTTAACACGAAAGTATTTTAGGTGTTTCTAACATCTAAAATCAATTAATCAATATTTATTTTTACAGATTTTAATTTCTGGTGACAAGACAGTTTTGGCAGACACTGTCATGGACACTAAGCCACCTTGAAAAAAATTAATGCACCAATTCCCACAGACACTCTTAACAGGGACACAATGTCAAGCGGATCAGCAGTTAAGGTAGTAAACTATTAATTTAGTGTAAATAATTTGAGAGTTCATGCCCCAATCCCTCCAATCTGCCACTGTTGGGCTCTTTGCCAAGGCCCTTGACCCAGAGTCACTTAGATTGTATCTTAAATTACTTGGAAATGGAACCCTGAAAAATTCCAAATCAGTCATATACCATGTCAGCTTCGTTATGTAGGTGAACATTATGCCAAATCTGGTGACACCATGAAATCTAGGATTTTAGGCACAGGTACACTCTGAACAGGCACAAACCACTTTTAATTCATTTGGAACAATTTATTTATGAAACAATTGCTCATGAAGTGGCTCATGATTTTTTTCAACTTCTGTATTCAGTGGGTGGTAGAGTCTGTGCTATAGAGCTCAAGAAACCCAGGCTTGATCCATAGTTTCCTCAATTTGGCCTGAGCACATGAGTGTGAGTGTAAAATGCAAAGTGATTGACCGGCCTTTTTTTCCAGGATGTATTCCCATGGTTCATCCCCTGTCTGGATCCACTATAGATGACTGATTAAATAAAAAGAACAGACACATGACAGATGCACAGAATCATTGTCTCTTTTTTATTTTACAATCACCAGATGAGCAGATACATCATTTAAAAAAAGAAATAAACCTGTCAAAAATTATCATACAATTTTCTCCATACAGATTTTGTACAGAATAAGACGACAGTTTAACATCATGATCTCATATTAAAGAGGACAGAAGTTTTAGGGGTCTGCAGACTTTACACAGACCCGATTTATTTTTATCCAATAAATATAAACTGTAAAATAAAATTGTTGTTAGCTGGGCATAGTGGACACCAGGGCACAACCTCAATGGATTCCCATAGTCATTTCAGATTACACCACTGTGCTACATATACACATAGGAAGCTTAACATAGAAGCAGACGTGGGTTCAGGGACCATAACATGACTAGGCGATGACAAAGTGCTGGGCATCAAACATAAATAAGGATGTGAGCGAGAGAGGGGGTGGATAAACACTGGATTTATTGTCCGTAATGATGGAGTGTGATATAGAAAATAGAACAGGGCTTTAAAGTTTGAAAATTTACATAAAAAGGAAATTATTATTGGGTTAATCTAGTCTAGAGGTTGTTTACCTGGTAAGGCATGGGTTTGGCTATTCCTAGCTCCACTTCATGGACTTCCCCATATGTGATGGTGCCTAAATCGAATGAAAGTTATGGGAAAAATACCCATGCACATTAAAGCATCGTTGATGTTAAATATTGCCAAATGTGAGTTGCTAAATACAATTTTAGGGCAGTTGTAGCCTAGTGCTT
>JAYDZG010000015.1:4218786-4232095 GCA_034509265.1 Microcambeva bendego | reverse complement strand
TTTGAAAATTTACATAAAAAGGAAATTATTATTGGGTTAATCTAGTCTAGAGGTTGTTTACCTGGTAAGGCATGGGTAAAGCATCGTTGATGTTAAATATTGCCAAATGTGAGTTGCTAAATACAATTTTAGGGCAGTTGTAGCCTAGTGCTTAAGGTACTGGATTATTCGAAAGGTTGCTGGTTCAAGCTCCACCACTGCCAGGTTGCTACTCTTGAGCAAGGCCCTCATACTAAATTCAATACTAATTTTCTGCTGCAGGGAATGCAAATCGTGTCGGCTAGATGGTGCCCAGTCAACAGTTAGCAGAGCTGAGTTTTGAACCACAGGTGTGCTAGCTGAATGTTGGAAGTAATCATTTAATGTAGTTACCTTACAAAATACTAATTTGTCACTGCATGTAGTGCAGTAGTATGCAGGATGACTAAAGATGCAGCTACACTTTATTCACATGTAGTTAGATGATGAGAATGATGTTTCCAACTGCCTCAACCCTCAAAAACATCTGTCCATTTAGATGTCTAGGGATAACTATGAAGAGTAGAGCAAAGCCTATTTTCTCAACAGTTGCCGTGCAGGTTTCCTCCGGGTACTCCGGTTTCCTCCCATAGTCCAAAGACATGGTCCCAGGTTGATTGGAGAATCTGAATTGTCCTATAGGTACCTGCGATGGACCTGCGACCCCATCCAAGGTGTTAACATGTGCCTTGCACCCGTTGAAGAGCTGGGATAGGCTCCAGCACCCCTCCCTGAACCTAATTAGGATAAGGGGTTAAAGAAAATTATTGTTCAGTTCATTATCATCATGATGTTCACCAAGACATGGTCAAACACAGAAGCATTCGCATTTGCTTTACATATAAATCAACTTCATTTTTTGACTATTTGGATTGGTTGGAAAAACAGCTAGAGAAAGTAAAAGAGAAATAACTAGAGACAGAGATGTGGAATGCTGCCTATCTGATCGGAGTGTGTAGAAAAGCTGCAGAGAGCCACTTGACATTTGGCCTGATTCAAAAAGCTCTGGTGAGGGAAACTAGTCTGATGAAAAGTCTCTTGCTCTGAAGCTCGTTTCTTTCCTCACTGGCAACCTCTTCCTCGCTGTTCCATCTCATTCATTCTCCAATCTGTCTCTCTGTCAGCCTATCGATCAATCTCCTTATTTTACCTCTCTCTCCTTTTCACTTTTCTTCTCTGTAGCGTTTGTTAATCTACAGCGTCAAACAAATTACTGAATGCTTTAAAGTTTCTGAATTTCTTTACCAAATATCTATGCAATGATTATTGATTTTCAATGAAATCATAAATTTAGATTTACATGATTATACATTTTGCCCAAACCAATGTGGTACCGTGTTTACTTTTCATTCCTGTTGACAAAGACACCAATCTGGGACCACACATTTGGTTTTGACATATGACCAGGAATAAAGTTAGAGGAGTCATTGGCAATGATGAAGTTAAGCAGCACTAACTATTTGGATTACCTCCCTTCGGTTACTCTCAGATATTTGCTCCTATGGACAAAAACAGACACAATAGGTAATGTCTAATGAAGGTAATGTCTGCAACTGCGACCCCTACTGTCAGTTCAAAGTGCCAGCATGAGTATTGAAGGATTTACCTTTATTACTCATTCAGTCATACTGCAGTATAAAGTATTTTAATCAAAGTTGTCAAAAAGCAAAGCTGATAAAAGGAAAGATGGAAAAAATATCCATAGTGTGAACTAGGCACAAGTTAGCACTCAGTTATCCAGAGTGTACCTAATAGGAAGGATGTGATAGGAGTGACTGTTAAAGCAAATGTGACATTTTCTTACTTTTACTTGGAGCAATTAGCATGCAGTACAGTGTGAACCCTAAACACATTGTAATATCGCTGATCTTCGATGCCAGTCTGACTTGATCTGGATTTATAGTTTTGTTTTTTGGATAACGCTATCATCACACTATAAGCAATTACTTTATTAAACTGATGCAACAGCATGTCATCAACGTTATATTCCACAAATTCCAGTGCTGTATTAAATTAGGATTGATAGTGCACAGTTAATGAAGGCTAATGAGGCTTCAAGACTGATAAATCAGCATTGATTATCTAAAGTAACACCACATAGTCTAATGATAATGCAATATGCTAATTCGGCCGAGAGGAGAGAGTTAATTCGGCGTTCAGAGCACTTCGGTTTGCAGGAGGCTGGCACGATGCGGTCGACCAGAGGTGCATGGGAAAGAGTCTGGCTCAGGAAGTGTGGTAGCCTCGGATCATTCCTAATCTCATTACGTGGAAAGCTACATAAATCCGTGTAATGGGGAGAAAGGGGCACGGTGGGATTATTTGCCTCCGTGCTTTCTCTCTCTGTCTGTGCCAACCTCTCTCACCCTTTTCCCCTCCCTCTCTTTCCCTGCTATTTGCTGTCGAGTGACTTCAATCATCACTTCAGCCAAAACACATTAAGCTAGTTTGTCTAAAAAAAAGACACTCTGAGTGCCACGTTTGATTTGCCATAGTGATGCATAGCCGGTGCATTACTTTGGAGATTAAACAGGATATTCTGAATATCAATACAGCTGAGCTGATGGATGACTGTCCTAGTATATAATAAAGGGATGTCCAGCGAACCCACATGGGAACGGCTGCACAATGATTAAAACAAAAGCAACCCTAGATTGCAACACACTCACACCGATACACACCCCTCCAAACGACATGAACACAATACTGCCTGACAAAACAGATATTTATCCCCGCCCTATAAGTAGGTTAAAATAAACACCAACACATTTATTTTTTTTGTTCTTAAAAGTCAACAGATTCGTCTGGATAAAACCCAGACCGGCAAACAATATGTTACCGGTTACAGGATGGCCATTACTGCATTTGAATGAATTGGGTGATGGATGTAAAGTGCTTGAGAGCTTTTAACCAGAGGAAAATGAAGGTGATGGATATTTAAGAGAGAACGAAAGGACAGACAAAGGACAGCACTGAGTCAAAGGGACTGGAATTATACTGATCCACAGCAAGGGGTTGGAAGTAAAAGGGAGAACATTTATAAAGAACTTTACGTTCAAAATGATTGCATTGACACCAGCAACTGTATGTATGTCCTTAAAACCTCTTCTCCTGTTTGGCTCTGAGCGAAAGGAAATCACAGTCAAATCAGTTTCAACCTGATTAGACCCCCTTACAAGGCTCCGTGGGTAAAATTTTCCAATGAGTGTCCGTATGTCTCATGGATGTCAAACTTACCCAGGGACCCAACTCTGACTGTTGTGTGACTGAGTAGGACACGCAAACATCCCCATCCCCATTCCCAAGCCGATGCCCATCCCGACCCCTTGGGAAAGGGATCCATCATAGTTGTAGTCCATTCCCGTGGAGGAGTCCATGTAATCGTTGAGGAGAACGGACTCCACGTCACAGTCCAAGCTGCTCTGATGAAGCTCCAGGTCTGACTGATGTAGCCTGTTGTCACTGGGCTGAAGATTACTAGGTTGGTGACTGCCATGATAATTAGCATTCTGGGCTGGATGACGCTGGTAGTATCCATGCCAGGGTTCAGTCAGATCCTGATGCTGAGCACCTGGGTAAGCCTGATGCCGGGGTTGGGGTGCCGAGGCCAGGAAAGAAGGGTCCTGGGGCACGTCCATAATGCCAGCAGGATTAGGAGGTAGGGAAGTAGAGGGGAGGTGGGCGCGTGTGGCGAACAGATTGGAGGATTTGTGGTTGTAAGGTTGTAGCATTTCATTGTTGACCCTCGGAGATAGAGCCGGCTGTCTTGAGTTGCTATGCTGCATATGGCTGTGCATGTGGTTCGGATTGGAGCTGGAATTTAGCTTGTGGTTGTGCTCATGAGTTTGGTAGTCATGAGCAGGGTGGTGTTTAGAACCATGGCTGTAGTCGAGGTGGTGCTTGTTGGGGTTTTGACTGTGATGCATATTTGAGTTTTGCTCATGGTTTGATCCATGGTTATTATGGAGGTTTTGATTGGGATTGGAATTCTGGCTGTGATTGTGACTGCGCCTCTGATCGTGGCCGTGAGGTTGCAGAGCACTATTAGATTGGGACATAAGCGTGTGGGAAACTGCTCCTTGACCCACCACATCCTTCCCACAATACTGTGGCACACCCGTTAATAAGCTCTCCAGCGCATTGTTCTCTGAGTAAACCCTAAGGGGGCGCTGGAAGTTGGTTGGCTTGTTTTCCTGGATGGTCTGCATGGCCCCATGATGTCTCAGTATGCCTAAAGAAGGTTGACCATAGTACGAGGTCTCTCCTTTGGGTTCCAGGCCATAAGGGTATCCATTGCATTTCAGTTGCGATGGCTGAGAGAAGTCCTCATCCAGGCTAATGGCTCCTGTAAGGTCAGCCAGTTGAGGGAGCTCTACTGAAGGGCAGTGCCCACCAGTGCCAAGCGCAGGTGATCTGGTAGTGGTAGGGCTTGGGTACAGCCGAGGGGAAGCTGAACAGGACAAGCCTCCCTCTTCTGGTTCATCTGGCTCAGCTTCAGCGATGATCGGCGACAGACACCCACTCAGTGTCGACGCTGACGAACTAGTTCTAGAGTGCAGGTCTGCCCAGGCATCAAACTCATCACTCCCAACCCCCATGCCACACTTTCCGGCTGGGCTTCCATGCTCGGGGGATCCTTGCATTCCAGGCCCAGCACCAAGTCCCCTGCCCATTCCGGCAGCATTTTTTCGGCTGATCCGTCCCCGGGTTTTTTGGTACTTCGTGCCATTGTCCATTGAGGCAGCCCGCCGCCGAGGGCCTTTGCCCATTTTTCCTCCTTCTGGATTTAGCATCCACCAGGAACTCTTGCCTGTTCCTTCATTCTGCACACGAATGAACCGGGTGTGCAGAGACAGGTTGTGGCGAATAGAGTTCTGTAGAGACAAACAAGGGATGAGAGAAAGACAAAAGAATATTGTTAAATGTTTCAAGTATATTCAAGTAAATTAATTGCAAATTATGTATAACAGTCGAAATTTTGAGTCGTAAAGATAATTTTGATGCATTAAATTGGATTTTGGAAAAGCATAAACTAAATATTTTGACACAATTCCTAAATATTAGTCATAATTTTATAATTATTTGCACTTTCCTCCAAATTTACACATTTAATTTTGTCTTTTACTGCTGGAGAACACCTGATTGCATCCAAGGAGAGCATGCCACTGTTCGTGCATCCTCCGACACACAATCTGCACAGGAGTCTCTTCCGCTAAACAAGGTCCTTGCAGTGTGTAAAGATCCAACCCCTATTTAGCCCAGTCATCCTGCAGTAGCAAACCAATGGGTTTCTGTTGCAGGCACTGCCAATTGGACTTGACAGATGGTGACCAGCCGACCAGTGGCAGTGGATGAGTTTTAATGCTCCAACTAACAGCTCATCAAAAAACTTTGAGGCAACAGCAAAGTATTGAAGCATTAATTGTAAGCCAGACATTAGTGTCTGACTTCTTAAATGCTCTTTACTGAGAGATCACTGATGTACTTTAAAATGATGTGGAAAGTGTTCACACAATTTGAACTGGGGCAGAAAGGAGGTGTCGCAGGCATTTTGATATGCTCAAAATGTTTCCATTTTTAAAGTAAAAATACAAATATAGGCATATTCCACGCACAAGCTTTGAGTACTTTTAGTAGTATTTGGATCCCCCAGTGTACCAATCAGAAATGTTTTAGCAAAGCAGGAACCTTTTGCCACCTCTACACACATTTGTTTAATTCAATTTATGGCTACTACTTTGCAACAAACTTATTTGCCAATTCACTGACAGTCAGCACCTGTACATGAAAAAAATGTAATATGTTGTTGAATGAACACAGATCAGCATGCCTTGCACCCGTTGAAGAGCTGGGATGGGCTCCAGTACCCCTACCCGACCCTGATTAGGATAAGTGGTTAAAGAAATGATGATGATGAACATAGATAGACCTTTTTGTGATGTCTGTTCATGTTGTAACTGTCTACAAAAGAAGCACTAAAAAGTAAACAAGTCAGCAAAGAGAAGCATGTATATAAGAATCGTTAAAAACCAAAGAATCACAAACTAGTGTTCATCGATCAGCCATGTAAGGTGTAACACAAGAAGAAGAATATCCAAATTAAAAAAAAAAAATTATAAAGCGAAATAGAGTCTCAATTAAATGGAATAAAGTGAACTCAGATTAAATTAAAGTGGAATTTTGGACTTGTATGGTATACAGTACATAGAGATCTTGGAATAAAAACCCACTCCAATCTGCCAGGAACTTAAATTGGGAAGAAAGTAACCCAAAGCAACATGGGAGGGGTTGCACAGTTTGATGCCAAGAAAAAACATATTTATATCAGAGAACCATGGGGTTTCTTTCATGCTAGAGAACAACTGGGATTTTCTGATGATTTACTAATTAATTATTTTGCCCAAATCAGCACCCTTATGAAATAAATAGCAAAAAGCAATTTTAAAGACATTATATGGTGAAACAAAGAGCCAGGTTTCAAACTGTAGGGTCTTAATTACAAGCCACCTACACTCTAAGATATGGTGTTGGTAGCATCATGTTTTAGAGATGTCTTTTATGAACAGCTATAAGGATTCTGACAGACAAGCAGAAGAAGTTAATGTTGGTTCTAATAGAAAGGTCTTTACACAGGAGATCAAATATTCAAAAATGATTCGCCAGCAGGTCCTGATTTCAAAGTAAGCGGTTGTTCTACTACGTTAAATCGGACTATAAGCTGCAGATCAATGCTCATCAGGCATCCCTGCCTTGCCATGGCACACGTTCCCTGACTCACCCTGCTGACAGCCGAGTCATACGCACGTACTCGCACGCGCTCACCAAGGCAACCACATCAAACCGTCGCCAAGGTTACCAAAATGAATCACACGTGGCAACACGATCGCAGACGCTCCTATCGATTGCAGGTCCGCGTCTGCGAGGGGAAGCCAGTGAGGGAGGCGAGTTGAAGAGAGGCGCAATCCTGGCACACTACTGTGCTGGATGAACACCAGAACAAAGAGAACAGAAAAGGAAAGGAGGGGGCTGAAGACCATGCCAAGATAAACCATATTTAGATCAGAGGAACAGATGAAGTAAACATGGGTTTCTTTTTTCTGCAAGACAACAATGGGGATTTTTTTTGAGAATTGAATAATAATTATACTAAGTTCTCTTTCAGATAGCAAAATGAAAAAGTGCTTGCTGTATATGAAAGCCTACACAATGTACGGAAATCAAAGACTCCAACAAACTGTACATAGACCTTAAACATTCCTAGAGACACTTTTGGAAGTGCTGTCTTAAAGCTTTAAACGTATGGCAGCCGCAAACCTTCTTTGCTGTGAGATCAAAATTTCATCTAGGACAAAATTTCATCCAGAGGTCTTAGCAATCTCAGCAGGACCTGGCAAAACCACTGCAATTGCTAACTGGTTGAATAAATCAATTAAATGAAGATATTAAATGCTTTGCATAAACATTTTATGGAAGGTAGCTTTCTCTTCAAGTATGGATGTGCCCCTGAGCACAAACAAATACATGAAGAAAAATCTTGGAAAGAATGGAATGAAATTCCAGTGGCCTACAAGGAGCCCTGACCTCAGCTTCACTTTGGAATTAACTGAACCATCGAATGGGACTTTTCTGTTAGAATAGCTGAAATGATCTCATAGAGTTTAAACTTTGTTTTTAAAATAGTATGTCCAACATCATAGTAAGATATCTATGTATGATCAGTTCTATGGAGTAAAAAATTAAAAACTGCTATTGTTTGGCTGGATGGATAACTGATAGAGGCCTGTATGTCTCTAAAACGCAAGGTTTTTGGCCAGAGGGACACTATCCCAATGATCAGGTATAGAGCTGGGTCAATGATGACATGGATACAATTTTACTTTACCTTGAGTAAAGAATCAGTTCTGGCAAATCCTTGCTGGGATTTAAAGAATGCAGTTGCACCAATTAAATCCATGAAAATTCACTGCAGGAGAAGAGGCGTCACAAGCTTGGTAGCAGTGGTTTCCTCTTTCCTAGTCTCCCATGAATCCTATTTTTACTTAGTATTTTTCAAATTTTGGAATCGTGAACACTGATCCTCCCGTCCCAATGAGCCAATTACCTTGGCAAGATAAGAGAGCTGAGCTGAAGATAAGCTCCATGCTGAAAGAGCCGAAGGTGCTCTTTAGCCAAACCCCCCGCCTTACTCTCCTCAGCTTTCCAAAAGGCCGATTCTCCAACCCATGCCGACAGGCAAAAAAAAGTGCCACTTTGAGTGTTCTCCCTTTCAAAGTGGGAAGAAATTGGATAAGCGAGGTGTATTTATGTTCTCGGTCCCCCCTCTGAGCAGCTCCTATTCTCAACCAGCAGCTCAGCCAAATGACACGAGCCCACATGCTGGTGTAATAGCCCAATGTTGTGGAGCCACAGCAGGCAGAGGGCTGACTTAATCAAAGGCAAACCGAGTGACGGAGACAAAAAAAATTGCCCCACGTCAGGTGATCCGAGACCCGCACTCTCATGGCTACGCGACAACTGGTGTTCAGTGCATATTGTAACCATGGTGACTGCATTAATACCAAGGAAAAAAGCAGGAATTAAAATAGGGGAGAGAAAATGGGAATTATAAGACGTGGATTATGGATGGAAAAGACAGAGCGCTGTTTGATGCTCCGGGTTTCTTGTCAGGAAACTCATCAATTCACTTGGGAGCTTCAATCATCAGCAGTCACGCTGCTGCAGAAGCCGTCTCAGAGGACTGGTGATTAGCAAGTCAAGTATAGGCTGCACGCTCTGTGACTATCCATAGCCAGCCAAAGTCTGCCATTGTGCACCGCTGAACACTGAATGACAAATGAACAAATGATCTTCTTGTTCCTCAGGTGAATCAGGATTCATCCTGAACATGACAAGCCAAAAACACACGCCTGTGTCATACAAAGACTGATTTTGAAGATTTTGTGCTCTTGTTTACGTCCATCTTTCTCATTTTGGAACTGGTTTCGGAACTGGAGGTCATGAGAGGCATCTTGGGGGATAACAAAAAGACAGTGGTGGACCCGAATAATTTCTTCCCTGTCATAAACACATACATTTTGCAATCTATACATACAACCAAACCATACATGCACCAAATGAACTTGCCAACTTTGACAATTTGCCCATAGCCAATATATAGAAGTTCTGAAAATTTGAGGATTTAAAGAATTAAAGGTTTCAAACCATCACATAGACAGCAAAAACCAAAGATCTATCTAACTAATGTAACATTACAGTGGACAGTCTATAAAATGCTTGGCTAGGTGACGTGGATGTTATAATAAGCGAGCATAAGAATTTGAGGGCCAAATTTGATTGCTAGATGAGGCTAGATGTCAGAGCATCTCCAAAATTGCAGCTCTTGTGGGGTGTTCCTGGTTTGCACTGGTCGGTATCTATTAAACAGGGCCATGGGTGCCCAAGGCTCATTGATACACATGGGGAGCAAAGGCTAGTATAAATGACGAGCTACTGTAGCTCAAATTGCAAAAGTTAATGCTGGTTCTGTTAGAATGGTGGCAAAATACACAGTCCATCGAAGGCCATTTGTATACGGAGTAGAAAAAGTGGGACCAACAGATTATAAGGAATGTGGTCAAAATGTTATGCCTGATTGATGTAGTAAATTCTCTATTAAAATATATCCCAAAAATATGTTTCCCCCAAAAAAATTATACCAAGCCCAGAACATGGCACCTACAGTATATGTTAGGGACTGAATACTTTTTTCCAAGATAGTCGGTTTAATTCTGTGGCTCCGCTCTTAAAAAGCACAAATTCCCCTAGTTAAGTCTCACTTGCACAACCACATTGTGGGTTGTGGTGAGCTTCTGCAAATAGCAAGTCTGTGGCTCCATGTTTGACCCAGACAGCCTTTGGGTTCTCTTCTGAGTCACCGACTGCCCAGCCTTTCCAATCCCTCCCACACGTAAATCCTTGGCATCCCACCCACTCAGACAAGCATCTCATCCAGAGAATCCACACCCAAATACAATCTTCTGACCGCACGCCCTTCTACCGAGGCTGTCTAGCAATCACACTTAATCCCACTCCAAACCAGGGTAACCCTAGAAAATCACGGTTTAATCCCGGTTAAATCTGACTGTTCCTCACCTAAGTGTCAAGTCAGGAGCTGTCGTAAAAGCACTAGGGATCATACGCTCCGGGCGGGAGATAGACAATGACTGATAACTATAATAATCAGTGCAGAGCTATTACTGATAAAAATAAATAGGGCTTCAAAACAGATGGCTTTCAGTTGTTGTGGCTGAAAGAGACAATAAACATTGAAGAGAAAGGACTGATTGCAGCTCAACAAATAATGCACATGGATGTACGGAAAAGACTCGTCTTTTTAACCGTCTGGCAACAATTAAAATTGTCCTCCACCCTCAGGTTTTATGTTGGGTCGTTCTGCCCACATCAAGTCTAGAAAAATGTCTTGCTTCATTTAAAGTTCCTCAGACTGACTCGAATAAAAAACAAAAAAACGTGTCCTCTGAGTTCTAGGTTTGATTAACAGTGACCAAAGTAAGTGGACAACTGATCATCTACTTATTTAAAACGTATTTACTTTTTTTTGGAGTGTGAAAAAATTCTATATGCTTTATGAGTAACAATCAATACATTTTCTGAATGCTACCTGAATGCACACCTGAAAGCTTAATGAAGATCACAATGAGCAACATCAAACATTATCTGCTCCTAAACTATAAGTAAGATCTGGCTGCATCTGCCCAAAACCTTTGCCCAGATCATGTGCCAAAGAGAGGCGGCAATGGTCAAACAGAAAGAGAAATCCAGTCAACTTTGTGACGTGTGCCTAAAATTTGTGTGCCTTGAACTCTTCAAGTTCAAATATCAGCTCTGCTACCGGTTGGCTGGGTGCCCCGTAAAGGCACAATTGACTGAGTGGAGAAAATACCAGACTAAAAAGGGGATGGTGTCTTTCATGTCATTTAAGGACCCTGATTAGTAGCCCAAGCCACTTCTGCAGACACATGGATATCAAGATGGTATAGGCAAAAATGGGGGTACATTGCACATATTTTCATAGATAGTGTGTGTCAGGCAAATATAATTTCCTCAAAAATGATCAGGACACCTAAATTGGGAGAGAACAGGTTAAAAACATGAATAGAATATATTTTTAAAAAGAAAAAATAAATACATTACTGTTGTTTTTAATATTTTTAAATTTCATCACACAGAGGAGCAATTTAGCTGCCACTTAGGTGATGTTTCTTATAGATGCCTTAATGTATTATGCATAGTTTGCAATGTGTGATTGGATTTGTTTTTAAATTCCTGTAAATGACTCTTAAAAAGCATCTCTCTAATTTATAAAACTCTCTCCTGCATCATTATAGTCAGCACTCCGCTTTACCTTCCACAAAGTGGCCCATTATACAAATCCAGAACGTTCTTCTCAAGTGTTGTGGGTATTGCAAGCTGAAGTGTTCAAGCAAGCCAGCAAGGCTGGAATGTTGTTTGCCGCCCCGCTCAACCATTTTGTATTAATCCATCTCGCACAGCAGTCATTATGCAGAGGCCTGTCAATGGGTATCTCTCTTTGTGTCGCACATATACATTTGATAAAAAGCAAAAGTGTGGAAGCTCTGGCTCTGCATTGTAAAAGGGGAATCAAAAGAGAGATTGAGAGTGTGAATGAAAGAGGGGGGAAAGCAATATATTCCAGACTGGTAGAGTTAAAATGAAAGCTTTGTGTGGGGAAAGAGACTCTTCTGCTAAGCCTGTCTGGAGGCAATCGATGGAAATTAGCAAACGCTAAAGATACACTTCCCGGGCTGCACTCATCCATCTGAGGGGAAAGCAGAACTCATGGCCATGAGCATTATTAAAGGGAAGAATTGGTGGGGGTGTTCAAATGTGTCTATGTAATGTTTTCTGGTTGGAGTTGTACAAACTTTGCATACAAGTCCATTGTGACTTGATGCTTGCTTAACAGTGAACAAGAGACGTCATTTCAAACATCTGTTCAAAGTAGGTTAAAGGTTTTTACCCAGCTATAGCAGTAAGACCACGGTTTTAGGTACGTGGGTATGGTCAAATTTACCATATTTGGGTAAATAAAATAAAAAAATACTGTGTCTGTGGGAATTTGTACCCATTCAAACAAAAAAGTATTTATATGAATGGACACATGCTGCTCAAGAAAGCCACAATTGATGTTACAATTCATTTGAAAGTTTGGTTAATATGTTTGGTTTCAGATATATACCATGGTCTTTTGCCTAATGAATCAGACCTTCAACATGCACCAGAACAAATGAATAGTAAACCAGACAAAATGTATGAATGAATCAATGAGTCAGTGAATTAAAATCATTTGGAAAAAATATGCAAACCTCTTGGCTTGAAGTTTCTCTAAGAGGCAAAAAAGGCACACACTGATGTCTAAATGACCTTGATGTTTAGAACAAAAAAAGTAAATGTCCTTAAGTGCACACCGAGAGTACAACATGGGGGGTGAAGGGAGGGGGTGTACGTAAGCCCAACAGAAACAGACCTAAATGTCTCGTAGGTCCATTCTAAGGACAACACTAAATAAATCAGCGAGGAAAGAAACTAGAGCTCACTTGCAAAAAAAGCCTTTCTAAATCTTTGAAAATAAAAGCAGCTTACCCAACCCAAAACCAGTGTAAAGTTCAGTGTAGGGAGTTTCATGACTCTGATTGGAGAGGCTTCATTGTCTCCAGACCTAAACAGCCTAAAATAATCAAAGCACCGAGAATTTGTATAAAGAAATGTCACATAAATATCTCAATCTAGCAGCCGATCACAAGCTTTGAACCAAAACCTATAACATCAGACAAAAACATGGTTTAAAAAGCAGAAAGTTCAATTCTACATAAAATCTACTCATTAAATAACAAAATGTTTCTTTTTCCACAAAGCTTGATACTGATCCGGTACTGCACTAGCACTTACTGTATGATTACACCATTATACCCCATCACTGTCTGTATAGTCAGATCCTCCAGCAATGGTTAACTGTCAGTTTATGTGTTTATTTGGGTTGAATTACTTGGTGGATGGCAGATAATTTGTTGGTGTAACCGTAATACTTTTAAACTAATGTTTTTCCGTTCAATAATCACAGAGTTTGTCTGAACGTATTAGGCCTAATGTATTTCTTTCTTTGCTTTTTTTTTTTACTTTTCCATGTACATCTGTACCACAACTGCTCTGTCTCCATATGGTTTATGTTTAGGCCCATTTCTTAGTACTTCAAAACGGCTTTGCTTCTGAT
>JAYDZG010000015.1:4203504-4213920 GCA_034509265.1 Microcambeva bendego | reverse complement strand
AGCATTATTGGGAAGCTGATGGTCCCTGAAATGACACTGACCTGAACCGGGCCCAAACAACTGTGTAACCACAACTTCACCTCACACCTTCTGATGTCTAATAGAAACCCAATTCCAAACAAATTCAGGCCAGTGATGATTTGCAAGTCCTTCTGACCATTATATACTGTATATAGTATATATGTTGTTCCTGGAACAACCTGGAAAAGCCTCATTTTTGGAGATGTGGTGGTTTGGAGATAATTCTGGTTGGGTGTATAGCCATCCAAATTTCCAAATTTCCATTTTTTCCAGCTTCAAGTATCAACTTTGAGTTTAAAATGTTCTGGGACACTCTAAAACAAACACCTGCTACAAATAAGAACCAGCTGGAACATGGTTGGCACTGTCCATGGTCAAAAGAGCTTTTTTGTATAACCACAAGTTTAGAACCTGCCAGGCAAAAACCAATCATGCATACCATGCATTACATAATGATTTAATAAGAAAGAGCATTTGGCGTAGAGTTTGTTGAACACACTTCTCCACAAGGCATCTGACCTCAAACCTAAAAAACACATTTGGAATGACCTGAAACCCTGTTTCTGAGCCCTGTTATTTCATCCAGCATCAGCACCTGACCTAACAAGTTCAAATCTGACCCAATGTGCCAAAATTTCTACAGACAAACTCAATAAACTATTTCTGAAGTCTATTATAGTGTAAACCTTTTATCATTCCATGCTCATGGTTTTGAAATTGAATGTCCAATAAGTTTATGTTCAGGTGTTTGCATACTTTTGGTCATGAGAGGCGTCTTGAGGGTTAACAATGAGACAGTGGTGCGCCTGAATAATATCCTCCTTGTCACAAACACTGTCTATACATACACTGAAACCATTGTGGTTCTCTTAGATGATGCGCCTCGCTCCCCAGTGAGTCTGGTTCTTATTCTGAGGGAATGTGGCAAGGAGGGGAAGATTAGCAGTGTCGGTCCTGCTCATCTGCTCTCGTTCAAACTCACATTCAAACCCTCACGCACTCATATATTCAAATATCCTCAGACACTGTCTTTATTGACTTCATGCATGGGTTTATTTTTGAGATCTGCCCATCTCAGAGAGTCCAGACATGTGCACTCCACTCCCATCCCTTCCTAAACCACAGATACCTCACAGACAAACATCCCTGCATTGTAGGTAGGTTTGCGGTTCATTTAGGGTATTTTTCTTTCATGGATCTTATTAATAATCCTCACTTTTATTGTCTTTTTTCTATTATGTCTAATGATTTATACAACCATCCAATATAATGAGATATAACAGGTGATTCAGCTAATAGTTCATGCCCATTTGCACATTTTTGTACTATTTTTTATGTATTTTCTCAAGTTTTCTCCAAAGTAAGCATAGCCAATTAGCCTTCCATTTTTGGGGAACCTGATCATGTCCAAGGAGTTTATATTTACCTGAAAAACGCTCCCACAGGCACATGCACAGTCCACCAACCGGTCTTTACTGGCTGCACTTTGGTGGACCCACTCCTTTACAGGCACCTCAGACTACTAACCATGGTCCTTACACATCACCAAATACAGCACCTCTGTGCTGGATCCCAAGTCAGCTTTTCAGTGGACACTAGGCACACAGTAACACCCTGGGCGAGGCGCCGGTCAATCCCAGAGCAGACACAAATCAACACCCATTCACCTATAGGGGAATTCAGTATCTCCAATTATGCTGACTGCTTTTGGACTGTGGGAAAAAAAAATTGTCGAAGGAAATCCAGAGAGAGAACATGCAAACTCCACACAGAAAGGACCTAAACTGCCCCATCTGGGGATCAAGCCCAGAATCTTTTTGCTTTGAGGCAATAGCTCTACCATTTAGCCACAGTGTTGCCTATTTATTTTCTTATGCATTATCATACAAAAGCACTGTGAGACCATTGGTGATGTTAAGATGGGAATCAATTATCTTAAACAACAATCTTAAGCAAAAACAAATCAAACATCCTTTTTGGAATCACAAATCAGTTCCCCCAAATTTGACCTGATTATTTAAAGCATGGAAATGCAGTTAGTGTTGAATTTGTGTCTCCTTTTTATTGTATTTCCCACCTTATTCCCTGTCACCTGTTTATTTCCTGCACTAATGTTTCACCCATTTCTCATCTCTCTCCGATCCCCTATTTACACTAAAGGAAGAAGGTAAAGCCGCAATTTCTGAAACAAAGGCAGCCCAATTAAGTCAGTTTGAGTTAAGGTTAGCACGGCAGACAGAACAGACTGCCGGCGAGCTTGTGAGAACACAGAGTGGGAATGGAACAGAAAGAAAGCAGAAGAAAATGAGAAAAGAAGGAGAAAAGAAAAAGCCTGGGTGACTTTGTAGCCCTGTGATGGGAGACATATAAAATATTAAGAACTGCTCCAGCCATCCACTTCAGAGGCTCACGCTAAAACTTAGCGTCTAATGAGACGCTGCTCATGAATTGGTAATGAGGATGCCGGAATGTGTGTTTAGTGCGTATGGGTTTCAGTGTTGGGAAAAAGAGGGGGGAAGGGTTCATTTGGGTAAGCAAGGGGGTGAAGTTCAGAGATATGAGAAGTCTGAGCAAAACTTAGAAAGAAGTTCATTAAAACAAGAAAAATTACAAACTCGCCCGCACAAACCCTAACAAACCCTGCTTCCCTACAGAGTTTCGGGACCAACAAGTTCGAGTTTTTAGTTTAATTTCATCCTCCACTATAATGAGGGGGTGGAGTCTGCTGTCTTTTTCAGTAGGGTGCTCCAGTTAGGGGTCACTACATTAGATCAGGGTGCAATTCATAGCATTGTGGTAAAGGTCCTTTGACTGTGGCCTGGTGGTTAGGGAACTGGGTTTGTGATAAGGAGGTTGCCGATTCAATTCCCAGAGCGGACAGGTTATGACTTGAGCAAGGCACCTAACCTCTAACTGTTTCCCGGGCACCGTGGCTAGGTCTGAGCTCTCTTAGACACAAGCAATTATTACTCATCCCTCACTCCCTCACCATTTCCAACCTAAAGGTGTGTAGAATTTAAGATTAACTGTAATTATAAGTTATTTGGAATGCTGCTGTTTTTTGGTTGATATTAATAAAAAAAGTTAAATAATTGTCAATAAATAAGTACTTTTGTTTTCACGTATTGCATTTATATAAACTTGTGACTATAAAAGTCAGACAGGTTTAGAAAACACACTTTAATAGACTTACAAGGTTGAATAAAAGAACATCACGTGATCATTCACACTTGAAAGTTTGTTTAGTTTTTTTGCCGCAGGCATGATGAAATTGAAAAGTATTAAAACAAAGAAGTTTGCACCTAAAGCTTATTTCTATATCATGTCTTAATGAATCTCAGATGAAGCGCTGCTCTGCACATACCAGTCAGTTCAGGGGTGCAATTTGTTCAGCCTGATGTCAGATATGGAGCGCATTTAAATGCTAATATGAAGAGCCTAAAAACAAAATTTGATCACAAAATTGGAATCCGACAATGAATCTCAATGCCAGAGTGGTCCAGACTAGAATTGAAAATGTCAGATTTCAGGTGCAGTGTGTTCACACTGTCATAAATACAGCTGGCTCGCATTTGAGGAAAAGGTCTGACTTTGAGGGGGTGTTGCATGTAATTTGAATTTGGATTTTGGGACGATGTATGAACAATTGGATAATCACTTAAAGAAGCCTTGTATAGTCAGATAGACAATATAATTTAGCGGTGAATGTGAGGAACAAAAGCATTTGCATATTTGTGTATATTTTTCTTTTGCTTCATTTGAAACTTCTGTTTGGGTGCATTCACATGAGCAAAAACTGGTTTGCTCCAGCTGAGTATGACACATATTTTGCTACATTGCTCTTGCAATTTGTTTTTCTGCAACCCAATTTTTTTAGTGTTGTGTCACCCAGGGTTTAAAAACCCTAGATATTTTGCTATTGAAGTTCTCAGATGATCCAACGAATCGACGGATTTTGTCACTCGTATCCACAGCTAGCCCTATTTTTTGCCACATTTGGGAGGAAACTAGAGCACCCAGAGCACCACATATAAAAGGAATAGAACCCATCTTCTTGCTTTGAGGCGACACACTTGGTCACTGTGCCGCCCAACAAAATGATTGCTAAAGATTAATGTTTGTTAGTTGCAGATATACTCCATAAGCGTTAATATTTTGCCCTCCGAAGTGAAGTGGCATGGATTGAACGTGCACCTGTGATGGATTGGCATCTTGTCCTTGGTGTATTTCCATCTCATGGCCAGCATTCTGGGCTAAACCACAGACACACGGACCGGGACAAATGAATGTCTTCCGGTCCATCGTCGGCTCTGAGGGCGTTCACCAGCAGGATTTAGCGCACACATTAATGCCTCTACAAGGACGAACTAATCTAGCGGCAGATCATCAAAGAGAGTAAAGCTTCGTAATGGAATTCGGGATCTGATGCGGTTGAAAATTTAGAGCAAAGCAAGGAATCAATAATGGTGCGACGACACGGGACAATTAAAACCGAGTAGGAGAGAAAACGAATGTCGGTGTCTTACTTTAAAGCTATCACGCTCTGATTGGAATGGATGACTTCGAACGATGAATGTTGGATCACACTAAGAGACGACGAGAGACAGAGAGTGTTAGGGTTCATTCGAGGCTATTTGCGGTCTGTGGAAGTCAGGAGACACGTGGACAGCATATTAAACATGGTGTGGCCTGCATCATGACCCATTTTCATCAAAATGACATGCATACCCACCACACTCAGCTACTATCGTATGCGTCTAGTATGCGCCGTCTGCTTCATAATCAACCTCCTCTGCTCAGTATGCCACACGTTCTGATCTGTAAATTCATTCATTTTTTACATCTTTAACTTGTTCGTTGTGGTTGGAGTTATGATTGGCCCGGTGCTTTTTAAATGTAGTAGGATCACCAATCTGTTGCATTCCAAAGAACAAGTACAATAAATATGAGTGTGTGTACAAATAATATGGATACGTGTGTTATATAGCAACTTGAGGAGAGAAGGGTTTGAGAGTTTGGTTTATTGTATCAGCATCTATAGGTGTGTATGATAACACCAGAAAAAGTCAATGGCTTGTCACTAGACGCTTTTTTTTTTTTTACAAGACTCACTAGATGAGTTTGAACACTTGCTATATATAAAGTCACTAAGTTTGCAACACTGGTGATAAACAGTACCAAAGAGGAAGAAGGAGGAGATTCTGGGTTTTGACTGACAGGTGTAGCAGCCAATGGAGACGCTCCCGAAAGAGATCTCATTCACCATGACATGTTTACTGAACTGTCTGATTAAGAATACGTAAAAGAAAAAAAAGATAAAGCGATAAAAGAAACTGAAAGATACATTTATTTAATTACAACTAAATTTACAAGTCTGTTTTGAAAATGCAGTAATGAGTGAGTAAAACTAAAAAATATTGTGTAGGGGCAATTAAGCTATCTCACCCACCCACTGACTGGAGGCTGGATAAATCCCAGGTTTTCTGGGAAAACATGCAAAAAAACAGCTATGTACACTTTGGGTACCCTGCCACTGTTGGGCTACCGAGCAAGGCCTCAACCCTCAATTCAGTCAGATTTGAAAGCCACTTTGGGGACCACCACATTTTGTAAATGTTTCTACTAACCATGCACAGCTGTTCCACCTAGGAATGTAATAATTCAAAAATAATCTATAAGAATTGGTTCATTTGGGCAATCGATTCATTTCGATGATTTTATTTTATTTTATTTATTTATTTATTTATTTTATTTTTTTTTTCAGATGAAACCGCAAGGGGGCGCTGACATATGTTTTTTACACAAAAATAAATCCATTATTTTTTAATCAATTTACTACCTCAAGAAATAAAAGGACATCAATTGTTTAAATTTACTACAACTGATCATAATTCTAATAATAAAAATAGAATAATAGTAAACACAACTACATTTACAAACATTTTCACCATTTAGCTGACGCCTTTATCCAAAGCGACTTATATTAGTTACAGTATACAGTCTAAGCAATTGAGGGTTAAGGGCCTTGCTCAAGGGCCCAACAGCAGCCACCTGGCAATGGTAAGGTTTGAACAAGCATCCTTCAGATTACTAGTGAAGTACCTTACCCATTAGGCTACTACTTGCCCTAAATATATTTTCTGTATTATTTATATTTTCATGAGCCCATCTGATTTGACCACATCATAAACATTATCAGCATTGAGCAGATGCCTTTATCCAAAGTGACTTACACAACAGTCTACTGTCTGAACAATGAGGGTCTTGCTCAAAGGCCCAACAGCCGCAACTTGGCAGTGGTGAGGTTTGAAGTGAGGTACTAGTCCAGTAACTTAACCACTAGGATACTGCTGACCCTCTAAATCTACTACTAAAACGAATTAAAAGAATTAAAATATAATTTAAAAACAATAAAACATACTAACACCACTACAAATTACAATTAAAATGTCATGATAATAATTACATATTACTAACATCTGTTTACTAACATTCATTTTTTTCAGATATTGAATCCATTATTTTTACAGTTTTACCACTATCTCCAGAAATCAAAGGACAATCATTGTTTAAATAAATAAAAGATAATTACAACTACTTTATTGTCCTTAATTTTAGTAAGTAAAGTAAACCTTACAATAAAGGGTGCATAGGTGGCGCAACAGTAAAACATGCTAACACACTAGAGGTGGAATTTGAAAATCGTTAAAAGTAAGGGCACCCCTGCTGTAGAATGTGTGTGTTAAAAGTGTTTAATGAACAAATTCATGGGGGTGAATGTTGGAGAGTGTGTTGGAAAATATGTGGTTAGTAGTGAGAAATGAAGAGAATGTGTGTTAAAGCTGGTGCTAAAGAGGGTGTGTGTTGGGGAGCGTGTGCAGTACCACGGCTGTAATTAAGGTAGAATCAGAATGAGATCTGCTCTGCCATGATAATGAGCCTTGACTCAATTATTAACTAGACTCGCATCCCCTAAACATGCAGTCCCATCAGACTCAGCCTACACACATACAAACTAGTACACACACACACACACACACACACACAATACATACTCTTCATGAGTCTAAATACCAAATATAAATCCTAATAGCAACTATGTTTGGCAAAATTCCAAGATTCTGTGATTCCTCAGTTTGAAACAGATCTGGCTGACATGCCGGCGAATCAAGCAAGTTCCGAACATCACAGATTCACAAGGGATGGAACGCACTGATTTTGCACTCATTCCACAGATCTAGTGGAAGCGTGTGGGGAACTTGAGCACACCTGCAGCCCCCAGGCTTACAGTGGGAACAAACATCAGGGCTTGAGTCCAAAAATCCAGCGTCTGGAAGGAACAGCTCCAGGCTCTGATATTCCCTCACTGAGGTATTTCCTCTTCACCTCATACTTTGTATACTGTAGTCACTAAAACAATTTGTATGCAACAGGAGCTCTAAAATTTCTTCTCAAAATTGAATATCCAAGTTAAAAGTGTTCAAATCCTTTCTTAATGGAGTTAGAGAAAATCATGTTCTCCACGTATGTAGGTTTCCTCCAACAAGTGTAAAGACATGCAGGTTAACAGGAGGTATGTTATGTAATCAGAGGCTAAATAATGCCAATGCGCAATACAGTGGTAGCCTAGTGGGCAGAGCTTTGTTCAGTCAATCATATGGTTTACATTCCAACTATACCACTCAGCCACTTTTGTGCATTTGAGCAAACCAGAAATACCCCGAACAGGGTATGTGGGTGGACTGTGGGTGGAAACCCGGAGAATCTATAGGAAACCCACGTGGAGAGAACATGCACTCCACTTAGTAAGGACCCAGACGGCACACCATGGCAATCAATCCTAGAATCATCTTGCTACCCATGTGCCACTCAGCATATAATTCATTTTATATTAATCATGAGGATGTAAAGATAGACTCTACCCACTATGTGATACAATTCACGATACTGTGTTCATGATGATCCAATTGTTTCCGATATTTAAGGAAATTAATTTGTGCTTATCTTTTATTTATCTAAATAATTAACACTCTTTTGTTTCTGAGGTATGTACAAACTATGCAAAACAAAGCTGCACATTTCCCATTTTCGTGTAAAAGGAACCATAAGATGAGTAGATATATAAATATAAATAAATGAAAAAAAAACAAATAAAAGTATCCTAACTTTAATATAATTTATTGGCAAATGGTGTCAAACATCAAACAGTCAAATAGTTTTTTACCTATCTGCTTTTCCTATCTAACTGTTCCTTTAAATGACTATCCTCTCTCGCTCTCTCTCTTCCTCTCAGTTCACATATCCAGTGTTCCACAGGGAATCATCTTGGTGTTTCCAATGACCGTTTCATCCCTGACTATAGAAGTACAATAATGTCCCCTCAGAATCCATTGTTCTGCTTCTAAAGACCCCGGACATCCAAACGATGGCTTTAGGGGAGCCCAGAGCAGCTTCACACTCTAACCAGAGAAACCCCCTCTGAATGGGTGAAGTGGTGCCAAGCCAACTGCCAACTGAGCTCTGTTCTTCTGCTCTGTCTTTGTCATGACAATGCCAATGGTGTTCTCTAAAGCCATGGCAGCTTTGGTTGGACTTTCTTGGTCTCTCAACATGCACTGGTATGCACTGGTATGGTAGGTCCAGACTGCTCTTGGAGGAAGAGGATAACGAAATATTTCCCTTTCAAACAATAGCCATTAAGGCTTATTATTTATGATAATTAAATATGTGTAATATTAAATAAACCCATTGTTTATGCAGCATTTTAACTGTTCGGAGCCTTAAAATCTGATCAAGAAAAAGCAACCGAGCTTTAAATGATGATGTAAAGCTTGCTTAACTGTAAGTGGCATCGTTTTGAGCAGCTTGTAATTCATGCCAGGTCCTTCATATGACATTCTTGAATTATGACTAGTCCTTACTGAAAATAAATCTTTTTAGTATATTTTTGCACAAGTTGAAATGCATTCAATCTAGCCCAATTTGTTTGGAGAAAGTAAAGTCATCTATTATTTACACTTAAAATATTAATTAGCTAAGTTGTACAAATGGAATTTTACCCATTATTGCTTGATACAATTCTCCATTTCCTGACAGAGCTAAATAGACATGGACCACAGGCAGACCAGTCACAAGTTCTGTAAAGCAATGTTGTAGTAGGATGTGGACTTAAATAACCGTGGAATTCCCAGGGACAAGTCTCTCAAATATGTCTCTGCACCAGTCGTATCTTTACAGATGTTTAAATCACACATGATGTTGACACTGATGCATATATCAGGGTGATAAGACCTAGTCTAGGGAAAAGGCCATAACACTTGGAAGGAAAGTGAAAAGAAATTAGATACCCTAGCAAATGGACAAGACCACATCTGGATCTTTAAATCTTAACAGTTTTAAAAGGTGTTAATGCAAATATTTACTGAGGTAAAAAGTATGGGCAAGACTATTTACAAGACAAGCTTACACACAGACAACCACACGACCGATGCACTGACTACACTACACAATACAACACTAATCACCGTGATCCTCTATCGTCATCAGAATAAGTCCCGCCTCTATTTCCAGGACCCGCTGTGTTGATTGGTAATGACATTGCCAGGGCACCTTTCCATGACAGGGTTTTAAAGATACAGCAAGCCAACAGTACCAATAAAATCTGAACCCAGTTCTCTGCCAGGGTGGGCTTGATACACAAGCTAATCTCTGTATGCCAGATCATTCAAAACGCCTACACTTATTTCATACTTGTTACTCTATGATCCAAACACTCCAGTAAAGAATTCCTGATGGTAATAACCCTTAATTTCTGACACTGATAATCCACACAAGCACACATGTACACAGAAACTGCCCTTTCAAAACACAAGAGCCAAGAGTCCTGGAAAGCTTCCTGGAAAACAGATTAATTCTGCATTAATAGTGGTTGGTTGGCTGATGTTACACTGTGTGCCTGACAGGCAAGAGCCAAGGTGGGCGCTAGACACGGTGCCCGCAGGCAGACGTCAAGCCACCAGCTTTCACATTACAGAAGATGGCTTTTAATTGTCTCGCTCTCCTATTGTATCTGATTCTCTATGATCCTGTCACTACTCATTTTAAATTGTTAATGTTGCTGACATCTTCTGAGAAATTGCAGACATGATATGATACTATCTGACTAAAAGTATGTAGACCATCCAGTATGTATAAAGGACTGGTGTTTGCTTAACCATGTCTGCTCCAGGGGCGCCGTATAATGGCTGATATACAATACAATATTACAACAAATAGTCTAAAAATATAATTATAATTAATTTATTAAATTAATTTAAATAAATACATTCAACAATCATTAAATCATAAAAAAGTACTTTGTAATTTCACATGTATGGTTATATAGAATCTCCTGTG
>JAYDZG010000015.1:4124913-4139816 GCA_034509265.1 Microcambeva bendego | reverse complement strand
GATGCATTTAAACAGATGTGCAATTCCAAACTAAGATGTTACCCAGATTACTTTTGAATGCAAGCTCGACACAAACGTTACGTCTCGGTAAAAATCCCTTTAGTATTGATTTCCAAACAATTCCCATACAGCTAATTAAAGTTTGGGGTATCGATGTTACCAAAGCACGAGTAGATTAACAACACCGCACTGTCTCACCTGATGGACGAAGACATCGACCGGAGGGTCGAGCGCTGCACCTTCTCTGCTCGTCATGGACAGGAAACCGAAACCCATGCGCACGTTAAACCATTTGCACACGCCGCTACCGGAGAACGAGACCGAATCTTCCTCGGAGCTCTGCGCCTCTTCCTCTTCGGTTTTTGCACAGCCCCCTTAATCATCAAAAAACAAGAAAGCAAAAACCTTTTATTAAAAGCAGATTAATATGGAAACAGAAATGCGCGCAGAATGTGGACGCTGGTTTGCGTTGCGCGCGCCTGTCGGGCCTTTCACGCGCCGCTATCAATCCGATATGTATGTAAATTGTCGGAAAAGGGGGGTGAGCTCAAAATAATAATAAAAATCCTATATTTTAAAACAATGTTAGTCTACTTTTTATTAAAACTGTATTACTAAACTATTTATAGCTAAACATGCTACAAAACAGTTTTTAGCATCCGTATCATGTTGCAATTTTCCATGGAAACGCAGATAAAAAAAAGGTTTATTGCTTAAAACTCTTCATTTATTCAGGGCAAACCAAGACCAAGCTTTGGTGAAGAGATTCACTTTCTTTACCTATTTCTAAACAACCATATCAACTGTACCTAATGGTCCCCATACAGAACCATCTTCTTTTTTTTTTCTTATTGCCACCACAGACATTTTTTCCTCCTTAGATTGGTCCACATCATAGAAAGGGAAATCGCGGCTCACTGTGACAAGCAAACGGTTCCAGTGAAAATAAAATACTCTTAAGTGTATACTAGGCTTAAACTTCGTATTTGATGATTTTAACGTGCAGGCTGCAATAATGCAATGATTTGTGACAAATGATTCGAATAAATAAGTTTGCATGATTCTTCAATTACTTGCATTTTCATTTGCTTCAGTTGCAGAACTGAAATGTACATATAAAGAACCAGTATTAGAAAGAATTCCAAACTTACTAAAGTTTTGTATATACTGCAGCTTTGAAAGAGTCGTTTGTCACAACTACAATTTGTAAATCAACGAAAAAAACATATTTAAAAAATCTATAAAAACAGGAGATAGACAAACATGTAATTAATTATTAAATGTTCACTGATTATTAATATAACATAATATTTATAATCAGGTTCAGTATAGAAGCATTAAAACGTTCATTTAATTCGCTCACCTGTATAATGATCATAAACTGATCCCATTTCTCCCATTTTCCGCGCTGGATTAAATCCCAATCTTTACTAAAATAGGTTTCCAATTTGCTCTTGTTTTGGCTCTCTGTGGTTCTCAGAGGCCCTTCATAAAAATAAATATAAAACTACTCCTCTGCACGATTTCCCCAAATCTCTAGTAGTTTCCATTCCAGCTTGAAGAAACAAAAGAAGTTTGGGGCATTTAGTGCACAACAGCGTTAGGGCTTATGGGTAGCTCTTGTTTGAAAAAGTCCCCCCAAATCTAAAAGACAATGAAGGAAACCCAGCCCACCCAGTCCCCTTTATTTCCTCTTCCAACAGAGGCATCTGTAGACCCCATTCATAAGATAACCAAGAGTAGTTTATACCTTCCGCCATGGTTCACGGTAGATCCAGGGTGTCCTCAGTCTCCTCTTAATCAGAATATAACGTTTGGTATTAAAAATAAACAAATATGAAAAAAGGTCTTAGGCAGTAATTATCCCTTGATGGATCGTGGAGCATAGGTACCATTTCATTGCTGGTCTTAACCCTAAACACCTCAGAAACCTCCCCCAGCCTTCGAATCCACGTGATGCTCAATTGCGATCGCCTGGCTGATAAATTGCGCATTCCACTGTTATGGAGCGATAGGTTAAATATTCGAATGAACTGACCAATCAGAGCCAGGAGAGACCCTACCAAATCTAGAATGGCCTTGGGGATTTCACTGTCTTAACACCCCCTCCAATATAACACCCGCACACCGCCCTCTTCTGGGACAGTATTAAACAACCTAAAACAACCCCTACCCCCCACAGAGCACTGAGCTCTCAAATATGGAACACTTAATAGTTTTTAAGTGTTTTATCCTCACTAGTTAGTAAGTAAATCTATTTCCTAGGGCTTTGTCAAGATCTCAGGACCTTCTTGCTGTGAGGCGACAGTGCTGCCCATTAATCCACCGTGCATACCAGCCCTCTGGTTAGTAAGTAAATACCTGAAATAATTAGCACAATGAAATGATAGCAAAAACGAAATAAAAACGAAACAGCAAGAATAATTCTTTATAAGTTTGCCAAATGCAACATGAGAAACCGAGGGTTTAATGGCTTAGAGGTTGTGAGGCTTGAACCAGCAACCTTCAGATTATTAGCCCCAGAGCTAACACATGTAGCCTCAGAGGTAACACATCTAAAACAGGAAAGAAAAAAATAGTGATCTATTTTGACTCTTATATGATCTATTTTGACTCTATAAATTATTTTTAATAGTAGGACCGGTTACTATCCAGAAACTCTTGGTAGTTTTGTCAACATTAAGAAATCCTTTTTTAAAAGAATCCCCGGCAGCACTGTTACAGCACCTGGGTCGTTGTTCTCACCTGTTAACATGGGGGTTTCCCCTGGGCACTCCATCTTTCACCAACTTTATCCACCCAGGTGAACATACTATGGTAAAATTACCCCAGGGTGTGAGTGAGTGATCTGACTGGTAGACGTATGGAATGGAATGACCCTGTATAGCCCTGCTACTGTTCAGTGTTTTCAGGTCATGCCAGACCAACTAAACCTTATCAGGACAAATATGTTAGAATGAAAGAAGGAAAAGAATGAAAAGGAATTAACTTACCCTGAAGACGATATTTTAGTAGAGCTTGCAGTGGTGCAATGGTAAAAGTTAGGGAAAATTTAGTACTGATTATTCAATTACCAAAAAGAGAGCATTTCACACCCAATGACACTTTGATACCCAATTTGATTTGACGTACTTAACTAGACAACTTCTACATTAAATAGTAATATTATTAATCTGCTCAGGTGTCTTTCAAAATCTAAGATCTGATTCTTTCCGAGCTGTTTTATACTAAATCAGATGTGTCTGTACAGATAAGAAGAGCTGAGTCAGAAGACATGGAGCTGCTGCTGCTATTGTGTTCACCTTGGCTTCTTACCAAAATCTGACTTGCTATTCAGTACACTAGCAATGCATAGTTTACAGTTCAGAGGACAGAGGAGGGTAGATCAGCTGTCTCGACTGTGTATAAAAAAAAGAAAAGAAAAGAAAACATGTCTGCACTTGACAGAAGTTTTTTTATATGTATGATCGAGTTGTCTTAAATCCTATCTCTATAATAAGAACAATGAAATCAGCCTGCACTTTCTAATGAATCATTTATCAGTTTGATTAATCATCGGCCCAAATTCACTTCTTTGAATAGATTCAGGTTACGGACTCTTTCAACAGAGCATCTGCTCTTCTGTATTTAGACCGGACGTGTGCCGGGAAAACTGTTAGTCACAGACCATATTAAAAACACTCAGGGTAGGTTTTCTTTGAAAAAGATACAGGGCGCCCTGACAGGAGCAGTCGGGAATTTAATTAGTCATGCTGTGGTCAGTCACATAGTGTAGTACATGGCAAAATATGTGAATAGCTAAAATTAAGCTTACTGGACATCTCATTTGTTGTCATTTGTTGAGGTTCCTATTCATCCTGAAGATGTTCATTGGGCTTGAAGTAAGCGCCACGAGCAGACCACTATTCATTCAATCTCTTTGTACCGAACTCATTTTACATCAACCTCTGTGCACAGGGGTACAAACATGCTGTATTATCTTAACTATTAACTAGTTGTTTATTTCTTATATTGTTTTGTACACCCTATTTTCTTTGTAACACTCATTTTAATCATTGTGCGTTACTTCTGCATTTTAACCCAACCTGTGTGAAACACACATATACAGACTAGTGAACACTCGGGGGCAGTCAGCACATGTGCCCAAAGCGGTGAGCACCACTTGCTATGGTACACAAGGAGCAGTTAGGGGTTGGGTGCCTTTCTCAAGGGCACTTTGTGATGGCTCTAGGAATTGAACAGGCAACGTTCCAATCACAAGCCCAGTTCTCTAACCAACATGCCACGGCTGTCCCATGCCATTAACGACTGGTGTGGCTGAATCAAGTGAACTTACTGTTTATAGATGTCTACAAACATGTATTATTGCTGACCTGCTTGAAAGCTAATCATTGAGGCGAAGGCATGAGTCATTTGCTGAGTCATGGAGGTTTTCTTCATTTGTTGAAACAGTATCCATCCATTAATGAATAAATAAACATAAGTGTTTCCTGTAGTCATTGTTACCAGCTGCTGTCAAACAGCAATTTCCTCTTTACATAAAGAAAGAAAACCATGAATTATTTAAATGAAAAAAAAACTTCCACAAATTCCACTCTAGATGAGTTGTAAAGACCAATGAAATAAAAGCTAGAACCTTTGATTTATTAACTCTCCTAATGTGCTCGTTAAACAAACAAATAAATAAGTTATGATGGGAAAGATTATAACATAGTTGGCAATTTGATACATTCCAAAATAAGCAGGTGAATTGAGAACAGGTGAAGATATCATAATTAAAAGGATGATCCACCAAAGCCAGTGAGAATTGAATCTCTCAACCAATAAAACTGTATCAATTCATATATGAAAACCAGAATGGTCCATTGTAAAGACCACTTAATATGGGAACAGCCAAATTTGAATCAAAGAAATACCCAGACACTTCTTTGCATCACTTGTTTTCAGTTCACCATTTAGGCATAACTGAGTGTAGATTATGGGCATTTTGTGGCAGAGAGATTTTGTGTAATCATGTAAAATGATAATTTTTACATTTTCAACAGGCACCTTTATACAAAGTGACTTACTGTACAGTTACAGTCTGAGCAATGAGGGTTAAGGACCTTGCTCAAGGGCCCAACAACAACAACTTGGCAGTGGTGAGGTTTGAACCAGTGACCTTGGGATTACTAATCCAGTGCCTTAACCACTAGTCTACAACTGGCCCACTGGCCCATCATCCAAAATAGTTGCATAATTTAAAAGCTTTAGTTCCTGAATGAAATCAGGTCTCTGTTGCAGTGTTGTTATTCCACATGTACTAGAAAGTTCTACCAAGAATGTTTACCAATAACAATAAAAAGCCTTAAGCCGATGAACAATTCCTCTCATATTTGATGCAACCCATCCTATATTAAATACAATGATCAGGTTACTTTTTGTAAACCTCATTAAGAACCAAATAAGTCAATTGAAGATTGCCATGGAGATCACCATGGAGACAAAATGCCCTCCCGTAACAGCAAAAGGGCTTGATGGGACCTGTCAGATGTGCTTGAGGACAATGACTCGGCACGTGGACATGCACACACTCACACACCCACTCATACAACCTCACTCAAACACACACTCATATATAAATACACACATGGACATAAACACACACATAAACACATATATAAGTTTTAAAAATTGTTCAAATTGTGTTAATGGGAGGTATACATAGGATGTAACTCAGAGACCAGTTTTGGTTTGTCAGTCATTATTACAAGGAAGGTAAGACCACATGATGACCTCAACGAATTAAGAAATAGGTAGCTAAGAGTGTTAAAAACTCTTATGATGATGACATGGTTTTTGAAAATGACAAATGTGTAATGTGTGATAAGCTGGAAAGAAAAGACAACATAGAAGCCTTGGAATTGGAAGTGTTCTCAGATTCCTTGCTGTGTATTTTCATGGAGTACAAGACAACAATGCTGTTGTTTTGGGGAAAATGCATTTATTTTACTAAATTAAATGTAATTTCTATTGTCTTATATTTTTCACCAAAGGTATGATTTATTCTCAACCTACCTCTACATGTTTCTTAGTTTATGGTAATGATATTAGCTAAATGCCATACTTATAAATATCTTATGCACATATAAATATTAATAAATGAATGTTGAAGCTTGTTTGCACATCTGCAGCATTATAGGTTTTGGGCTTCCAGTGGCTTGAAATAAAGCAAACGGTCTAAAAGGAAAGATCTCAGCTTTTCCAAACTCCCCATGGAATAAGCAAATAATCAATAATTTAAATGAAACGGCCAAGCTAAGTCATGATCTGATTTCAGTTACCTGTCAATCAGATATCACGCTTACCATAACAGAAGGTGTCGTTTGTAAATGCTTATAGATGCCTGTTCACCACAATGAATTGATTACTTTGGTTACACAATGGTTTCTTAGCCTGGACTTCAATATGAATTGAGATGTACTAAGCTCATAACACTGGGAAAAAAAATCACTGGTTTAAGAGAATAAAAATAAGATTTTTTATTTTCCTGCAAAATATAAAAAAGTACCAAGATATACATCTGTTCATTTTTACATTTACATTTGGATGTTAAGGGCCTTGCTCAAGGGACCAAGAGTAGCAACCTGACCATGGTGGGACTTGAAGTATCAACCTTTTGATTACTTTTAAATACCTTAACCACTAACATCCCTTGTTGTGAATTATGGTTTTAGAACAAATGTAAGGTGCAAGATTAGAGTTTGGGTCTAGGGCTGAGATCATTAGAGTGTAGAATGTCTGTTTTGGTTTTGGGTTTAGATTTAAAGATGAGATCCATATTTGGGATGCAGGTTTAGATTTGTGTTTCAGACTTAGGGATGATGTCTGTCTTTTTTTCGTGCTGATTATTCTCAGTCTGTTCCAGCTGGGTCCTTCTGCCATTTAACAATATACGATTACAATTGCTATTAAAAAGACACTGAACTGCTCTAGTAGCCTTATTTTCTAATTACGCAGCCTCTATGTTGCACCATATACAGACTGGGTATGTTTGTAATGTTAAAACATATGTTGCTGTCCTTAAAAGACAATGTTTGAAAGGCAGCAAATGTCAATCCAAAACATGTACGTATATTTTAGCATTAGTGGTGATGAATTATGAAAGAATTTCTAGTGAGGTCCATCAATAAATATTGCCCATCTTTAGTTGTGTAGGATCCTCTAATGCTTTTCTGCCTGAATGACAGAGAGCGTTTGAAAATTTAATGGAAAGCTTTTGCAAAACAGTGATTGTTGTAATGGCAGCAAATGGAGCAAATTCTGACTTTGGGAATGTATTGGACGTCAAATTCTATATATTGAATTGTATATAATTTATGTATTTGACTCATCATTTCAAAAGTAAACCCTGGAAAAGACTGGAATTTGTATACTTTATGCCCTTTTTCATATATGAATTTTGACTAAGCCCAGCAGGACGTTATTTATTTACACTTTGATGTTTTAAAAGGAGCACCGAAGAAAACTGTTAGTGCCTCCTAGTGGTAGCACAGATCCAAATTAACATCACGTTTTTCATAAAATGTATATATCTTAAAGAATATGAGGTCAAATCTTTAAAAAAAAAAAAAAAAGAGAAAGAAATTCTACAATCAAATAAATCTGAGCCTTGACCTTAACCCTACTGAACACTTCGATGAATATGAATTGATGGACCTCACTTGGTTCACATTGATTGATTAAACACAGGAGCTCAAATGTTCATAAATGTAGTGTAAAATGTGATTTTAAAAAACACATGAGTGTGGAAGTGGTGGGAAATGATGCGCAAATAAACTCATTTTGCGGAGAAAGGGGAAGGCAACTGCATATGAATGCTCAAGGGTTTGGAAAGAGGTTTACTACAAAGTCATGGTCGGGTGTCCGCATACCTGTGTAGTTTTTGTGATGCCCTATATTTCGTGTTAAAGCGTTACCCAATGACAGTGCAGTGATGCTTCTCCTGCTTCTCCAAGAGGCAACGGCTGTATTTCAAATCATCACGCACTTTATAAAAAGTGCACTAGGAAGCTTTCAGAAACTGGTGTTATGGGCCTGCGTAAAGTGAGCTTGTATATGGAACAAAGAGCTGTTTAAGGATGTCTTCGCGACAAGGCTAAATCCTGCGTTGTTTTCCATCAGTCAACGTAAAGAAAGTGTCCTGGCCGAGTCGATTCATTTGGTACAATTAAGGATTCATTAGCTGTGTTAACAAAAATGGAACATATTCCAGCTGAAATATTGAAAATGGTATTTTTGTCAGAAGAATGGATGATGTAAAACGCGAACGACTTCGTGATGAAAATGGAGCCTCGTAGGATGGATGGGATCCGTGATGAGGACGAAGTAGGTGAATATACCGTCCATGTTTTCAATCGATTATTCGAGTGAACGATTCCTCGACGAGATGTCGCGATGCGTTTCACTACACGTTGGACTTTACGAGAAGAACAATCGACATATTTGGGTGAACACGACAACATCTTCGAGAGTATAAACAGTTTTTAATCCACCAAGTGCACTACATAGGGTGCACGATCATCTCTTGTTTCCCCTTCTCATGAAGCGCACTACTGAGGGCTCTTGAAACAAATAGTCATGCAATAACACGTCGTCAGAATGTCTTCATAAGCTTGATATTACCTATTTTATTCATTTATTCATCTTTTAGTTCGAGATTCATACTGATCCGGGTTGCAGTGACCAGGAGCCTGTAATTTTGATCTTTGGAACACTGAACTCAACTGGGAACAGACACCCTAGATGAGACATAGGCATATTTTAGGTGACATCTTGATTACATAGAAACCCGCATGACTATAAGTCCAGACATAGGATAAACATGGGTGGGAATTTAACCCGCGTCACTGGAGATGTACAGCACCTACTCAAACGTCTGCACTTGGCCTTGGAGAGGCTGGACGAGAATCAGAGCTTCATGGGTGGATTACTTTGGTAGAGAGGAGTGGTGCCAAAATTCTGTGAAGAAAACCAAAAAACAGTTTATCCACAAATGGACCAATTAATACAGAATATGGACCAATGACATCGCTGTGCTGGTCTTACAAGTGACACAAAGGACTGGATCACTGAGCACAATACTAGTTGACATTTTTACTCAACAAGCCATATTGGATTTTAAGTCTAGTGATCAAAGGAAACGTTGAAGAATTGTTGAAGAAGCTTGATTAACTCAATGACTATACAAATTGACCTTTTCATGCAGCATCCAACCCCTTTCCAGGCAACATCCTGCTTCCTTCAAGCATGATTGACAGTCAGGTTGAATGATTCTTATGTGGACTGGTTGAATTCTTTCTTCCACCTCAGTGTTCTGAAAAAAAAAACGTTTGTTCTAAAAGCAACTGACTCACTTTTTACCTCTATTCAGAACCACAGACAGCGACAATGACGCGCCTGCGCAGGAAATTCTGTGTTGCTTTTTTCCTTTTCGCCCTCTTCATCTTCGGGACCATGATGGGCCTACGAACTCTAAAGCCCACCGACGGGTTCTCAGATCTTGCCCCGGGAATGGAAATCGCACCCTTCGTGGGCGGGAAATCGGACCGGCAACCCGCTCCCAACCAGGTGGACATGAGCAACACTAAGATTGTCCTTTCCAAAGCTGGCCATGAGCACAGTATCTTCTATGACGTGCACATCTTCTATTATCTGTGGTATGGTGCACCCCCGGTGGACAGGGCTTTTATCCATTGGGACCACCTCCTTGTGCCTCACTGGGACCCCAAAATAGCAGCCAGTCACCCTAAAGGAAGGCACAGTCCTCCTGAGGATATTGCTTCGAGCTTCTACCCCGAGCTTGGACCCTACAGCTCAAAGGATCCCGAGGTGCTGGAGTCACACATGGAGCAGATAGAAGCAGCTGCTGCAGGTAGGTTTAGTGATTTGGTTCAGGATTTATTTGAATACAAAACCCTATTTCTGGTAAAGTTGGGACATTTATACAATGCAATTAAAAGAATGATCCATGATTTCTGTTCTCTCATGAACCCTTATTAACTGACAAAGAGAGAAAGTACATTTTCCACTGACCAACCTACTGGTGTTGAATTTGTTTTATAGAATTTCTACATTATTGCAGTGTTTTTACCAAAAAGTATTGATTAGATCAGTATCAAAGCCCCATGACATGGGGTTACTTACTACTTTGTGCCAAATTATTTATTTGAAGTATTTGTATATTCTCTCTGTAACAACCTGACCAACCATGGTCAGACCAGTCCGTACGAAGAAGCATGGGTGTAGTTTTCTCACAACCACACTTTGAAGCATCCTCTGCACTTCATTTTGGATTCTTTAGTTTCCATAGCACCTCAGTTCTTGAGATTTCTCTGCTGTTCTTTGGAGTTTTATTTCCTGTCTTTTGGGTATTTCAAATGAGTATGTGGATTAAATTAAGTACTGTCCAGGAGGAGCAGTGGGCTTTTCTGCTAGCACACCAGCACCGAAGGTTTGAACTCCCCGGTCGTAAGTCAGTGTTGCCACCCTTGCCACTAGAATGCACAAACCAATGCATCATAGTGTCGGTCCCAAGCCCGGGTAAATAGTATGGTTGCGTCAGGAAGGGCATCCGGTGTGAAAACTATGCCGAATCAATAATGCGGATCACAATCCACCGTGGCGACCTCCAACAGGAGCAGCCGAAAGGATTCATCATCGTCGTCTGGATTAAATGAGATGTCGTGTTGTTTATGAAGGATGTTGTTCAGAGCATAAATGTAGTAAGCAGCTTTAGCTAGTACACTTATTGAACTTTGGATTACAGTAGTATTAAAATTATCAATGTCAGATTAACCTGCCTTGCACTTTAATGTTGGTATTAAGGCTTTGGGCTCTGAAATCATCTTCATCTCAGGTGACATAATCCAAAATCCCAGCCCTGAAGTTGAAAACCGTGTTCTGTAAGTTCTTCTCTGTTATTCCTCTACTGCTCGAGCCAGCAACACAAGCAGGCAGTCGGAGTCCCTGTTCATCAGGAACGAACTGACAGAAATTTCCATCTCTGTATTGGACTCTAGGTGTAGTGGTACTGTCTTGGTACCCACCCGGTGTGGCTGATGAACACGGCGAGCCCACTGATGATCTAGTGCCTGCTGTTATGGATGCTGCTCATAAGCACTGTCTGAAGGTAACTGGTGAGAGAGCTTCAAAACTTCTTTTCAGTTCTACCCGTAAAGGGATACATCACACAGTTTGTTTAATTACGTTTGCCTATTGTAAATCAGTTCAGGCTTTTCCTAAAGTACATTGTGAGTCAGTTCTTCTCAGCCAGCATTAGATGTTTCCAATACACGCCCATTCACTGTGGATCTTTTCGGGTGCTCACGTTAGGGATCGCCACAGCGGACCTTGGTCCACATTATTGATTTGGCATAAGTTTTTTTTTCAGACCGACACTACAATGGTTTGTGCATCCTAGTGTCTAGGGTGGTGCTTAGATTCAGACTCTCTGTGCTTGTGTGCTAGAGGAAAATCCCACTGTGCGAGATCACACTGTCATGAGTTGGTGGACTATGGACAGTATGGACAGTAGGAGCAATTAGGCCAGTGGGTGCTAGTTAGGAAAAGAAGGCGTGTCTGTGTGCAAACTGTAGCTTCAGAAGGTGGGCATGGCAGGAATCCAGGAGCACACAGATGAGCACAAGGGGCTGGATGTGACCAAAGCAAACTTCACTTTTTCGGCATCTTACAAACCTTGTTGAATTTTTTGTTATCACTGTTGGGGAAGGGGATACTGATAGCCATGATTTTTTCCTTGGGATCAAGAGACCACATACTTTTGAATATATAGTACATGCTTATTTGAAAAATACTAATTCAGTACAACTTAAAAATTAATTGAATCATGGCCATGATTGGTCTGGTATTTACCTGCCAGAATTTTCAATACCAACAAAAATTCTATCAGTTCAGAAATGGCATATAAATGTAAACCATTTCTGCAATCTGATCTCCTAATATAGCCATGCCCAAGGGCAGAGCTGTCCCTGAACAGTGTTTAAAGCACGCTGATTTAAAGCAATATCAGTGCCTTATTCAGACAGAAGCTGCTGTGTGTTGGAATTCTTTATAGACTCAATAGAATTTTAAACCTTGAAAATGTCTCGACTTTAAAGCAGATCTGCTTGTTTAACCTTTTGGTGACTGACATTTGTGTCTTTTTCAAATCTTAATTATTGACATTATTTGTGAGAATGTTTCCTGTATATAAAATATGTACTGTATTGTTTCTGTACTGTATCTGTTTGCTGGGGCTCGATTGTATTGCTGTTGCAGAATGCTCAGTCTGAATGCCTGGTCTCTTTCCAGGTTGCATTTCACATCCAGTCGTACCGAGGCCGGACAGACCTGAGCGTTCATGATAACATTAAGTACATCATTGACAAGTAGGTTGAATTTTTTTCACTTTGTCTTGACAATTTTGAATATAACATTGAACAAACAATATGAATATGAATTTAATTTTTGTTTTTTCAGCCTAAATACAAACATCTTTTTTATTATTATTTATTTCTAATAATAAAGAAAGAAAAACCTTGATCAGTCCCTTCAATTAGTTCTCTGAATGGCTACATTTTTCTTTCTGAAGAGGCTTTCCCATCAGTCTGTTTAGGTACATCCCCAACAGGATGGAGGTCCCAGTATTGGGGTTACACGGCACTGTGGCCTCTCGAGAAGGTCCTGGTTCCATCCCCAAGCAGGGTGGTCCGGGTCCTTTCTGTGTGGAGTTTGTATGTTCTCGCCATGTCTCCGAGGGTCTCCTCCTATAGTCCAAAATCATGCTGCAAGGTTATTTAATTATATAATATTTGTATAATGGCTTTAATAAGGTGTTTTTGCTACACAGGTATGGAAACCACGGCGCTTTCTACAGATTCAGGTCCAGCACTGGGAAAGTCCTGCCTTTGTTCTATGTGTATGACTCCTACCTGGTTCCATCTGAATCCTGGGCGGAGTTATTCACCAACAAAGGCTCCCATAGCCTGCGCGGGACATCTTACGACGGCATCTTCATCGGTCTGATCGTAGAGGAACGGCACAAGCAGGACATCCTGACCGGCGGATTCGATGGCATGTACACCTACTTCGCATCCAACGGGTTCTCTTACGGTTCCTCTCATCAGAACTGGAAGACCATCAAAGGTTTCTGCGATGTGAACAACCTACTCTTCGTGCCGAGTGCTGGGCCGGGATATGTAGACACCGCCGTCCGGCCGTGGAACAACCACAACACGCGCAACCGAGTGAACGGGCGCTATTATGAGACCTCTTTACAAGCCACGCTGTCTGTCAGGCCAGATATCATAACCGTTACTTCTTTTAATGAGTGGCACGAGGGCACACAGATCGAGCGGGCCGTGCCTAAAAAGACCGTGAATCGTCTGTATTTGGACTACAAGCCCCATCAGCCAGATCTGTACCTGGAGCTTACCAGAAAGTGGGCTGAGCAGTATAGTAAGGAGAAAGAGCAGTGGCTGTTGTGATTGAAGTGAAGGGCTCTATTATTAGCACAATACAATGGTGTTGGTAGCTGTTGGGTCTAGAGGAACCGTCAGAACAATTTTAACGTTCTTTAGCAGACATAGAAAACCTACAAGCCTATGGAACATTTCTGAACGGGAACAGCATCATTACAAAAAAAGGGTGAGGAACGCCGTGAGCCCAGAATTTTGGGATCGAGATCTTGTAATGCAAGCAGCATTTTTCCATGGACCTACTTAGTGGACCTTGTTCCCCATTGATGTGATCATCCTGGAAAAGACCACGGTAGCATAAAATGGTACATTATACACCAACCAGGCATAAAATTATGAACAACACTGATTATCTCTTCATCCCGGGAACCTGTTAGTGGGTGGGATATATTACACAGCAAGTGAACATTTTATCCTCAAAGTTGATGCTAGAAGCAAAATGAATGGCAGAAGGATATGTGAGTTTGACAAGACGACCGAATCAGAGCGTCTCTATACCTGCAGTCATTGTGGGGGTGTTCACGGGCTGCAGTGGTCAGAATCTATCATTGCGGTCCAAAGAAGGAACCGTGGTAAACCAGAGACCACGTCATGGACGACCGAGGCGCATCAATGCATGAGGGGAGCCACCGAATATCAAATTGCTGATATAAAAGTGTCAGAATACACATTGCATCACAGTTTGTTGTGTACGTGGGCAGTAAAAGGGGGACAGACTCAGTATTAGGAAGGTGGTCATAATGTCATGAACTCATGGGGGTTCCTCTCAACCCTAAAACCATGCCCGGAAAATGCCCCTACAGCATCCGAGCCACTGTATGATGTTTCCTCGCTGAAGGGCTCTGAGATTCAGTCCTGTACCATTCTCTTGGCGTATGCCACCTATGCTCTTATACTGTAGATCTAAATGAAGATGTATGTAGTCACTGATCCCAGTAAAGCCTGTTGAGATGAATCTGGGATTTTGCCGTAACCAGGGCTGCTTAGCATTGGGATAACTGTTAAATAGTCCACCGGTCATCACGTTTTCCCACTTATTTATTTATAATAGTTGAAAGATTTTAATGTTTTATTTTGTACTCAGCCTGATTTGATGAGTGTTTGACAAGTGAGCTGTGTGTGCATAAATTGGGAGTACGATGATTTACATGGTAGTGCTCTTCGTTTCATAGCTGCTTGTACTTTTTATGAACTTTCTTATTACAAATGTTTGATTTTGTTACAAGAAGGTTACACTCTATAGCCAAATGTATGAGCCACGAACCACCAAGTGTCTTCTGACCACTGTTGATGGGTACTTACATCTACTTTTGAGCACCCTTGTTTCGGAGATTCTTCAAGCCTGTCGTCTTCAAGTCACCAACATTGTTCTACAATCATTTTTTC
>JAYDZG010000015.1:4056463-4072292 GCA_034509265.1 Microcambeva bendego | reverse complement strand
AAGATGAACCTTAAGTAATGAATAACCGTGTGTGTCATGGATGTAACCAAGAGTGTAAAGATCCTAATAAATAAATAGTAGTAGGGCTGTATACCATAAAATCCTCCCTACTAATTCATCTTCAGATATAAGCGGTATATATGGGGAAAAAAATCCCATAATGCAGAGCGGCATGACTTCTCACAAAAAAATAAACAAGGTGGCCAATGTTAATAAATGATTAATGGTGTTTAATGTGTATAAAGGTTGAAAGGGGACGGTGGTAGCTTAGTGGGTAGAGCTTTGGGCTATCAGCCAGAGAATCCAGGATCTGCTATGCTACCACTGTTGTGCCCCTGAGCATGACCTTTAACCCTGTCAGATCCAGGGGCGCCGTACAATGGCTGACCCTGCGAAGAAAGAATTTTGTTGTACTGTATAGCTGAATATGTTTTATGACATAAAGGACCCTATCCACCCAAAGGACCATAACTAAACCCTCTCTAGTTAAACAGCTGTCTATATTGTCAGTAAGACAGTGATGCAGCTCACTGGGTTTTCGAACACACCCTCGTATCCGGTTTAATCCCACCGCGCATGAACAACAGGCCAATCATTGTTCAAGTGGCGGCTCGGGCGGAGCTGAAACTCGATCCGATGTATTTAAGATCTCTGCTCTGGCGTCCAGCGTGTGTTTTACCGCCTCGCCACCTCCGGCACCAAGTCAACAGAGCCAACGACGAGGTTGAGATGTCAGCTCTGGTGTGATAGCCGTCATCGTACACACCTCATATGTGGAAGCATTTCTGTTTATTACTGTTTCTTCATTATGGATTTAAGACTGATATGTTCGATGCTGGGCGGCACGGTGGCTTAGTGGGTAGCACTGTCGCCTCACAGCGAGAAGGTCCTGGGTTCGACCCCCGGGTGGGGCGATCTAGGTCCTTTCTGAAGTCACACATTCTTGTGGTCTCAATCCTGCCTCGTTCACGTCCAGTAAGCAGCTATCCGAGCGTCATAGGAGGAGTGTGTGTTGGGGGTAGTCTGGAGATCTATGAATGTAGGAGATAACAGACCGGGGGCAGCTGGATCTGTCCTCGTTTGGAGGTAAAATAAGATAAGCTTCTCTTGGTGCTGAGGAAATCTAGAGCGGGTTGAACATTAACACTCTGCTGGAAGCAGCTGGATGGAGCTGGAGGCCGGTACAGGCCTCTGTGATCTGACACATTTCACATGTGAAATGTGAAGGTTTACTTTAGTCCGTTGGCACACGCTGGCATTTCCTTCAGAAGAAAAGAACCTTCTAAGCCGCCTCCATCGATCCTCAGGCTACGGGTGACCGAAGCTCAGATTCCAACATGGAACCGTTTTACATTTTCAGCACTTAGCAGATACCTTAATCCAAAGCAACTTCCAGGAGTTACAGTATACAGTCTGACAATGAGGGTTCAGGGCCTTGCTCAAGGGCCCAACAGCAGCAACCTGGCAGTGGTGAGATTTGAACCGGCATCTTTCGGATTCCTAGTCCAGTGCCATAACCACTAAGCTCTGACTGGCCACCTGGCTGGGTTGTTATTCAGACTAGCCGATTGAACACGAGTTGTTTCTACCCACACTCAAGAAGCTTTATATATTTTTTTTTAACTTATTTTTCAGTACATTACTGCATTTCCCACTAGCACACCCGTGCCGAGAGTCTGGACTAATACAACCCTCCCTAATCATTCAGGCTTGGCTTATGCACCCAAGTGAAAATTCAGTTTCTAATGCAAACTCCCAGCATCCAATGGGAGAACATGCAAAGTCAACTCAGACAGGACCTGGAGATCGAACCCAGGACCTTCTTATTTCGATGCGACAGTGCCACCCTAACGTGCTGACTTTTCACGTTCGACTGTGTTGTGTTCGCAGCGCCGGTCCAAAAGGAGACAACATCTACGAGTGGAGATCCACCATCCTGGGTCCTCCAGGCTCCGTGTACGAGGGCGGGGTCTTCTTCCTCGACATCGCCTTCACCCCAGACTACCCCTTCAAACCTCCTAAGGTGAGTGCGGTCGCTGAGATTTGTATAGGTCCGGTTCAGCCTTCCTGCATGTCCTAAACTCCTCAGGCACCTCGTGTCCATTCGGTTACTGCTCTGTCCTGGTCAAGGTCACAGTGGGTCCAGGTCAACCCGGAAACAATGTGCATAAGGCATGAGGACCGTGCAGAGGGTGACAATCCATTGATCCAGTGATTTGAAATGACCTAAGCACTGGGAGGTGTGGTGGTCAGATTTAGTTCTCCGTCTCTCTTTAGCAGATATGAACAGATGCATCAAAAATGGACCTAAAAGCTCGCTGTTGGAGGACATGCTGTGAGGTCACGACCCCTGCAGGTGCACATGTGGCCTTGCATTGCTAGTTTTTTTCTTTTTTTTTCCTTTCCTATTTTTTTCTCCGTCTGTATTCCCTTCCTGACTATGATAAAGTATGCGAGGCATCTTCAAAAAGTTATTGACATTTCCCTTGACAGCGTCGTTCTAACACCATCAGTTAAAATGTTTTTTGGTCGAGCATGTAGCTGTACTTCATCATCACGTGAAAGTCTTCTTCCCGTTAAAGCTTCTTTGAGCGCCTAAGAGAGTTGAAGAGGGCGGCACGGTGGCTAAGTGCGTAGCAATGTCGCCTCACAGCAAACAAACACTTTCAACCTGGTAGTAGTTGGGCTTGAATCGACAACCTTATGATTACTTGTCCAGTACCTCACCCGCTAGGCTACAGCTGTCACATTTTTTTAAATGTTTGTTCTGAAATTGCTGTTTCAAGACTCTTTTAAACATGCTAATGGAACATTATACATTCTCCTGCATCCACTGCAGCAACACACCAGGATCACATTTCTCACACATGCACATTAGAGCAGTTATGTAACAACCCCCCACAACCACCACCACCTTCTTATCCTGTCCATTTCTTTCCAAACATACTCCAACAGGCTTTTTTCGGAACAGCAGCTCTGATCCGATATTTATTTTTATGTTTCGGTCAAAGAAAAATAAATGGAATCACAAAGCCTGACTATTTTCGCCTCGAAGCCTCGTGTCTGAGCTCATGTTCAAAATGTCTGACCGTGACGGCCTTTCTGGTCACGTAACTCATTTCATGTCATTTTTATGTCATTCACCGCCAAGACATTTCAAAGGTCTGATGGTTCGCTTTGATCATTATTAGGAGCATTTGTGGGGCTGGGGCAGATGTGAGCTTGATGGTTATCAGGCTGCATGTCAGTAACATGTGCAGTGAACCCCCGCTTATTCACGGGTCAGGATTTTTCCCTTGGAACATAATTAACGGGAATTCGCGGAAACCCTCACAAACTCGTGGAATTCACTAATATTCTCAACATTTTTTAAATGTGTTTTTCGTGCCCTTGTGTGTTTTTATGCTAAATTATTAAGAACGATATAATTGACCAATTAAAGTGTATTCACCAAAGAAGTGATACGAGCCGGGCTGTGGTAAGTGCTGTAATAATGTGATGGAGATCACTAAAACTGAAAACACTTTAACTGAAAAGAAAATAGGGATGTAACGATTCAGAAAGAATCGATTCGAATCGGTTCATTTGGGGAATCGATTCATATCGATGATTCTTTTAAGATGAATCAATCGGGGGAGTCGACGCTGGATGTTTGGAACACATCATAACATGTTTTTTGCAACTAGAAATAAAAGGACTTAGAATGTTTAAATTAATACAATTTAATTTATTTTCCATATTTTTTTAACAAGAAATAGTAAAAGTAAAATTTAAGTGAATAACAAATACTGTATACAGGTTAGCTGAGGATTTTAACCGTCTGTACTTAGCTTACTTTGGGCAAAACAAAACATTTATTTTATTTCTTTTTATTGGGATTTTTAGGACGGCACGTGGCTCATTAAGTAAGAAGGTCTTGGGTTCGAATCCCCTGGTGGGGTGGTCCAGATCGTCCAAAAACTAGCAGCCAGGGTAACTGGAGACACTGAATTGTCTTGTAGGCACCCTGCCACCAGGATGCATAAATTGTAGTCCCCGAAATAAATAAGTAGGGTTGCATCAGGAAGGGCATCCAGCATAAAAACTATGCCAAATCAGTAATACAGAACTACCAGTTTCGAATCTCCAGTGCACATTGCTTGTATGTCTTTGGACTTTTGGAGCAAACCCGAGCTCCCAGAGTAAAGCCACACAGACACTGAGAGCACATGCATACGCCACACAGAAAGGACCCAAATCTCAAACCCAGGACCATCTTGCTTTGAGACCTATCGAGCCCCTATTCCACCCCACACAAAAATAATGAGCATTAAATGATACAAGAAGGGTTCACTTGTTATGAAAAGGGTGTTACGGGACACTCTCCTGTCACTTTTTACAAGCAAGTGTACACCTGCTTTAACCTCAGACATCAGAACCCGAGATAAACGCGATCTCTGTGTGACCTTGGTCGTGTTTCGGTTGGTGATACCAGACCTAATGGTGGAGTCTGCTGATCATCTGAGATTCTCCCTCTCGACATTCTTTAGACTCGTAATGGCGTGAAGAACAAACAAAAAGCTCTCAGCATCAGATCTGCATGGAAGACACCCAGCTGATGAAATAATCAAAGGAGAATCACCAGGCTGGTTCTAGCTGACTGGAGAGCTCTGTTCGTTTGATCTTTCTTTACAACCATCGACGGCACTGAAGCAGAACGTTTTCTCCTCGTATAAATATCGATTGCGGCTGCATGCAGATAGAAGGGTCAACTTTAGTGTAAACAACATGGATTTGTAGCCCACGTGTCCAGAAAGCAGGTTGGGTCTGTAAATTCATGTTGTTAACACAGATGCTGGTGTTGAAATGTATTTCTGGCACACGTTAAGCCCTCGATACCAATTAAGCCTCTGATAAAGATGTAACGATTCAGAATCCATACGAATAGTAAAAGGAAACTAAGTGTATAATAAATCAATTGCGTTCAATTTCATGTTGTTTAAAAAAATATGGGGGAAAATGTATCATGAACCCAGTATCGTGAATCGTATCGCAATGTGAGTAGAGCGTATCGTTACATCCCTTAAAGAATACAAACGTGTCGAGTGAATATATACATTCATGTAAACACAGATGCTGGTGTTGAAATGTATTTCTGGCACACGTTAAGCCCTCGATAGCAATTAAGCCTCTGATAGGGATGTAACGATTCAGAATCCATACGAATCAGTTCATATCAATGATTCTTTGAAGATAAATCGATATTCACATTAGACAGCAGGGGGTGCCGAGGCTGTCCATTTTTTTTTTTTACTTTATTTTCCCTTAATACACATACTTATTTTTTTTAACATATAGTAAAAGGAAAGTGAATAACAAATAATTTGCTTGTTTAAAAAAATGTATCATGAACCCAGTATCGCAATATGAGTAGAGTGTATCGTGACATCCCTTAAAGAAAACCAATGTGTGAAGTGAATATATACAGTTGTGGAAAAAATAACAGACTAACAAACTAAACTAAAGTGATCATTTTGAAGTGGTCTCTTATTTTTTTCCATGCCTGTAAATTCATGTTGACACAGATGCTGGTCTTGAAATGCTTTTCTGGCACACGTCAAACCCTTAATACCCAATAAGCCCCTGAGTGTCGTTGCTGACCGCGTACGGCCCAGTCCAGGATTATAACGGGGCATGTCACGAAGCACGGATCCTCTCAGATTGGTTCCGCACACACATCAAAGTGTTTAGTTACTTCACTCGCTCCCTCCAATCACCAGACCCGGATTCATCACAACAGTCTGTTCATTCTTTCTTTTTCTTCTCATTACCAGGAAAGAGAGAAAAATCGAAACGTTTTTCTTGGGAATAAATACAACCTGTGACAGTCGAATCGTTTGTTTTCCAGAAGTGCTTCAGTCTTTTTTATCTCCGTGTCTTCCTCCAGGTGACGTTCCGTACCAGGATCTATCACTGTAACATCAACAGTCAGGGCGTCATCTGCTTAGATATACTGAAGGACAACTGGAGCCCGGCGCTCACCATCTCCAAGGTTCTACTGTCCATCTGCTCCCTCCTTACAGACTGCAACCCTGGTAAGAACCCCAATCGCTCTCTCCTGGTTTGACATTATTGTCTCCAGAATGTCCAAGGTAAATTCTGACGATCAGTAAATGGTTCGATTGAGGATTCAGTGAAGGATTTTGCAACAGCTATTTTTTCTTCATCATTTTTCTTTTAATGCATAAAACCTTGTTAACCGGGCTTAGTAGGTATCACGGTCGCCTCACAGCGAGAAGGTCCTGGGTTCGATCCCGAGATGGGCCGATCTGGGTCATTTCTGACCACATGGGTTTCCTCTGGGTACTCCGGTTTCCTCCCACAGCCCAAAGATGCTACCAGGTTGATTTGATATTGTCCTTTAGGTACCTTTGATGGACTGATTCATTTCGCCCATTGAAAAGCTTGGATAGGCTCCAGCACCCCTAACTGACTATAATTAGGATCAGCGGTTCAAGAATATGAACTGAACTGAACCTTGTTAACCTTTTTTAAATAAAGAATATTTCAGACCAGGAATGCCAGGATGAGGTTCCTTTGATTGTTTTTCAGAGTCTTTTTAACATTTTTTATGGGCTTCAGTTTATATATTGATATTCAGCATTACAGGACAACTGCATTAAAAATAATTAAAAAACAATTTAATCAAATTAAAAGCATTTAATCAAAAGTCTTAATGGTGTCAGTTCTGTGATGTCAGGACAATCGCTGCTAATGTAAATTCTCAAGCTTCCAAGTGTTCATCAGTAAAGGTGAACCGATACTTATATTTCATTATTATGTGAAAAAAAGAACTTTGTTTGTTCATTAGTAATGAATAAAAACGTTTTAGATTGGCGCTGCTTCAGACAAACTGAGGCGTCGTTATTGTAATAATCCAAAGCAAAAGGGTTAAACGCTGAGGAACAGCCGCCATTTCTTCTCAGCACCTCGAACTCTAACACAAGTTTAAAAGTGAAACAGTGAGGAACATCCAGCTCAGCAGATTCATGTGGAAGCTTTCAGACTGGACGTGCCTCTCATTCTACACAAATGCAGATTCATCCCATATTCACACTTTGATGAGCTCAAGCTGAGCGCCGAACACACCAGGATTTCCCCCAAGGTTCACAGTACGGGCCCTTAAACAATCCCAAAGATTAACTCTATAATTACTATGATTAACAGCAGGTACAGTGCTGTTGGGTTGTGCTGTTGGGGTTGGCATCCTTCTTCCTTTTCCAGCACTTTCTTTTTAATTTGCTCTTAACAAATCCCTGATTGTGATTTTTCCTTGTGAATTGTGCTTTTCAAAGCTGCTTGTCCTCGAGTACACTCCGCATGGCCGGTATTTGCTCTAATAATAAAAATTAAAAGAGACCACGGCTTGTACTCTCAGCGATGTGAATTACATCATTATTAGATTATATTTTCATGAGCGATTACGCAATTAGATCATCCTTTCAAAGCCTGCAACAGCAGAGAGAATGTTCTTCAGTCTCCATCTGGATGTTTTCTAGTTTTTAATAGCAAATCTAATTAAGACCGCTTGCTCCAGACTCATTATGTTTCGATTGGTTATACAACGCACAATAGATTTAAAATACACTTTTAGTCACTGAATGTTCCGAGCCTCGGTGGCATCAATCGACAACGCTCAGAGACACCAATGAAAGCCTGAAGAATGTCTCCACTGTAATAATTACTGTGCGTGTCTCTTATTGACGGCTCAAAGCCCAGATTAGTTTCATTTGCATTAGAATAGGCGACCGGCTTAAATCAGACCAGGCCATTTTACACACACACACACACACACACACACACACACACACACACACACACAGATATATTTATATATATTTGCTGTCTGTAAATAATCTCCGGCCTTAAATTATTATTTTAGACGAGCCACTCGTGACCATCTGTGGAATAATGACTCGCTTCCCCTCTGGCATCCTAATCAGTATGTGACCAAAAGAGCAGCGCTGAAACGTGGCATTAATAATGGCTAACTCGCCCGCTTCCGACGTCGCACATTACAGCGAGAAGCAAATTAAATCCATCACGTCCCGGCCTCCAAACACCGCGTAAAGATCGCTCTTCTGGCACCGTCCCCTCCTCGTGCTGAACGCAGAAGCATCTCGGGCCGATGAAAAGCATGTGTGATGAAAAAAACACTAACAATGACTTAAGGTCCAGCCAGAGGCACTTCAGACGAGGAAATGCAATCAATATCGATCAGCGTAGGTAATCGCACTAGTTAAAAAAGGAATTCCGAAAACGGTAGCTAGGTTTAATGGTAAAGTAATCATCTGTGTAAACACCTGGTTTATTAGCATGTAACATTCATCAGCGAGATGTTCAGGGATTTGTCTAATTCGGGCTGTCTCGATGAAAATGTAAATTTTGAGCCGTTTCAGCACGGAATGCAAATTTAGCATCGGTGCAAATTGATCTGTTTAGCACCGGCAAGCATCTTTATCGCATAAACACTGCTACAACGGAGACGCTCATGGAAAATCGCTGCACTGGAGCGAAGGTACTCGTGTAATGCACAGTTTGCACAAGTCGTGCTGAAAAACTAAAATACAGGTCGAATCTTTAAGGCCCTGCCAAAATATACTCGCCGAGCGCTTTATTAGGTACACTTACCCGTCAAGGATCTTTTTTTAAGATTTTAGAGTTCTCTTTTAATCACTTTGCAGTGAAATTCGTCCTCCGCATCTTTAACCCGATCCGTGCAGTGAAACACACATACACACTAGTGAACACTAGGGGGCAGCGGTGGGCAGCCCTAGCCATGGCGACCGGGGAGCATTCGAGGTTAGGTGCCTTGCTCAAGGGCACTTAAGTCTGGCAATCGAACCGGCAACGTTCTGATCACAAGCACGGTTCTCTAACCACCTGACCACGGCTGCCTCTTTGTTGATTATGCAACGATCTTATCATTTTACTTCATGGCTACACAATGGCTAACTGCAGCACAGCCTTGCTCTGATGTTTTGTCACCCGCTTGTGCCCCGTTTATAGATCAAAGGGAGACGACTCGGACGATGTTTGGGTGAATGGGCCGTTCCGAGCACTGAAGCGATACAGGATAAGTAATGACACGGTAGTGTGGGGTGTTCTGGGCTGAGACCTCTAGGTGCATCAGTGTCGATGGGATTTTAAAACCACTTCCTTGTCAGTGCCGGGAATATGAAATAAGTTTACACCGAACAGGCAGGTGATTTTAACACGGATTATCTCTTCATGACGACCTGTTAGTGGGTGGGATATATTGGACCGTGAGAGAACAATCCTCAAAGTAGATGTTCGACCCAGGAAAATGTGAATTTCAGTTTGAGTGTGACTACACGTCAGAGTCAGAGCATCTCAAAAGTGCAGCTCTTGTGAGGTACCATGTGCATTAATCTCACCCAAATTATTTCTAGTCAAATGGGGTTCTAGGTTGTCTTTTTTGATCGATGAGCGGAATGTACATTATATGAATTTCTTTTAAAGAAGTAACCCTTCCATTATCTGGGCTGGGGAGTGGCACTAAGGGTGCACTGGTATTTTCTTCTTGCAATATCTAGGTTGATATAACACTATCTGCATAGTGTATGTGTGAACAAAGCCTGGGATTCAAACCCCCAGAATATAAGCACTGCTCATACAAGTACATGAAGGTAATGCTCTAACCGTCCAGGGTTTGTGTGACACATAATCTTCTTGCCGTATTCGTTCTGGTCTCTTTCCTCACACTCAGGGTGTACAGGATCTCACTGCAGGGTTAAATAGAACAGCCTGCCCTTCCCCCATTTAATATGCCTTCCCCCTTACATTGTGCTATTCAAGCACAAGGGATCAATAAGACACAGCTCATTAAAGGGTGTGTGTGTGTGTGAGGGGAGGGGTGCGGGGACCAATGACGCTTAATTAACCCTTATAGGCTTTTGTTTTCCCAGTCCCATACACTCACGGACACAATCAATCTCAAGCTTCAAAGTGCAGAGAAGTGCTTCGTGTTGAAGATAGTCACAATAGTGAGGTCATTTCCTAAACCATCAGATCTTCCAAACAAGCTGGGGTTTGAGAAGAAAGGATTTCGTTGTAATGTGCACCCGTGTATGTGGAAAGCCATTCTATTCTATTCTAACAACTTGAGCTACAGGATCTCGTCTATGTGATCCGAAGTGCTTCGATGAGCCTAACCTTCTTTCTTCCTTGGACCACTTTTGATAGATACTGACCCCTGCAGACCGGGAACACCCTACAAGAGCTGCAGTTTTAGAGACGCTCTGACCCAGTCGTCTAGACGTCACAATTTGGCCCTTGTCAGACTCACTCAGCTTTGTATACTTGTCCATTTTTACTGCTTCTGACATCAACTTGAAGGATGAAATGTTTACTAACAGCATTGCCGTGATGAAGAGAAGATCGGTGTTTTTCACTCCACTTGGCATTTCACTTTGCCCGGTCGGTTTATATGTTTATTTCGACATCGCAGCATTCCTAAAAACACGCTTTGATGAGCAAGCCATAACCTAGTGTTTAAGGTACTGGACTAGTAATCAAAAGGACGCACTTAACCCTCAAATGTTCAGAATGTGTACTGTCACTGTTATGTAAGTCGGTTTGGACCAAGGCGTCTGCTAAAACGCATGGTGTACCAGAACTACGGTAGCCTGCAGATCCCCGACCGTAACCCTGTCAGAGACCTCCGGGATAAACTGACATCGAACCTGAGCCACGCCTTCACGTTGGTGCTTTAAAGCTTGAAATATTTCTGCGACCAATAATAAAAACAATGATGATCTAATCTGCTATTTTCTTTCTTATTGTTTTTTCAGCTGACCCTCTGGTGGGAAGCATCGCCACACAGTACCTGACCAACAGAGCCGAGCACGACAGGATAGCCAAACAGTGGACCAAACGCTACGCCACATAGACCCTCCCGCGATGCCCGCCCAGCCCCGCCCCACAATGAACTGTCCTTCGTTTCTCGTTGACTTGAACGCTTTTTATACAGTGTATGTATTCTAAAAGCAGGCAGATCAGGATTGTACTTTTTTCAATACGCTGAATGTTGGCATGGTCATCAAGAGCTTTATTATTATCGGTATTGTCGTTCTATCGCTAGTAGGACTGTTCTGCAATTGGTCTGCATTATTATGTAGTGCACTTCAGATTGATTGGAGTGAATTGAATACTTTATGTTCGTTGTTTTGTTGTTTTACGTTGTTTGTTTTATTATTATTATTATTATTATTTTATTTTTTTGGAGGGGTGGGTGGGTGGCTTGTCACGTGTTTAGTTTATCACTGACTCTGGGGTTGGGAGAGACCAGGCAACCATCACTGAATCTTTTTCATCGAGCGGACACTTTTCCCCCCTTCGACCCGTGTTACGCTTTCCCTGTCTACCCTGTTCGAGTTGTATATGTGGAACACTATGGCACGGGCGCGTTTATTCCGAGATGCCTCGTGGCGGTCCGGCCAGCACCTAGCCGCACGAGTAAAGACTGTTTGTTGTAAAATGCACATTGTGAGAGATCAATAGTCTGTAAGTAATTGAGTGAATAAACGACGTGTTGAGCTGAAGAATGGCCTGGTTGTTGTTCAAGCGGTTTTTTTTTTTTGTCCCCGACCACAAAATTGCACGTTGAATGGGTTTCACAGGAGTGCTGCTTCACCGGTCTGTTTTTACTTAGTGCTTAGATTCTTTGAAGCAGAAAATAAGTGGTTTCGGTGGTCGCTCGGTCTTGTAAGAGCGTTTTTTTTATCGGTAGTAGGTGCTCGTATTTCCTCTTCACCTGTGTAAGTGTCATGCAACAAATAGCCAGAAGTATGTAGACATCCTACTAATGCTTGTTAGAGTTGAAGTGTAAAAGCCATACACACCGTTTAGAAGTGTTTAGGGGGTATGTGAACTAAAACAAAAAGTGCTGATACACACTCAGTTCAGCATGAGTGTCTGGATGTGTCCTGCTCCACAAAACAGTCCTCAGCACCGAGCTGCAGCCTTCACGCGCCATTACTTCAAGGAAACGGCGAGTGATATGAGAGGCTAACGGGTGCAAAAATGGAATTGCTTCATCAATTCACCTCTTTTACTGGGTATTTTTTCACATGGTTTCAGACCCATAAACGAAACATCAGACAGATGAGACACATTTAGGGAAACCTATTGCGATCGGGGCGCGGCGGTAAATTGCGCCAGCTCACTATTGGTTGGATACGGGGTTCGAATCCTCGGTGGTGCTGTCAGCAGGTCGGTCACGATTGAAATGTTTTATCAAATGTGTCTCATTTGTCCGATGTTTCGTTTATTGGTCTGAAACCATGTGGAAAAAATACCCAGTAGAACCCACATGACTTTGAGCCAAGAGCTCAATCTCCATCTGAAACCAGTGTAACCAGATCTGTAGAGGCAGCTGGGCAGCTAACGTGGGTGCAGTAGCCACCATTGGGCCTAGAGGTGTGCGATATAAATAATCCATGATAATATCCTAATTGTCGTGTTAACGATGAGCGAGCTGACGTTATCGAGCATGGTTCACACCTTCATGACTTCACACGATCAATTCAAGTCAATGTATCTACATAGCACTTTTTACAATAGACACAAAGCAGCTTTACAGACTTTAGGACCACCAGACCCAAAAAAAACTTGTTGTGGCAAGGAAAACTCCCTAAAAATACATGAAGGAACCTTGGAGGAACCTTGGAGGAACCTTGGAGGAACCAGACTCAGCTGGACTGGATACTATTTTAAATAAACATTCACTTCGTCATACTTAAGTGGGCTGCGATGTTGTAGCATGTAGTAAATGTCATAATATGGCAATCACGATTGTTTACAGATCTTATATTTTAATTAAAATGCTAATAAAAGCTCCTCTCACAGATTTGTTTGCGCTAACCCGAGACGCGCGCGGAAGAACACACGGCAGCGTTCCAAACCCAGTTCGTTCCCTACGTAGGCTGCCTTCTAATAATGTTCTCCGTAATAAGACACGACCAACTTCATTGACAGGCTAGCGCGTTACATAGTCCCTTAGATTTAAATGGCACAGGTTGTGTTATAACCTGTCATAAGCGGTGCGTAAAAATAACCTGACTTATAAATCAATAACGCATTGGAGGTAGAAGTGTTCTTCAACACTCAGGGTGATGATCATGTAAGGAGGTGCTAACACGTTATGCTAAATGAGAGCTATTTAAAAAGGATACCGCTCATTAAGGTTTATATTTTGCTTTAATTATTGTTATATGTGTCTTGCAAATTCAGTTAAGAGAAGTAGTTTATCCATTGGACAAATTTCCTACTCACCTTAAGGGGATATGTCGTTTTAAAATGCTCTCATTTATTGTTGTTGGTCTTTAATCTCTATAATTAGGGGCAGCGGTGACTTAGTGGGTAGCACTGTCGCCTCACAGCGAGAAGGTCCTGGGTTCGATCCCCGGGTCTAGGTCCTTTCTGTGCGGAGTCTCCTTGTGGGTTTCCACTGGATACTCCGGTTTCCTCCCACAGTCCAAAGACATGCTACCAGGTTGATTGGAGACACTAAATTGTCCCCATCCCGGGTGTCACCATGTAGCTTGCACCCGTTGAAGAGCTGGAATAGGCTCCAGCACCCCTCCCCGACCCTAATTAGGATAAGGGGTTAAAGACACTGAACTGAACTGATATAATTAGTAATTCATTATAATTATCTTTTAAGGAAGTTCAAGCTTGTGAAACATAGGACTTTTACAAACACATTTTTAAGAAATGCAAAATACCTTTCTCTGCACCTTCTTTGGGGTCATTTTGATAATGAATTTTACTAAATGTAAAGAAAAATAATGCACGTTTAGTGGAAATAAATCGTTCGTAATCCTGTTCAGTTTGTAACTCGTGGGTCTCGAGCACTGAGACAAAATTAACAGAAAATAGTCTTTTACATACTGGTGCTCCTACACCAATCTTGTTTTTTTATTATTCTGAATAGGATTGGGAAGGGAATTCCACATGGAAGCCAGTGGCTACAATGTTAGCTGTTAAAACGTGTGGTTTTAAATCTGTGCTACCTTTCCTGTCCATCATACACTTTGGGTTACATGTGATGTGTGCACATAAGCATGCGGTGGATATAAGGGGCTCAAAATAAGATTTACCTGCTATTATTCTGTCCAATTAATCAGTCCCTGGTAACCAGCACGCATACAGTTACACATAATGTGAGCAGACAGAGCGACGGGCAGGAAGTGGATTGGTTTACTTCTCCCTTCAAGCGTGTGTGTGAGTGCCAGGGTGTGTGTGTGTGTGTGTGTGTGTGTGCAGGCAAGAGAGCGGAAAGCTATAAAAACCCATCCTACTACAAATGCAATGAACTTAGCAGTGATTCGTGTTAGCAGAGCATGGGTAGAATTATGGGTAAATAGGGCACTTCTGCAGTGGTACTGGGGAGAAACCCATCTATTCTCCACCGAAGTGTTCAGCACAGTCAGAACGGGAATCTCAGAACCCATCGCTGAATTACCTGAGCCAAAATGACACGAATACACAACAGGTTACGTCTGGTGGACTTTTTTAATTCCTCATGGACATTTGGGTCAGAAGTTCATATCGGACACTAATTAAAATAGAAATGTTTGATTTTCTAGCCAAACTGTTCTTTACAATAATAATTTATATTCCTTTTAGAGACATTATTAGCATTTTAAATTATGGAAAATCCCTTCACTCGCTTGGAAATTTTCCTGATTGCACGTGTGTGCGAATGTGTGATGATAAAAAGATATGAAAGTCAGAACAGTGGATAAAATCCCCTTTTGTTTCTTGTTTTATGTTTCACATGTTCAAGATTCTTAGGCTTTTTCAATTTTGATTATTTAGGTCACTGGTGCCCTTGGAAAACTCAAACCCTTCGTTTTTGTTATAAATCGTTCCCCTTATATTTGCCCTGCCTTAATTTGATCATGGAGATGCACAGACAGTTCTTTGGACTTCATGATGTGATTATTGTTCTGACAATCCAATGTAAATTGTGGACCTTCGATAGTTCTAGAGACTCTTGAGGATAATTACTGCACCTGTTTTATTCTGATCAGGGACACACTGGGTTCGGCTTTCTTGTAATATATTTACATTCTGGTTTCCTCCCATAAGTCTGAAGACACACATCGGGTTATTTGGAGCTACTAAAAGTGCCCTGACATTTGAGGTCGACTGTTAACCTGTCTGGGACGTTTCCTGCTTTCAGGAATCCGACCCACTGCGACCATGGCCAGGATAAAGTGGTTGCAAAGCAGCTAGAAATAGCTAGAAAACACATTAAATCATAATTGTGGATACAATCAATGTGTGAAAACAGTACAACAAAGCCTTTAACTCTGAGCTCTACAGCTCTTTATTTGGTTCCCAGACCTTAATCTGACCTTAAGGTCATGTCTGAGGTTAGGAATGAAATTTGCACACATTGACATGGTTGGTATGTTATGGTAATTTAGCTTGTTTAGCAGGAGCTTAAACTGCCAGGCAGAACAAATCATTGATTTTATTACCACGATTTAGCTGAAATCACACTTGATTTGAACCACTCTGATGATCTGCAAACAAATTTAGGTTTTTCAACTTGTAACGTAAATGAATGTACAGCCGTGGAAAAATAAGAGACCTCTTCAAAAGTATCAGTTTATTTTAATTTTCTAGAATAGAATACAACAACACTGCTCATTTTTGCCAAACATATAGTTAGAAATATTAAACTAAAATAATCTGATAATTTTGAAGTGGTCTCTTATTTTTTAACATTACTTTCAGTCCTGTCTTTTTCCACTCA
>JAYDZG010000015.1:4040214-4050321 GCA_034509265.1 Microcambeva bendego | reverse complement strand
TGTGGGCCGGACCGCCACTGCACTTCCGCTCGGCGAGAGGAGAAACGCACACGCGTGGAGCGGCGGAAGAGGCGCAGACACAAAGAAAGGTAGCGAAAGATGCTTTCATAATTTAGCGTGGATTTAAATTACACACGGCGTGGTTATTTTATCGAGTGATGGAGCCGTGGTGGAGCTTATGAGGAGCATTTGGGGGAAGAATCGCTCTGTTGTTGTTGTTGGATGTCGCGTGTTTGAGCACGAGACGCCGTGAAGAAAGCCAACGGTCAGTAAAATGTCGCCACGGTTCGGCCGATTCGATTCGATTTTATCGTCTAATTGCGCGTATAGAGTCGGGACGATACGATAATAACGTAATTCACGAATAGCGGTGAAAGTTTCAACTCGGAACTGTGTGGAAATAGCCAGGGGGGGAGAGTGAACCGATTCCCGAAAATGCGCGACGTCGCCCTCACTTCGTCTAGTCGAACTGATTCATTAATGTGAAAAAATCGCTTTTTAGAACGTTCTCAATGCGGAGTCGATTCGGTTCACTTTTGTGTCGATTCTTCAATAAACACAAGCTGCCTTTGCATACTGAGCAAACATGCGGGTCACCGGGCTAATCTCTTTACAGCCTTCTGGGTTATGAAGTAAATCACCCATCTAGCTTGTAATACGTCCCTCTTTGTATCACGTTACGCTGCTTTTACCTCACAATGCTCCTTAAATAAGGTTTATTGTGGGGATTAAACTGATCCTGCACACTTCTCCAGCCTCGGAAATCTACTATCACTCTTTCACCTGTCTGGCTTTATCAATAGGGTGTTCATCTTTAATTAGGTTCAAGTCTCTGTAAAAGAGGTCATGTGGGATGATCGAATGCCTTAATCATGTATTAATAGTAGTCACGGAGTAGGAAGGTGGATCAGGGCCACAGGTCAAGAATCATTGGTCCTCGTTGTTCAGATAAGGGTTTCTTAAGTGTCATTGTAGAACACTTCAGGGTGCAAAATCAATATTGCCTTCGACCTGACCATGTCTAACTAGAATATTTTTGGTCTTCGAGATGTTTCTTCAGAAGCTAAAGGATTTATGTGTCAGCTGCTTGGATGTTAATAGTAATGCTTCAATTTCTTCATATTTTCTGTCATTATGCTGTGGCTGGGTTGTTGCTATGTGGAGTTTGCATGTTCTTCCAGTGTCTGTGGGAGAATACAGACCATGACCAGAGGGGATTATTAAACTGAGGTCCCCCGTGACCCATGATGCCAGGCTCGACCCACTCAGCAAGCTGTGCACCTGAATCTGCTTGCCATCAAAACTAGAAATTGTGCTATGATTCACTTTGCCTACTTGAAGCTTGTTCCAGAAGGATTTTTTAAACTAAATAATTTCTTGATAGATTGAAATATTCTGTGCACCAGTGGTTTAGCAAAATCGTGGGTTTTTTTGTTGACTGTACAGTTTCACATCACCCGGTTGATGTGAAACATCAATGTTCTAAATCAATTTCCTACATTGAGAGTCGACGGTGATCCATTATTGTGTACTTTTCTATAATGACTAAACAAAAAATCTTTACATGCATAAAAAGCAAACATCTGGTTCAGTAGGTTAATCTCATCACAAGCCACTGAGTTATGAAAATGGTCATTCTGGCTGTGATGGGTTGTTTCTTGGGACAGCATTGTGTGAAAATTGTGAACACTTTTTGGTGAACAGTTTCAACTGAGGTAGATGGTAATCCTTTTTAGATGTCGGCTAGTTGTTTAGTTTAGTTTAAATATCTTTCAGGATTTTCCCAGAGCTACCAGGTGTAGAAGATGCTTTGTTTTGTGGTAAAATAGTTACTTGTTCCAAGAAACTCACAATAAGCTTCATTTGGCCCTTCAACAGGTCCATGGTTTTTGGGTGGAACCCTGTCTGACCTTTCCTCCCCTCAACCTTGAGCTAATTTTGTTTGTGTTGTCATTCGGCCAGTTCGGTGGCTCTGGTGAGATTTGACCTTTTGACTGCTTTGCCACCTGCGCGCCCAGTTATAGCATGAAATGATAACTAGGTGAATAATGCACGTGAATAATTGTGGTAGCTGTTTTTACAAATACTTGCTTTGTAGTCGTTATCTCATTACAAGCCAATGGATTTATGAAACAAGACACCCAGTCTGACACAAAAGCACACTCCTATTACAGTAGGGATCTATTGTGTTTTCAGAAGGTTTGACGTTGGGATTAATTAACTTACATCCTGTTTCATCTGTGTCAAGGTCCAGAGGGCAAAAGATGTGGAAATATATTGAACAGGGCCTTAATTCACTGCTTAGCATCACACATTTGCTCAAAATAGAGAGCAATTTAAGCACCCGGAAGAAACCCGGGAAGAAGGAGAACCTGCCTGGTCACAGACACTTCGATATGTTTAGCCATGTTTCTTTCTGCTTTATCTTTTCTTTCTGCTGGAGCTGTGGGATTTTTCCACTAGATTGCACAAACCAGTGCATTGTAGTGTCTTCCCAAAGCCTGGGTAAATGGGCAGGGTTGCGTCAGGAACGGCATCCGACATAAAAACAATGCCAGAGCAGTAATGCGGAATGTATTTTCTTGCTGACCAGCCTTGGGTACCTAAAGGGGGCCTTAACATCCTGCTTTCTGAGTAAAGGATTCTTTTAAACGTTTATGGTAAAATGCTTCATAGAACCTTTAATGGATCACCTGACATAGGTGCGGCAATTCCTACCTGAAACCCGCTGCTGTAAATTTTGTTCTAGGTTCTAGATGAGCTTTTATTTATTTCTAAAATATATTTTATAAAACATATTTTATAATAGATGCATACAGCTATCTGTGTTGTAAAAAACTTAGATTGTCTTCCCCCCCCCCCCTCCGCCAACAGGTTGTGAGGATGTCTGACGAGGACTCGCATGCCGGATCTAGTTCTTCCTCATCGTCCTCCTCCTCGTTCGTCCATCAGCAGTCAGACAAAGACACGCCTAACAAGAAAAAAGAGAACAAATCTACCATGAGTAACAAATCTAAACTTCTGTCAACCAGCGCCAAAAGGTGAGTGTGTGCGGTTTATTGGTTCGGATAGTAAAACGTCACTTGTAGTCACACTTCTCAGCCACTTTATTAGGTTCACAGATCTTGTATGTATGTTTATTGGACTTTGTAATGACCTACCTGTCATATGTATGTTCTTGTGTGTGTATACTAGTTCATCTATTGCTCTGTAGACCATGTAATAAATCATTTAAAAGCAGTTACCGATCAGATGTTATTGGGTGCTGGATGACCCTCAACTCAATAAATAACATTGTATTGAAATGATGGAGTGTGTTTTTATGGCTCACATTAACTGGTCTCTTATGTTTTTTTTCTGTTTCTCTTATTAAACTAATGGTATTTTTGACTGCTCCCATTAAGCGTTTCCACACCAGATCTTGGTCCACATTAGTTATTTGGCATAGTATTTTTTCCCATCACAACCCTCCCCAGATTTTGTGAACAATGATACACACATCACTATAAAACATCCTAAAACTAGGGACGTCACGATACCTGAAATTCATAAGTCGGTACCAATACCACTAAAATTCTCCACTAAAAGCCATGAAGAAAAAAAAAAAACATACATTTTATGTCAACATAAAGTGCAATTGAGTTAATACCTTGTTTTTTAGTAATTAAAAAAACTTTATTTTTGTATATACATATACAAAAACCTATATATGTACAGATATGAGTGTAAACCTAACACCAGGACGGGTGAGTGTGTGTATGTATAAGGCTTCTGCTTTATGTCTGCTGTCAAACTAACACCACTTGTAACAGACTATGAAAAAAGACATGAGGGGAAACATCTGTGGCAATGGGTGAGAAAATAGGAATTTGAAATAGCAGTGGAGGGTTAACCCACAGACATCTGAAGACGTCTTAAGCAAAGTCTGAGGTCGAAAGCCAAGTCTTCTGTACACAATTGAAATCAAGTTTTAGTTTACTTATTTGATAAAGGTAGAAATGGCAGCAGTTCTTCCAATTTTCTCTTTAAAAAAGTATTTTAATGCTTGTGGCTGCAAATTTTGTATTAGTTTTTGGGGTTCAGTCATCAGAGCTCAATGCAACTTGTTGACCCCAAGGAACATATCTCAACCATGACAGGGAAATAACTCTAAACACACAGTATCCACTTGACACCTTTAGAATTGGGGTCAAGCACTCTGGCCTGTTTTGTGCTGTACCAAACACATGCTCATACCCACCACCCATTTTTCCACAGAGCAGGTTTACTACAGATGTAACGGCTTGGTCATTAATTAAGTGCTTTCGTTTGTCTTTTTTTTAAGAATTCAGAAGGAGCTCGCCGACATCATGCTGGATCCTCCACCAAACTGCAGGTTGGTAACATACCCTGACGTCACTTGAGTCAAATCGAAAGTACTAAACCTTTATCGGCTGTTGGCAGACCTTTTGATATTGAGACTTGAAATGGAGTTGCATTTTAGATCTGGATAAGATGGAAAAGCTGGAATACTAACGTGTGACGATCGACGTTTAACATTTAGAGGCGTGAAATACAGTTTTAATGACCTGAAAATGGATTCGACGACCTTAGGATTCATGAAACATCATATTGTAGATTGCTTGTTGAGACATTTTATCTTTTATCACATTGGCAGAACGGTTTCATTTGAGTGTTTAGATTCAGGTATGAATAGCAGTTTTCTTTACTTAAATGAATCCATACTCTCTGGTTATATTGTTTAGTTTAGTACAGCACAGAAGGTCAGTGTGAAAGCAGTTTCCGGCTTCCTGGCTTCAGTGGTTCTGGTTCTATGCCGTTTTATTTCTGGGGGAATATTTTGAGATTCTGTCTGTTACCGACGATAATCGATGTCCTGTCTCCATGCCGATGTAAGCAGGTCATTGTGTTTCTGTCTAGACCTTGTTGTGAACTGAGAGCCGGTGTTGACATGTGGTTCAGCTCTTTCTGGCCACACCTAAAATCACACCTACATCCAGTTTACATTTTGTGTGTGGGCAGATTTTATTTAGTTACTGTCTTTATAATGTCGGTTTAGCCATTTTCAGTTCCCTGTTTAGTGGGTAACACTGTCGCCTCACACCCTGTTTCTGGTCGTTTCTGTGTAGGAGCGTTTTTTTTTCTCCCTCAATTATCAATGACTGGATGAAATTGAACTTCGTATCTTGAATCGTGTCCTGAATGTATGTGTGCATATGTCGGCTGGTGGACACAAACTAGCACCCATTTCCTGCCAAGCATGTGAATTTACCAGCCGCATGAATACACTGGCCAGCCTATACCCAACGTGGTCCATAAATTAAGAAGCCATAAGGTCTTCATGCTGCCCATGTCGACTGCATTCAAGTATTCTACGACAAACTTCTATCAGCTCAGTGCCAAAAATTTGGAAACCAGGTTTCATTGTTTCCAACTAAAAGATAAGTGTGGAAACATTTAGATCCCACTAATATGCTCCTGTCATTTTGTGACATGAAAGAACTGGTGCAGAATTTATGAAATGACTTCAGTGCTCGTCTCCTGCTAGGATATTTAAAGGTTTAACAGGATCTGCTTAGATTCATTTCAGGCATTTCTATATCTGAATGTTCCATAATATTTGCGTTCTCACTGTGTGAACAACACTTGCTTGAGGGCTGAGGTCTGGCCTGCTTAATCCCTCTGGATAACTGGGTTAAAAATATTCACACACACACATCTTTGACATAAGCGCCTAGGCCACAGACGCCGCCTATCATTAGTGAAGTACATATTGAGGTGTTCTTTTTTTTTTTAATCTCCAGTGGTCTTGACCCTGTGTACACTTGGCCGGCTGCACCTTGGAGGCTTTAAGATCTTGTTTAGAAGCAATGGTCCATCTTCTGAGAAATGTATATGCAGTTGTCAGGTCTTGGGAACAGGTGTCAAGGATTAAACCTTGAAATTGTAGTTGTATTTAATGTTTGAATGTTTGTCAACCCTTTTATAAATGGTTTCTCTGGATTTACACTAGGAAGGTCAAATTTGGAGGCTGGTGTAGCAGCTAGACTGGTTGGCAGTGGGATTCAATAAGCTCCAGTATCTGTAACCATGCTGGCGTTGGTTGGGGTGTTGGGGAGGATCCATAGAGCCAACATGACCATTGAGGTGGTCCCACAGATGCTCTATTGTGTCTGGTGAAAGAGCATGACATCCCAGTACTACCCTGTTCTCATAATTCCCCAGTGTATCGTGTCACGTTGGATTGTTGGGAGATCCCACCTGACCCATGACTTTCCTCATGAGCTACATGTTGCAGCCATTGAAAGTATGAAATGGTCATGTCTGTCTATACTTAGTTAGTAAGGATGTAATGATTTAGCAAGAATCGATTCATCTTAAATGAATCCTTGGAGTGAATCGATATTGTGGCACTGGCTTTATTTTATTATTATTTGGAACATGAAGCCAGTATTTTTGGCATCGCTGGCACGTAGCTCAGAAATAAAAGGATAATGATAGTTTAGATAAAAGATAATCACAGATACAATTACTTTACTGAATTGTGGTGTTAAAGCTCCATGTAGATGAATCGTCTCTGGCTGGTGAAAAAACCACCCAAACACTTTTTTGTTCAAATGGATTGTGCACATACTAAACCAAAACATGTTCACTTTGTTCCCAGTATTAATTATTCTAATTAAATGCCCACTATGTAGTCAGCCACACCCCCTTCCACACACACACACACACACACACCCAAACGTCACGCTTTATTTCATTTCTTTGTGACCTGGATTCCACAATGTGTGGCAGCATGTGTCAAAATCTCACTGAGATCTTCTCCTTTTTCCATCATGGGTTTTCTCTGAGAGGAATTCCACAGACCCGCCTCGATATTGTGACACTTCTGCTCCTGATCTTTCACTCTCTGCTTCATTCTTTCACTCGACTTCAGTTTCATCTTGTTAGATCTTCCTGGTGATATTTTTTTTTATTGTTTTGGCGCTGGGTTTTGTTCAATTTGAGGTTTTCTGTTGTGGTTCTGATTATGTAGCTCATTTCCTTTCTCACTTCTTTATACTCTTACGTTTGGCCCCCTAAACCCTCTCATTCTTAATTATTTATTCTTTGTTTTATCCATTTCCTTCCTTCTTTTTCACATTTTACTTGATTTAACTTTCGTTCCTTTGTTTGCTTGTCTGCTGGCCCTTTCCCAGAGTTTCCCTTTCTTCCTGTTTGTTGACCTCCTTTCTTAACAACTCCATTCTTTTTCCTCTTACTTTTGGTGTCTTGAAGAGATGCCAATAATAAACTCATTACCAGCACATCTCTGTATCCACTCGAACCATCGCAACACTCGGACGTCTTTTAAGCTCTCACAAAAAATGGCATGGCGGGCCTGATGTTTGACCTCCCTGGTCGAGACGGTCAGACAGACATGCTACACCTCCCCTTTTAGACGTAGCCACAGAACCATGATGGATTAGAACTCTGTCCTGGGGAACTTATTGCATCCAGTTATTCAGGTGAAGACGGAGCCACCTGGACTCTGTATCAAATCTACATTCTGAATTCTGAACTGGTTTTGTTTACTGGGATTCTGTTCATCTCACTGGTCTGTTACTCACATTTCTGCATTACTTTATTAACCTGTGAAGCATGAAGTGTTGATACGAGACTGTGATGTGTGTTACATTTTAATGGAATGCTTAAAGCTTCCTGCTTATTGATTTTAAAAGAAATTGCAGTGTTTGTGCTTTGTTCATTCTTTTCTTCTTCTCATGTCTCCCTTCATGTTGCCCTTTTCATTTTTAAAATATATATATTTTAGCTTTATGCTCTTTTTCTTTTATATTCGACATGAATCATTTCACTTGATTTCCCTTCTTTCTTTCCTTACTTGTACAATCTATAGCCAAAAGTATTTGGATACCTTCCGAAACAGCATATCATTTCCTCTATATAATTGATTTATTACTTGAAGTAACGAAACACTCTACCCACAATGCAGTGTGATTCACGATACTGGGTACATGATGTGATTTTTCACATTGAACATTGTAATTTGTCTATAACAGTAAATTATTATTTTTTTATTATTTCACTTTTACTTACCTAAGTAACTAATGCTATTTTATTTCTGAGGTAGCTACAAACTATGCAAATCATTTAGCAATTGATTCGATGTGAGAAACGAAAAGCGGCAGCGCCCTATGTGGTTTGAATCGTGCCTCGTGTGAATCGATTCATGGTGCATCGTTACACCTGCATATTAAATCTGTTTGCAGTTGTTGTTGGTGGAACATGTAAATTCAGTAATTAAAATTCCAAAGATTTCAAGCTTTCTAACCTGCGTTTGTTTTTGTTTTTTGTCTTCTGTTCCCTCCGGTCCTCCCTTGTTCTTATCTTCTGTGTGTGGATTTTGGCTGATGGGTGTCAGTCACACGTTTGGGATTCCTCACATGCCAGTACTGCCTAAGTGCCAAAGGGCAAAATGAGCCACACCATGCACTGCTCTAATTACCCAGTTTTAACCCTTCCATCACTGAGCGTGTTCTCAGATTGTTGACACTTGTGCTTACTCTGCTTGTGTAACAGTCTGTGATGACCCATAGCAGGGTTCTTCCCCAATAGAAGGCCCACCCGAGCTCAACAAGTAGACATGTCACTGGTACTACAGAACAAACCTGTGGGTGTCATCTTAGTAAGCGAATCTGATGTAATGATCATCTAACACAGCATCATGCTGTTCAAATCAAAGGAATCGGGTGTCATCGCATGTCAAGTAAATATGGTTCAATTGTAAATAAATACAAGTATGCAACTATTAACACAGTTTATTTATATTTAAAAAGAACTCCGTTCTCTGCCTCGCATTGTCTGCCATGTTTAATATTTTATGAGAGTGCCACGTTGCATTTTTACATCGCTCTGCATTGTAAGTCGTAAAACTGGTGCTAAAAAACGAGAAGTTGATGATAAAAATAGACATTTCAGTTCTGTGTGGATGGATTTAGTTTTGTTTTACGGAGTCATACAAAAGTTTAGTATAACTGCAGTTGGTCTACATAATTACATAATAATAATAATAATCATTAGTAACAAAAATGAATGCGGTCAGAGTGCATTTTTATTTATTTATACAATATGAACGTCAGATGATGCTCTTGACCTCTCTGTGAGATTCCTAGATCGACTGAACGATCTTGAATTAATGCTTTTAATTAGATAAAGTAATTATCCCTGCAATGGATTGACTTCCTGTCCAGGGTTTTTCAACAGAATGCATTTAAGTAAACCTTGCTGCTGCGAGGACGAGGAGGTCAGTCTCACTCCTGCCTTCGTTTCCTCAGACATGACCAAACCGGTCTGTAGATCAGTTGCGGCGCCGAGGTTTTGACCCAGCGCATTAGATTGCTGTGCCACCCGAGCACCACCTTGTTCAGTTGCCCTCCTTTTGATTTCATTACGAATAAACTCCACGTTATCCCTGAAGTGCGTAGCCCGTCACTTGAGATTTGAGAGAATTGCATCAGTAATTCTGTGTAATCAACTGTGAGGCTGCCAGGCGATGTGTTAAATGTATTTTCAGACCTGTAGTCAGCCATGGGTGGGTGATTGGCACAAAGTGACACTGCATCTGATAAACCATCTCACAAATCAAAATAAACCTTCTGGAAAATGCCTGAGTATAGCGGTGTAGCATCAGCCAGATGGTTTCGTTTGTTAGAAATGATATCATTTTAATGAATAATCTTATGAATAATAATTATGAGAGTACAAGCTATAAATAGGGTCTTTGTGACTCGCATTTGTGAAGGCATAAAGTAAAGTACCTGCTTGATTTATAAGCTCTACAATTACACCAGCCTCCAATCAATCAACCATGATTAACAATAAATAACTACAGGAATGTTCTAACCTCTTTTAGTCACAAATAAATAAATATTTTATATACTTTTAAATCATTTACATTTTTGCCATTTAGCAGACCCTTTTATCCAAAGTTAATGATTGTATTGTGACAGTATACAATCAGATTAATTGAGGATTATTATTATTATTGCTCAGATGATCAACAGTGACCGGCTTTGAACCAGTGACCTTCTGATTACTAGTCCAGTA
>JAYDZG010000015.1:3958856-3971482 GCA_034509265.1 Microcambeva bendego | reverse complement strand
ATATATATAAATATGACAGGTTGACCTGAAAACAGCAGGAACAGTAGTTACAGCACCAATTATGTCTGATCATCTGAGCATTACATATTAAATTTTACCTCAGCAACTATTAAGTAAATCTGGACATTAAAAAGTCGACCATCCCAAACATAAGCAACAACAAATATGTAAAGTATTTCTGTTCAAAAAAGGTTCGCCGAGCTTTGATGGAACGCATCCCAATGCAATCATGCATCAGCCAATCAAACTGTGACATTCATTCGGTCAGAACACTAAATGCAATGGAGACGCCAATCACACACCAGTTACGTGATATCAGTAAACATTTTGTATGTGTCGCTTACACATATTTATGGCTGTGTCTCAATCCACCTCGTACTGTACCACAGAGGAAATAAACACATTCTGATTTTGAAATGATGCTCATTGAAATGCAGCCTGACTCTGAACTTTTCAGACTTTGAGTTAAGCAAATAGTTACACATTTACATAGGAAAGGTGAAGCTGTGGAGCAGAGAACCGGCATGGGGGTTTGGAGCATTGGCTGGAGGAGTGCTAGTGTCATTTTTGCCTGTCAAGTTTAACTCGCCTGGTCTGCTGGCGATGGATTTCAGTCAGTACACACACACATACACTTGAAATTAAGCAATGATAATTTAATTAATCTTTCTATAAACCATTAGAAACCACACAAATCTTTCTTTTACTCTTATAAAAACACCCCACAACATAAAGAGGGCAGGGAACGATGGAAAATATCCAGTAAGAGACTGAAACCTGGCAAACTGAAGGACAGGAAGGAATGCAGCGGAAAAATCTCTTCTTTATTTTTCTTCCCTTTTATTCCATTTTCATCATTATTTATTCACCAGTAAGTGCTTTTGACATTTAGGATTGCCGTGGGTTCTGTGTCAGAACTCAAACACCGGGTGTGAGGTGAACACACACCTTTGACAGGGTGCCAGTCTGTTATAGGGGCGGCAATCTGGAGCAGCCGAATGGGAGGAAACCCAGGAAAATAATGAGAGGAAATAATGATCGAAGACAAGGTTTCCAAGAGCCTTACATTTCCCGTTATGCCACTGTGGGGATAATCATAATAATTTAAATATCACACATAATAGTTTATCTTTGGAGTGCTGTCAGGAGGATTGAAGAGTTCTCAAAATCTTCTGTTTAATAAATCTTTTGTTGATGCATTACTTTTTACAGCGTTGAATCATGCTTCCTACCAACTCCTAATCCACACTACACTACCGACTCCTAATCTACACTAGGTGTTACATATGTGGATCATATGCTCATAATTTGGTCTTTATTGTGCCCAAACATGAATAACAGGCCAATCGTTTATGTGGCCGCTCAGCCCAGCCGGCTGGCAGAGCTAAAACTTGATCAGACACGGAGACAATGTGTTCAAGATCCCGTCTCTAGTGTGTTTTACTGCTGTGCTAACCGAGCTGTCTCAAAACGTTGTAATGGTGTAATGGACTGGAGATGCTGGAATGTCTGAAACATTATTAAACTCTTCCACTACTTTGCTCATTTTCTTTGAAATGTGCCGCACTAAATCAGATACTTCTGATTTAATCTGATAACGTCTGTCCATAAGGCTGCCTTCAGGTCCTTCCTGTACAAGATATCTTAGCTATATCACAAATCGGCTGTCATGTGACTTTGTATAACCCTGTATTCATTCGCTCAGTATTTTGTATATCGAATACAATGTAATCCAATTCCAGCATCAACATCACGCCGACCTGTTTGAAGATGCCTACCGTCAGGAATGTAAGCTTGGAATGATATCATACAAAACCAAATCAGGGAAACTAATGTGATACAGCGCTCTCTCTCTCTCTCTCTCTCTCTCTCTCTCACACACACACACACATACACAGCGACACACCTATGCAAAATAAATACAAATATCTGCTCAGTCAAATAGCAAACAATTATTTAGCATCATTATTTATTCAGACATGGAAAAAAGAATCCATGGCATTTGAACGTAATAAATCCAGGCATCTTCTTGTCATACAGAAAAACTACAGGCAGAAATTTGTTTTACAGAAGCATCTCATATTCAGTTTTTTTTCTCAGACTTTTAGCTCACACTATTGACTAAAAAACACAATAACTATTTAAAAGTTAAAAATGTCAGACCACAGTACATTCCCACTTCTCATCAGTATTAAATGAGCCTGAGGTGTTGGCTCATAATGTGTACTCATAGATGCAGAACAAACTGTGTTTGTTAAAACAAGCGTTCTCTAAAGCGGCCCAACCTCACATGGTTTGGTTCAGTTCAGTTCACAAGTATGTTTGCTTTTTCTAAAACGCCATCAGAAGTATTTAAAGTCACAGACGTTTAACCCTCCAGTTATGTTACAGGTCATAATTTAAATTTATAAGTACATTTAGGGGCAGATGTGACTTGGCGATAAGAGAACTGGGCTTGTGATTGGTAGGTTGCGACTGAAGTGCCCTTGAGCAAGGCACCTAACCCATAGAGTATTCTAAATTCTAAAAAGAATTGTGACCCAATTTTTTATTTGTCAGAAATCTGCTTTTGGTTGTTACCTCCTCTTTGCATTTTGGTTCCTGAACCTGCAAGTACACTGATATGTTCTCTAAGGTCTGTGCAATATTTGTGAACCAAGATGATTTTGAGAAATTTCGACCTTTTATGTGCATAGATTATTTCATAAAACAAAAAAAAAAACAAGCCAGAACCTCCTAATGAATGATGAATGATGTTCTAATTCATCCTGAAGGTGTTGAGTTTGCAGAGTTGCCCCACACCAAACTTCTATTTCTTTATTGGATCTCACTTTGTACACAGAAGCACAGTAATTCTGGAACAGTAAACGTATTTCACAAACTGTTACCACAGACTTCAAAGCATATAATTGTATATAATTAATCTGTTAAAACTGGGTGTGGCAGAAACACCCAAACTCATTAATTATGGGGTTGTTCACATAACCCTGCCACATAATAAACACTTCATTTCTGAATAAGCATATAGCAGCACTGTGGTAGAGAAGTGTGAGCTGCTGGAATCATGGAATCTTCTGCATAGGAAGAGAAGTAGCAGAGAATGTTTTGCATTTCTAAAGTGCTGTACCATGTGTGTATGTGTGTATGTATGTGTATGTGTGTGTTTATGTTCACCCTCAGGCTTTAGCTTTGTGTCCATGTGGAGCAAACAGTCACATCCTTAGTCCACAATAATAAATGTCTTGCTCTTTTTTCCAGGAAGAATCAGCAGGACTAACTTAAATGATCCTCGACTAAATTTAATCATAAGAAACCAAACAGCAAGGAGTGATCAGGGTTCAGTGCGTCAGCTCTGTTCTCAGCGGCAGAGAACTTCAGAGCACCTTTAAAGATAAAGCAGGGACAGAAACGATGCATACATCACCATGCATCATTAAAGTGACAGGAACTTATGCAACTTCCTAGAATATTTGCGACCATTCTCTTCACGTTTCAGGGTAACCTGAGCTAAGAGCGTCTGCATTCCAAGCTGCACAGGAGAAGTGAACCATCTATCTGCTGTAGAGGTCATTACTGACATGTACTGTTTAGGTTGATTCAACCCAGGGAACAAGGAAGCTGTGAGTTTAACAAAGAAAAATGGCCCCCAAACCCCATTTTGCCTGTAACCCTTTCTTCATAAAGGTCAGACTGTTGAGCTTAAAATGTTAATATGGTGTGAGATTTTAAGCTTAAAATGTGTAGGAACCAATATTTCTTAGGGTGGGAACAGACTTTCATTTTGTAGCCAATTACTGCTCGTGGGGGAGGTTAAAGTAAGGCAGACAACTGAACACATGCGCTTGTAAATGGTTAATTCAGCAACAATCACGTTTCTGTTGATGGATGACGTGGCCTAAAAGTCGCCAAGTAACGCCACTGTTAGGGTTGTACATGTGGCAGTGTTTCCAAAAAAAAAGTTAGGGTTAGGGTTAAGTTCTTGTTCACTTCTGTTTTGTAAAGGATGACCGGTGAGCTGGTCCTGAGGAATATGGTTCAGGCATGGCTGTCCTTGTTGGATGGATGCACACAGGACAGATTGGCAGTACATCACAGGGCTTACATTTCTCAGTATTGCAATCCCACCCAGCTAATGACCAAAAGTTACTCCTACTTCTGATATCAGATGAGATCATGCCACCTATAACCCTTGGTAATGAGATGCTCGCCACCCTGATCTAAAATTATTCTATTCATTCCAATGGATTCTGTTGGTATGCACGGAACACAGAGCCAAAAGCAAACCATACTCAACTTAGAACCACAGCTTTATTACCTCTGATAAAGAATCATTCATTATTACAGCTAGATGTTAGCTGACAGTTGAAAAATGAGACCTGTTCCGGCTCGATTTTTACTAAATGGAACTTCATTCATAACAAATGATGACATCAGCATAGGTCGTTTCGCTGCTCTGACAGGCTCAGTTGCATCTGGTTATTTCTGAATCAAATAAACAGCAAAACAGTCATCTACACAAGACTCTCTTCAGTTTCCAAGGTCTAGATCTAGGCGAGAAGCATAATGCTAACCAGCAAATAAAACTCATCTCTAAACATAACCAACCATAACCAAAAAGAAGAAGAAGAAGAAGTAGAAACTGGACCAGAATAAATTGACACAGAAAGACTTAATCTCGCAGATTAATGCAGTATGTGAGGAGCATATTCACACTTTTAATGAGATTTCTTTTCATTTCCAGAATTTTTAGAGAGCAGACCACGGAACACAAAGTCATCAAACCATTTCTTTGTGGATCTTGCTACGTGCACATTCCCGATGGACCAAGACACGGCCTTCACGAAAAGTAATATTCACGTTATATATAATATTTTAGCTGTTAGCAACATGTGAGGCTGAGGCCACTCGACTCAATTAAGAATAAGTCCTTATTGAATCGTGATCTGTGAGAGCTAAAGAACAGAGTTGCTTTAAATAATGGTTATAAATGGACTCAATAATGAGACATAATAATTATTATCAGGATGTTTTTGGTTTCTGATGCTTGGATAATTAAATGTGCCCTGGGTCAAACAGAGAAATGAACATGGCAGGAAGGTTAAAACGTTCGAGCAATTACAGTACTTGATGAATGGTAATAGGAGCAGATCACACAGCACAGTCCACAGACATGTCCAAATGTACCAAACTGGGTCCAGAAAACATGATTACATTTTCTTTCAATCCTAGCACAAAATGTTCTCACTGGCAAACCTACAACTGAGACATTAAAGATGTGTTCTTCTATTAGTCAGCAGTTTACCTCAGAGGTGACCCAGAGCCATCTTAAAGGTAAACCACTACAGACCACAGAGCACCAGTCCAGATCCCTCTGCTTCCATTATTCAGCTAGCAGACACATGATTAGACATGGTAAGAAAACACTGGAGGGCATTTTGTTGGCAAGCAGAGTTGTAGGGAGTAAAAACGGTAAGAGTGATACGAGTCAGAACGTGGGAATCCCTGTGGGAGGTGGCTCAGACTGATGGTCTGGAAAAAGGATACAAGGCCAGGTGAGAAATCTAATCTGAGCTGAGGAAGTGCAACACACACTCTTGCAATTTCACTCTTGTTCTCTTAAGTGCTGCTGGTGTGCGTTTGAGCTCTGTCTGAGAAAACTAAAAGCACGACTGTGACCTTTCATTTTTAAATCACACTTATTATTACTCAGGTAACACTGAAGTATTCCTAATTTTTGTACTCAAGTAGTATAAAAGTAATACTTTACACTCAAGTAAAGTACAGATGCCTAAAATATACTTAAGTAAAGTAATTAAGTAAATGAAATTCTAACTTACCACCTCTGCTGCAGAGAAACAGTTCCACCTTTATGTAGGAGTCTGATAGTATCTAGTAAATAGAAGAGGCTGACAGCTGTAGTTATGTCCTGGAGCCCTCCTTGACCACATAGATAGGAAGGTTTTTTTAAAAGCTCTTTTCTTTCCCTTTTTTGGCTGCTTCCCTTAAAGGTCAACATAGTGGATCACAATCTGTATCATCCACACAAACTCCACACAGAAAGGACCTGGAGAGCTCCGTCTGGGGATTGAACCCAGGACCTTCTTGACGTGAAGTGACAGTGCTACCCACAGAGCCACCGTGCCACCTCGTACTTTTTAAAATATTTTTTTCTACACATTCATCTTCCTTTCACAATCATCATAACATGGTAACCTTCTTCACCTTAAGGGTTATTTGATCGTCCAACCAAAATATAAAAGTGCTGAAACCTTTCTGCCCATTCAGTTGCATGGCTGAAATGATTTGGATCAGGATTAAGCCTCGATTGATTTTACGATTAACTCCAACACTGTTCAGTAGGGTTGAGGTCAGGAGTCTCAATGCCTTTATAAAGTTTAGTTTGTGCACAAGGGTACAGTCATGCTGGAACAGGAAAGAGCCTTTTCAGGATCTGCTGCAAAGTTGGAAGCTTATCATTTCCTTTATATAACTGATTTATTGCACCTGTTGTGGCTGAACCAGATGAATTCAGCAATTACACGGGGTTAGTCAGTACAATGAATGATGAATGTATAAAGAGACACAATGCTACATGCACCATCTAGACTGTGAGCCGAAGTGAATGTTTGGTAAATAGCAGGATCTTGTAAAGCAGAACTACGCTGATGCTGTATGCTGTTAAATTCAGTAAATTAATCCAGGTATATGAACTGATCAGGAATAAGATTAGGATCGCTGACAGGTGGAGTGAATAATAATGATTATCTCTTTATCCCAGCACCTGTTAGTGGGTGGGCTATATTAAACAGCAAGTAATATTTTATCCTCCAAGTTGATGTTAGAAGCAGAAAAAAGGATTGAAACGAGGACGAAATTGTTATGGCTAGAAGACCGGGTCAGAGCATATCAAACCACAGCTCTTGTAGAGTGTTTTCCGGTCTGCAGTGGTCAGCTTTACAGTCCAAAAACATCAATATAGACTAAGAAATTTAAAATTTAAAGAAGGACCTTTCTGCATAAAGGCCAGGACTCATACCGGAAGTCATAGTGAACGCTTGTGCATCAAGTGCATTATTAGATAATTCCTGTGCAGGGATAAGATCAGGTTCTTTAATATGGGAACATTTGCATAGCAACAGGGCACAGGGGGCGCAGGATGGCAGATGGTGTTTTCATTATAAGAGTCAGTCTGACAAAAGAATAAACCAGCCGAATCGGCCCGAGTGCCGTCGATGCACTTATCGCATTACACTGTTTGCTCGTGCCACCGGGGACGAACATGCACAAACAACAGGGTGGACCATACCAGCCCCATTTTTCACCCTCACTGAGGACATTAGGACGTGGACAGTTTTTTAAAAGACAATTCATATACAAATGAGCTGCCGCAGTACAGTCTAATTAGGTTGCTGGTTTGAGATATTGTTATAAGATTAAATTGATACATTAGATGTTATACTTGCAGGGACAGTGATTATGGAGCAGGCTTCCATTCCTGAGGCAATCTCAGTGATTAATGGAGGCAGAAGATGTGTATTACTAATGAATGTTTTATAATACAGTTGCAGCCGGCAGACTAGTAATTAGAAAGTCAAAAGGTCACTAATTCCAGAACCAATACTGGCAGATTTTTTCGAGCAATGCCCTTAACTGCTAAAAGGTTGTATTGTATTTAAACACAGCTGAATAAAAACACTGATTAAGTGCAAACAATTATGTACACAGAATGTCACATATTCAGTCATGAACCTCCCAGATTTTCTGCAATCTGTACACCAGTTCAAAAATGTTAAGAGGCAACACATTAAGCCATTAAAACGAGAGCCAATCATAAAACAAAGTGCATGAAATTCTAAAAGATTATCTACCCAACTTTCTTCAAACTTTTTGTAACAGCATAAATGTATGGGGTCTCTCTAAATAGACACGTCCTATGCTCTCCCGAGAAGAAGGCTTTATGAACTCTTAGACGTCTTGAATGTAGGTCTGGGCGATTTTGCAAAAAAATAAAATCTCAATTATTTGCAAATTATTAACGATTGTCGATTACAGGTTTTTGTTTGTTTTTGCATTTCAATTAAAAGACAAAAAAGCAAACATAATAACAGCACCACCTCTAATTACTAAATTGTGAAAATAATGCTTGCTTTTAAAGGAATCAAACTGCAAGCACAACCAAATAAAAAAAGAATATTGACAACAATAATTAAATGATGATAATAATAATAATAATAATAAAATTAATTTAAAAAAATATTAAAGTGCTGCTGTGCATCCACTGGTGGGTCCTTGAGCAAGACCTTTAACACTGTGCTCCAGGGGCGCTGTACGATTGCTGACCCTGCACTCTGACCTCAGCTTCCAAAACAAGCTGGGATTTCCAAAGAAAAAAATTCGTGTAACTGTACAATGACAAATATATTGGATGACAAATATATTGGATGAATGCAGAGCATTAATTTTAAAGACTTACAAGTGTGATTTATTTGCATATTCATGCTTGTTAGACATTTTTTTTTTCAGAACACAGAGCGAGATGTTCCTTGACATGCTAGCACATTGTGCTACCTCATCCCATTGGTTTGAATGGTACAAAGCGCAAGGCTAGGTGGTTGAATACACCCATGGTTTGAGTTTATTGTGGAGAAAATCCAGTGACCTGCACAGAGCTCTAACCTTAACACCAATCAACGCCTTTAGAATGAATTGGAACAATGATCAAAAACCCAACTAAACATGACTCAGGTTGCTGTGCATCTAGCATCCCATCATGCCGTCTCATCCCCGTCTTGTTGATTACTCAGGTTTTGACTACATCCTAATAAGACATCAAGTTGCATCATAGAAGAATAAAAAGCTCAGGTTTATATACTGATGTCATCTTTTTACTGCCTGGCAGCCCGGGTCCGTCAGTGCATGGCACCAGGTTGCCTCTGGGCAATGACTCATGTCAACAACAGCTCAAGGTCACTCTGGCTTTTTTGCAGCAAACAGAACCGAGGTCGGTCCATTTATATCCGAGTCATTTTAATAAGGACCCAACATGCATTGGAGGAAAGCTGTTTGTGTATGTTCTGAATGTTACATAAATAATGAAGGATGCAGTCTGACATGAACGGTGCTGAATGAGTCATCTGGACATGGATGAGCTTGGAGTCTCAGTTCTGCCAGGATAAGTGAACAGTGATTGAAAATCTGCACTTGAAAATCAGCTAAGAACATCTCAAGAACAATACATAATATTGTCAAGAACTTTATTTAAACAACATGATATGGCTACAATGATTAAACAAACCTTTTCTGTATTTACTCAGATCTTTGTGTGTAATGGCTCTATGTAGGAATTCGCCTCTGGCTGAGGAAAAGAGGAGCCAGCAGTCATGTTCTAGAAGGCTTGCTAGTCTGAAGTCCTTGAGAGATACTCTGTCGTGCTTAAATCTTAATCCTTGGCCATTTTTCCTGGTTCTACCATCAACAAAGATAAAATGTTCACTCGCTGCCTGAGCCATGATATGATGAGATAATCAGTGTTGTTCACGTCACCTGTCAGCGGTCATAATGTTATGCCCAGTCGGTGTATACATACAGTATACATACATTATTGACGTTTTAGTTGAACAAAGATTCATGAGAAAGATCAAAGCACAGATTAATGACATTAATGCTCCACACACACACAAATAGAGAGTGCATGAATATCTGTTGAGGCTTGTCATGCTGCACAACCACTTTTAATAACGCTGAGGCACTCGGGTCATCAGGGTTCATCTTCGAACATTTTAATCATTCATAACCGCCGAGCGGATTTCAGCTGACGATTTCGCAGGGTATATTTCTGTATACAAGGACGCCTGTGTTCCTGGAGGAAACAGCTGAAGGAATAACACAGCTGTATAGCCGGCAGAAACTCTGCCATTTTAAAATCTACAATGAAGAGGAGAAATCGTGATTCACATCAAGCCGCAATGATAATTATACGGATTAAAACTGTTGTAGAACTGCTCCTGTGGACAAAGCCATGTCCATGCAGAGATGCTTTAACAAGTTTAATATGTGGTTGAGGAGGTTCTTTAGTAACCTGTACAGAGCCAGGACTTCAACCCTACTGAACTACATTGAGATGAATCAGAATATTAATTGTACTTAATTGTAAGTCTTTTAATACAATAATACCCGAACTTACAGATGCTCCCCTGACTGACAGGGTGCACACTTATCTAGACATGCTGCAAAAGCTTGAGCAAGGCCAAATAAAAAGGCCTGTCACAGCTGGTAAAGAGGGGAGAGGGTCTATGTCTAATGGTCATGTGACCGCTAGCACTATATTTTTAGAACTTAAGGAGTTAAGTGACAATGACATACATTTTACTATGTAACCTATAAAAAGTCATAATTCTATGACCACTTACTTTTGTAGCAGTATGATAATCAAGTACTACCCTGGCTCCCTAATTGCCCAAACACATGTTGTGTCCCTCAGCTTGGGATGCACTGCAGTAAACATGGCTCCACTTTGGGTACAGTCTGGACCTTGCAGTGTGATTACAGCTTTTAAGTTATTTTACCTGTGACTACCAGCCCGTCGAGCTGCTGTCCGTGTCACACACTTACTCTGGATATTAGCCGGTGGTCATAATATTGTTACTGGAGAGTACTTGAATAAATGTTACTTCTTGCACAGACAGAGTGACCAGGCATTAACACACATTGTGTAACCAAACCACATGCGAGTGTTAAACATACTTATCAAGTTATAATCAGATTCATTTACACAATGCTAAATTCATTAATCAACTCTCCAACTCAAGCTTCATTAAACAATGTTGCTTATGGGTAGTGCCAGTCTCTGAGTCTCTGCTTTTGTTGTTGGGGCGCCCACGGTTTGAATAGGGGTCTGTGGGTGCCTCTGCACTGCTTTGCCAGGCTTTTTCCTCGCCTCTTTTACAGTTTCCATGGTGACGGAGTTATATCGGGAATGCTGAACACAATATTTGGTGGCACTTTGCTCATTAGTGCTTTGTGCTGGTTAACCTGGTCTGTGAAGAAAGAAATAGTTGCTTTCGGAAATCAAGGTTTAGGGGTAGTAAAAACGACGCACACAAATGACCATTCATGCACTTTTTAAGCTATGTCGGTACATTAATTATGAAAATATTTAAGTTGTGTTAATGGGTGTGAATAGAGTTCCGATTGGTAGCCTAAATCGTTATCTACAATGCAACTACTGTTTTTGTGTACTGTCTGGAGGTGTTTAACAATGATTTTGTATTATCTTGCATTCATCTGTTTCTCACACATCTGTTTTTAGCCGTCTCCGTGCCACTGGGAAGAACTATGATAGCATGATGTTGGCATGACATGTTTCACCTGAGAGCTGGAGTTAGCCAGATGATGTGCATTAAAGAAAGAGTAGTTCATATTCATGAGAATTTGAGTCCCTTATATGCAGTTCAGCAAAGTCCCTATAAAAGCCTTACTTATGGAGTGCTGCATAGGCCAATGTTAGTCTAACAGTTTCTCCAGTTTCACTAGACTCTTGTAGTGAGACAGTTGTTTCTTAACTAAGTGCATGATTTTAATTTCATATAAAGCTTGAAGTCCACTTAAATCTGGTCAGCTATAGCCTACTGGTTAGGGTACAGGACTAGTGATCTGAAAGATGCCGGTTCAAACCTCACCACTGCTAGGTTGTCACTGTTGGGCCCTTGAGCAAGGCCCTTAAGCCTCATTGCTCAGACTTTATACTCTAACTAATGTAAGTTGCTTTGGATAAAGGCGTCTGATAAATGATGAAAATGTAAATGGTTCTTGAACCCGGTTCTGTTTGTGTTTCTTCAAACTTTGGGGATTTTGTCCTGGCGTCATAGTGTACTGAAATGCAATTGTGGGCCCTTGAGAACTGGTATATTCTTTTCTAAACTATATCCAGTCACTTCACATTGCTCCAGTTCTAAAGTTCTAGACACATCTCAAGCATACGTGGTTCACCAGACCACAATTTGAAGAGCCACATCAATTGCTACATGACACATAAGTGGAAAAATCAGCAGCACATGTCATGCATCTTTAGGTTCATGTTGGTTCCACATGGGCTGGTTCAAGTTTGTCACCAATCCACAAAAACCATGAATTCAATTCAAACCGTTTTTTATTCACTTTTATTTAACAATAGGCTTTTATGAAAGATTAATTTGTCAGATAGCGCGAAGAAAATCCCTTAAAAGTTTCAAGAGTTCACGACGCAACACATCAGTAATCAGTATAATGATAAAAGTAAAAAAAATGTGAATGCACCATATGTTTAAAGACTGAAAGGATTTCATTGGCATGGATGTCAAATGAGTATAAGTATTTGTAAGTATTTAGCCCCTTACAGATTTCATTTGTTTTTGCACATTTGTCAACTTAAATGTTTCAGCTTATTAAACTAATTTGATATCAAGATAGCCGGAGTAAATACAAAAAGCAGTTTTTAAATGACTTTTTTCATTAAGGGTAAAGACTATCCTAAACATTCCCCCATGAATAAATTGTGATTAACTCTCAAAGCTGGGTTCGATTTTACAAGCCACACCCAGGCCTGAGTGTGTGTGTATGTGTGTGTATTGTGGAGAAAGCAATGGCAA
>JAYDZG010000015.1:3909759-3929892 GCA_034509265.1 Microcambeva bendego | reverse complement strand
AATACTACACATACTAATTATTAATAAAGTATGGCATTCGCATTTTTATAATATATTTGTATGGAAGAAGTAAGTTTCGACTTCTGCTGTAAAACACATATTATGTTTTTAGAATTTGAGCAGTGTTTTACATAATTTGAATGTAAAATCGAGCTATTTTGGTCGTTGAATTGGTGTTTTACTTATATTCACGTATATTTTCTATGTAAAGCTAAAAATTGTCATCCAAACACTAAACTAAAGGTTAAAGTATTTTATCATCTTTTCTTTCTGTTGAGTTGACATTTTGTTAACCAAATCGGACGGTTTTGACCAGATAGGTGAGTAAAAAAGCTATATAGCTATAATATGCTTAGATGTAGAGTTAAAATGTAATAAATACAAGTAAACAGAAGAAGAAAAAAACTCAAGAGAGTTCATTTGTAAGTATATTCGCATAAGTAATCAGAAGGTTGCTAGATTAAGCCTTACCGTCACCAAATTGCCACTGGTGGGTCCCAGAGCAAGACCCTTAACTATAAACTGCTCAAACTGTATTCAGTAATAATTAGAATTTGCTCTGGATATTAGTGTTATCTTAATACCCCAAATTTAAGGTAAGTGCTGTAATTGAAATGTACAGTCTGGTCAAATTTGGAAATAATTCAGTAACATGAATTTGTCAAATTATTGACACATATATTATATATATATATATTATATTTCACAACATTGTTTGACTTGATCCTTTGTTTTCTTGCCGTTTATAACCAATTAATAACTAATAATGTTACACAATGATATGATGCACAGTGTCAACAGCTCACTTCTCCCACCGAGGTCTGATGCTCTGTAAAAGTTCCATACATCAGCTTTAATGCCTTCTCATGTGAGTCTGCACAAACGACCACGTTTTATATCCACGTTATCCTTCTTTAATAAGTTTTGAACTTGAACAAGACCGGTTATTTGTAGAAAAGTTCTCCCTGTCAGTTAATGCCAATGTCAACAAACACATTAAGATGGTAGCGAGTTATTCTTGGCACCGCCACCAGTCCCACTCATTTATTTTGCATAAAGATTAACTAAGAGAAATAAAGCTTAGAGCACAGCTGCACCGTTTTACACCAAACGTCGATATTACTTCATCTCTATTGCAGAAAGGCTTTCTAAGCCTATCAAACAAATTCGCAGCTGACATGAAGCGCCACACAACCACATCCGCTGCCAAACCTGGATAAAATAGTGCGTTCGTCTCGCGACTGTGAATTAAACATGTACATAAACTAATGAACAAAACAAGCCGTTGAAGGCACCCTAAAGCACCACCGGACGCACATGAATAGCGACGCAGAGCTCCAGACGGACCCGATCGAAACGGAAAGCTTTGACAACCACAAAGCGAAAGCCACATGACTCACCTCGAAAGCGCGATAAAAGAAATATTTCCGAAATGTCTCCTTATTGTGACACTGACGGAGAATCCAGGCCGGACAGACCGAGTGTCCCGGTACGACCCCGCCACGGTAAAGGGAACGAGGGCCGGGCAGCGTTCAACACACACATACACACACATACACACACATATACACACACACACACGGTCCACGAAGTACAACAGCGAACACGAGTGCAGCTCTCTCTTCTCATCGCTAGGAGGTATCAGAGAGCACTTTCTACAAACGTGCAAATACAGCGTGGGCTGGATCACACATGAGAAGCCCAAAAAGTGCATTTAATGAACTGTGCACTGCGCTGTGGGCTTCTACTGTGTCGATTGTAAATGAACATCATACAGCTGAAGTTAAAACTTTCACTGGTAAAGTCCTGAATGGATGACAAACTGTCCACAGTCAACCCAGCTTGTGCAAGAAGCCCATATACAGTCGTGGGAAAAATAAGACTGAAATAATAATGATCACTTTATTTTACTTTACAATTTCTAAGTATGTGACTGACGAAGTGAGCAGCGTTGTTTTCTTCTATTCTAATTTCTATTCTAGTTTATAAAAACCAACACCACTCATTTTTTGTCAAACAGCTACTTAGAAAAGAAAGTGATTTGGAAGTGGTCTGTTACAATTTCTAAGTATGCATTGAATAGAATAAAAACAACGCTCATTTTGTCAATCACATACTTAGAACATAAAGTGATCATTTTGAAGTGGTGTCTTTTTTTCTGTATATAATTTTATGATATAACTTCAACTTTCTTTCGGTCCATATGAGCTTGACTTCGGCCCAGAGAAGTTTCTTTTTCTTTAGATAATAAAATTAAAGGTTCGTTTTTTAATGTTTCTCCACGTTAAACAGTGATTTCTGGTTCTGTCTTGCCCTACATAGACTGAGATTTTTTTATGTCATGAATCTCTCTTTTCACAATATTATGTACGATAAATGAAGAACAACATTCATTATCAGCAGTAATGGTTTGGTTGTATTGCAGTCAGATTTATAAATCTAATTAACAAAATCACATAAAATTTTAAATGCATTTTACAAAATATCCAAACCTTTCCATAAACTGGGTTTGTATGTGAGTAATAGCATTGTGTCCGAAGTAGCTGAGATCTCATTTACATTGACTTACATTAAATATAACTTTAGCGGTATTTTGACTTAAATCGTTTGTTTATCTTAAATATGCACACCATCCATATTTTAAAAAACAATTTGAAGGTGATCTAAGAACATTTTTGGCCACATCGTTGTCCAGTATTAACTAAATGTGATACGTTTGCTTTGGGTGGCTTCCAAATGCTCTTGCATCAATGCTGGCCAGATCTACTGCGGAGTAATGCTTCTTCACTGCCTGGACTTTGTAAAAATTGGGAAGAGAAAGGTAAAATGTTTCGTAATAACCTGAGCAGCTGCCAATAGTGAGAGCTATATTCCTGATGTTACTCTTTTTCATGCAACCATTTCCATCCTGGGTGTCTCATAATAATACATAATATCCCGCATTGTAAAATACATTAAATAATATTAAATTAGTTAGATTAAGTATGTGAAATGAAGAAACTAGGACCATAAAGACTTACAGTTTACACAAAAAGAGTTGGGTGGCCAAATCCCTCTTATGGGGCGGGTGGGGGGTCCTGAGGGTAACAGCATGGCCATTGTATGTGATTGATGGTTGTATGTTAGAGGTAAGACCGAAGCAAACTAACACCCCTGATGTTGGGTTGCAGCTTTATGTTGTCACACACCATAAAGCCAAACCCACCTTACACTCGTTTGCTAAAGCTGTAGCTCATTTGACATAATGTGTCTTCTACTGCATAGTAATTGTGTCTGGAGCAATTAGTTTTAATGTGCTTTACTTTCCACTCCATCAAACTTGCCAGTAAGAGTACTGTGTCTGGTTGTGTTCTGAACTAATAGTGACAATAATCAGTTTAAAGGGTTAGTATTGATCTACACGGAATAAATAAATATAAATTCAATTCAACTTAACATTGGTGTAAATACTGTTCATCTAGAAACTGCTGTTTTCACATTTCAAAGAAGTTAAACTTGTTTTAGTGATTCACACCCCTGACAGTGGGAAACTTGAGGTCACATGACCTGGAAGCCCAGAGGTGTAAATGAGTGGAAAACCAGCAGGCTGACACACATCGGCTTGATTTACTGCTGCTTAACATGCATGTTTACTGTCTGGGAAATGCCTAATGACATGCACAGACTGTGCAGAGGGCTGCACATCTATAACACACAAAGCAAACTAGTAGACATCCTAAAAGCATGATTCTGACCTCCTCCTAAACATGGAAAATGATTTTAGATCCAAACTACACTAAACAGTTGTGTATAAAACATATCATTTTTAGTGGAATCCTATACAACATACAAGTCCTGAAAGGTTTGTGGTGGAATCTCGTAGCATTCTTCTCAAAGAAGAAAAATCCAAGTCTTTAAGGAAGAAGGCAAATTAAGATCTCCTTTGTAGTTTAACTTCCACGAAGTCCCATAAAAGTTAAAAATAAATCTAAATATGGTAACTGTGAAGCATGATCTCAAACAAGACTATTGTCTGGGGGAAATATTAAAGCAAAAACAAGCAAGAATCTGGAGACACTTCTCTCTACCGCAAGAAAAACATTGTCTCATGCTTTAGTAAACAACTTATAACTTCAGAAGTAAGCTTACTTTCTGATTAGATTTTCTCAACTGTGATTGTTATGTACAATATCTCAAAAAAACACTATTTTTTACTAAGTTTCATGAAAGCCGTTTCCAGAAGAGTTTGACAGTTAAAGCCTCAAGGAATCAATTTTGTTTAGCAGTAGTAGCTAAGTGAGCCACATCCTTGCCAAGTTGTCCCTGAGAAACGTCCTTAATCTTCAATCGCTTACACTGTATTTGGTCCCAAATGCTGTAAATGTAAAATATTTAGTCACATGGTTTTGTAATAAGCGTCCAAGTGTATAAATAGTCTACATATATAAGTACAATATCAATACATGTACACAGTAAATTACACTCTGGATCAATTTAATGAAGCAAGTACATACAACACTCATGCATATCACAGAAACTTAAAAAACTAACACGGAGCCATAAAATGGAATGTAGGTTTGTTGAACTGAAGCTGCCTTGAATATGTACTTCAGTTTGATCAAATGTATTTTTGCAAAATCCTGTTAGGATTTTATTGTGTTCTGATAACCTGTGATTATCACTCAGTGAGTGTTAAAGAACCTCACACCTAAATAATTACTTAGGGCTGAGCTGGTCGGTTTGTAATAATTCTGTATACTAAAAACACCCTTACCACTTTCCTGACTTTATTTGCACATGCATGCAAATCTGTTTGTTCTTAATTTGCAGAGGTGAGGAGGAAAGCAAATCAAATCAAATACGCAAAAACGTTTTTAAGGAATTTAAGGATTTGTAGACTTGTTTTAGTTTATAATAAGTACATGGATTTTCCAACCAAGTTCAATAGTAGTTCAAGCCGATTGAACTGTAGAAGAAATATTTTTTATTGCACAGAATGAGGTGAAAAGGTCACACAAGCCTCAAACACTCTTATTTTTGAGTTCTGCCTCTGCTAAAATCCTAAAAACCGCTCACCTAACCTAACCAAACTCTTAGTGAGTGCACAAACAAAACAGCTTACTTTTGAGTTTTTCTTTATGTGTTGTGGACATCCTTATTATGTTATTTTATTGCTATCTTCTGGCTAGCCTGTGCTTTACTCCTTTATTACCGTAACCTATAAGCTTAATACAAAAAAATACTGAACTGATATACACTGTATGGACAAATGACTTCATTTTTTAATTAACATGTTCCTACCGCAATGCAAACAGTAATTTATATACACATAGTAAATCCAGTTTATACAGGAATTTAAATGCTTTGAGGATAATAAACGTGTACTCTGCTGGCAGCAAGGTTTTAAAAGACCTAAAGAAAAGCTTGATTTAAAGTAACGTCATTGACCTACCCAGAGCCCTGACCTTAGCCTCGCTAACCAGCTTTGGAATGAACATCAATTGAGGCTTTCTCAACCAACATCAGTACCACCATACAAATACTTTCATCCTTTGACTGAATGGGACAAATTCCCTCAAAGATAATTCAAGGTCTTGTAAAAAAGCCTTATCAGAGGAGCAGCTGTTACTATGGCTGAAAATATCACATTTGAGTATAAAAAGGGTCATTTTTGAATAGTCCTCTGTAAATGATCTACATATAATTAAATGATTCACAGATGTTCTGGTGATACTCAGTTGGTTAACAATGACATTATGGTTAGGTTTAGGGGTAGGTTTGGGTTTTGCCTTGGGCTTATCGGCAAGGTTTGGGTTAGGTTTAGGGATAGATTTAAAAGATACCTTCACATTCAACTTCAAGTTCAGTTGCAGTTCATAGATATATAGTGGAATGATACTTGAATATATAGTGAGCATCTACAAACCTTCTACAGAAAACCTCCAAATAGTGTGTTACCTAAAAGTATTTTAACACCATTAGTTTTTTGAAGTGGGATGTCCGGCAATTCCAGCAACATGGTTATAAGTCAAATACGTTAAAGTCGATATTACTGGAGAAATTTCCTATTGTAAGATCTAAAATCACCCAGCAATGACATAGTACTGCATAGCCGGGTATATTTTGGATTTGTATTCCCTTGCTCATGTTACAAACCTGACTTGTTGATTGATTTGAACAGTTTGCTATCTCATATATATAATACATATATGGGAACAGGACGACAGCAAGTCCTCTCAGACGTGTTGTTTCATGTTCACACAGATTAGATTAGATCTTGAATCACAATGAACGTGCAAAAGTGCATTTTCTTGTAGCCATATGATGTTTTTTTCAATCGACAATGTGCCTACTTAAACTTGAAACATTTTCTGCATGTTGTTCTTTACCTGCCATTTAGAAAACTACTAACAGGCAATCACATGCTGTTTATTCAACTCTGGAAACTCTTGGCAGTCTTTATTAAAGATCTGAGTTATTGAGTGTTACTGAGATGGCTGTCCATCCAATTGCTTCTCCAGCCTCTGGGTGCATAAGGCTCTTTTTTTTCAAGTTTCCTGCTTGTGCCAAGATTTTTCCATTTTAAAATCTTTGACGCTGCTGTAGTCCTGAAACACTAAAAGCTTGTGTTTGAAAAGTCAAAGCCTTCCCCAACTACATCCACTTAATTCATGATGCGACAGTTCAAGTTCTAGTGTGGCCGAGCAGTCGCTAAAGCATTCCAGTGCCAATTGGACTCTGTATGACTCGGTGACAACTTAGATTTTATTTGATTAGACACATTTCAAGGCTGATTAAAATCAAACAGGATGACAACAATGAAAAACTCTCAAATACGTCCAAAATATTAAATTACCTGACAAGTTTCTAGACCCACTCTACAGTGCAAATCATTCAGTCGGTTTTACCACTGCAGTATCATTTTCAAGGTCACTGTGGGTCTGATTCATTGGGTGAAAAAAACAGTCCATAAATTGCAGTTCAGCTTTGTAAAAGTCACTAAGCATTAAGGTCCACAACTGTCCACCTTTAGTTTTCTTAAAATACAAATTGGGGAAACACTGAGTCTTAAAGAAATTGTGTCATGTAAACAAGGCTCACATTTTTCTCCAGGTTTCCTATATTTTCCACACTAGGTAAACAGACATTTTAACAGTCCCATGTTCTTCGTTCCCTATGCCTTAAAGACACAGACATAGTTCCACAATAAGTATGTTATTAGAGACATTTTATGACTTTTACAGGCACATTTATAGTCTTATATTGTTAGCCATGTGTATTCGTAAGGAGCAATAATTTACAGAATATATATTTTTCTTTTCCTGCTGTTTGCCTCTAAACGAGGCAGGAGGTTTTCCAACACTGGAACCAAGCCAGGAGGCGAACCGTGGTGCCAAAACAACCCTCTGCTGCCACCATGTGGTAAGATGTATGTATTTTCTTTGACTTGAGCACATGCGTAATAACATAAATATTAATATAAACCAGTTATTGATGTTTACTAGTTACGAGGGGTTAAATATGCTGGTTTGAAATATAAATGATGATTAGTTATTTTGGCTACTCCCGTTAGGACTTACAGTATTTATTTGGTATAGTTTTCACTCCTGATGCCCTTCCTGACACAAACCTTCCTTTTTATCCGGGCTTGGGAACGCCACTACAATGCCTTGTTTGTGCATCCTAGAGGCTAGGGCGGCGCCAAACTGACCAGTAGCAAAGCCGAGTTTAAAACCATGGAGTTCAGACTCTCGGTGCTGGTGTGCTAGCGGAAAATCCCAAAATATAGACATGCCAGTTTATTGATTTTATGTTGTACTATGTTCTATATTGTCATTCGACTATTGACTGTTATATGGCCTCTTAAGTCTTTTAAGCGTTTTAATATCATTAACCGTTTTTGAGCAGTGGTAACTGACGTAATTTAAGGAGGGGGGTACATGGGGTACCTGTGCCCTGCGATTCTTCAAAATGCAGTTTTAATGTCCTTAAGTTTTTTATCGCCCAAACAATGTTACGATCTATTATATTACGGAGGTCAAGCACTAGGACCAAGCGGAAAACAACCGCTCAAGCTGAAGCCTTGTTCCATTAAGACCGCCTCCAAGCTCATCGATTGGCTCTACAGTTTCTTGCTAACGTGTGATTGGTCGTCTTTGCTGTCACTCCATCTGAATGCAAACAGCGTTAGTGTGCCAGTAGTCGTGTTCACCCCTGACTTTAAGTTGTTAACTTGATGGTTGTGTGTTCTGCATGGGTCACGTCAGCTAGACGAATCTTAATATCTTAAAGAGATTTTATTTACATTGACATTTGAAAATTGACATTTGTAATGAGTTGGATTGACATTGACTAACAAGGTGTAATAAAGAATTGGGTGATGATGGTGTGCTACATGCTTTACAAACAGTCAAACCACAAAGGAAACGGTGAACTGAAAAGTTCAGTTCATTTTCTTTAACCCATTATTCTAATCAAGGTTAATCAACCTGGTGGCAGGTCTTTGGACTGTGGGAGGAAACCGGAGTACCCAGAGGAAACCCACACGGACACGAGGAGAACATGCAAACTCCGAACAGAAAGGACCTAGATCACCACACCTGGAGATCGAACCCAGGACCTTCTCGCTGTGAGTGCTACACACTAAGCCACCGTGCCACCCAGAACTGAAAAATAACAATAGAATAGAAAACTAGAAAACACAGTGAGGTTTATTTTGAATCAACATTTCATCCATGGGACAAAAACATCCATAACTCAAATCAGTTTTAAGCAGTGGTCCTGAATTAGTGGTCACTTTGGATAATATCATATGCTAAAATGCAGTAAATGCAAAGCTGATGGCTTCACTGAGCCCAGAGCTAGTCTAACAGAACCATTATAAAGTCAGTGAAGAAATATTTAACAAGCAACTCAGCAGAAAATCCGACTGCTGCACTGGACATTATTAATTTGTATGATTTCATTCAACTGTAATATCTTTAGCAATGTGTTCAAGTTTATATGTGTACTGGAACATCAATACATTTGTTTTCATTTAGTTTTTAAAAAGCATTTGGCGAGAAGGCCTGGCCTGCAAGTACTTCTTGAGTAGTGAGGTGAAAACTTTATCCAGGCCACTTGTTTTACTTTAAACTAAAATTGTCAAATCGTATCTTCATGGGCAGGAACAGTTCCTAATTGAAAACATATTATTAGCTTCATACAGTTATTTTATTTTCATGTTTGCAACAGCATTAAGTCCACATACTTTTGACAGTGTCATTTTCTTCATATTTTATGCAATCTATGATGATATTGACACTGAAAGTCATGACTTTATTAGAACTCTCCGTTGCCTGTCTAACAAATGGAGGTTCTTTTCAAGTCAAGGCCTCGTCGCTTTACCAATGCACCAAATAATCATCACCACTAGAGGGAATCACAGCATCTCAAATGACCCTTTATTAACCTATTTATTTCAGAAAATAGATGGTCATATTTGGGGGTAATAACGCATCACAGATTGGCCCTTTCACCATATTGACCTTTTGGAACCGGTTCTCCTGAGAAATCCTCCTTCATACTAATGATCTGTCAATCAAACAAAGCTTTGTGGTCAGCCTCCGTCAGCCTGCTGTCAGGGAGATAAGCAACTCAACACAAACACATGCATCCATCTCAACCCAGAGGCAAACATTGCATCACCTCAGTGACAGAAAAATGAAGCAGAAGAAAGGTTTCAAATGAGGCAAGAGCATATTCCAGGATGAAAATGTAGCTGATTTATGATAAATAATAGCACCAGGACTTCCACACTAGTTCAATCATGACATCTCCACCCACACCAATCACACCCATTTTCTGATTTTTGCCTCTCACATAACAGCCCCCGAGGTAGTTCGAGGTTAGCATCCTCCAGATCAGTGGTTTTGAAAGTGAATACATTAAAATGTTCTTAACTTTTTATTTTGGATAGCTCAGGATATTCAGAAACTTTCCATATTATGCTCAAATGAACCCAAATGTTATTATTCATGGCAGTATGTCAGTAACCCAGTCCAAACGAAACCTTGCGCCATCTGTTGGCTGAAAAGGGAACCACAGGCAAGAAACAACATACCGAACCTCAGGCAGGCAGAAATTTCCCACAAATAGAAGGAAACAATCTTTTATTGGTGGGATTTAAAAAAAACAAGATGAACATATTCTTGTGCTCTCGACATCTTATGTTTTGTCTTTTCCCTGCTCTAAAATAAATGTGATGTCTGTGTGATGTCATTGGTAAAGTATATGTACCTGAACCGGTCCAAAAAGCTCACAGATGCCTGTGATTAGCTGAGGTCTCATGATTAATTATCAAATCATTAATGTTGCATTAATGTAAGAGTGCAAAACTGATATATGAGTTCCCAACCTAATTAGTTTTAGATTTGGGGCTCAGACTAGCCAGGTCCATACTAATGACCAGGCACATTTTCTGTTGTTTCTGTTTTCACTGTTTTTAGTCAAAACTTTACAGAACACGTTTAAAGATGCATGTCCTTGCTTTTACCATTTACATGACCATTTGTAATGTTTATCCATTTATTATGATAATAAATTATTATTATGTTTCCAGGACATTCTTGGTATACACACATGGTATACAAATATACATAAAGTAAAGATTTGGTGATTTATCACCTTTCCTGAATGGCAATCTCCAAGTCCACCCCATCATTGTTTCATGGACTTCTGAGTGATAGCAGACATTATTATTATTAGTAGTAGTATTATTACTAGTAGTAGTGGTGGTAGTAGTAGTAGTAGTAGTAGCAGCAGCATAGCCATTTTGCCTGATTGCGTTAGAGAGAGTAGACACAAGCACAGCCCTTTCAGACCCATTGTATTTGATCTTGCTTTCTGCAGTAGCGTCTTAATGTTAATCAGGGTCTTTGCACCCATTTATTCCTGACTTTTTTCCCCTCCCAGCAAACGTAGTTACCAGTTATTGTCTGCAGCAGGCACTGCCCATTGTGCCCAATAGATGGCGCCCAGCTGACCAGTAGCAGTGCAGCTCTGAGCACAGACCTATTTCTTTTTTTGATGGTTCAAAAATGTTTATAACATAAATGAAAATGACACAAATGTTCATGCCTACCTTAGCAAGTGCTCAGTGTTGTAACACACATTAGACAGAATGTCAGTCCATTATGGTACGATGGCCACCTTCTTCATAGACATGAGTAGCACGGATGGGGACTGAGATATTTAATTCCAGCTTTACTGGGCTGGCTATTGGGATACCACTAACAAAAAAAAAGCTAGGAAGCCACTGCACAAAAGAAAATGTCATTATAGTACTTTCATAGAAATTTATAAATGTTTTTTTCTTACCCAGGACACTTTTGGACAGACACCAAAACTACCCCTTTCTTTCGTATGTTGTTTTATTTCAAACCAATAATGACCAACCTTTATGTAATAAAACAGGATGCATGAACTGGATTCTGACATTTACTTAGCATTTATTTAGTTTGAGCCTCTGAAAAAATCAATTTAAGCCACAGATTTGGAGCATCAATCAAAAATATATGGATGCACATGCCCTGCTACGACATCCTAACTCATCACGATGAAATATGCAAGGCATCCGAGTATGCCTGCTGACTTTACACTTGGCACTGTGACAATTCCATCTTCTAATATATGCTGTTTTAAATGGGAACAAAACAGATGACCTGCCAACGACACAGAAGTGTCTCAAATTCATATTTACCACGCGCTGTGCCAGGCCGAGCCAAAAGAGCTTCATCAGAGGACAGCTTTCCTATACAGAGCCCGTCTCAGCAGAGCCAGATTTTGTAATTATGTTGGCAATTGGAGCACAGGCAGTATTTGTGGACAGCTCATCTGTTCTGGTGCGCTTTTCCTGCTCTCGTATCATCCGAGTCAATAAACAGATAAATGGTGGCCACTACGTCCTTTTTATGGCTTTCTAACACTTTGTGATGTCCAGAGAGAACATATCTGACAGGAATGTGTTTAAATGACTACAACAAGCAGTGAATCAGTAAAAAAAGCTTTGCGATCAGCAGCTCTGAGGTCAGTTTGGAGGTTTTATGTTCGGCTTTGGGGACGAAACAGCTGGGGCCAAGTCCCCACTAAAATGATGCACACACAGTTCTGACTTTGTTTGTGCAACTTTTGAAATATATTTATGAAAAACTACAGGTACTTTGTTCTTGTCATGAATCTTAGTTTGGGATAGTTGAAATTCTTTTAGGATTTAGGATGTTATCGAACTATTACCAGTCATATAAATGCCTAGTGCCCAGCACCTATATTAGTGGGACTAATGCAAAACAATAGCTGTTGCGAGATAAAAAAAAAAAAGTCAGCTGACGAGTCTATGCAGAATATTTATGGGAAAAATTATATTATATGAATACCTTGTACAGAAAGACGATGCTACTTACCAGTGGTAGTTCATCAGGTCCTAGACCAAGACCAAAGCAGCACATGTGTGCTTTTCTAGGATAAAAAATAAATGTTAGAGAATTCTTGTCCATGAGCTTTTATATGCATGCCATTTGAAATTGATATTGAATTAATATAAATTTACTCTTGACCATTTCACTAAAGTCAATGGCTTGACTAGGAAAATCATGCTACACTAGGAAAAGCGTTTGGACCGGCCCTCATGTTCATTAAACTTGACTCATTAAAACATGATCCATTATATGTGTGTAGATATTTTGCAGAACTGGAAGTGATCTGCAAGAATGAAGGAAAACTGGACTCCAAGCAGGTTATTAAAAGTGTCTTTAAAAAATACACAGACCTCAGACATACTCGGCCTAGTACAGAGGATTGATCTGAGCCCTGTGGTCTGTCTGTGCCTATAACAACAGATGTAAATCAGGCCAAACAAGCAGCTGTCAGGATTTTAACCTTTACAAGAGGACTGGGAAGCAGACCATTAATCAGCGGTCTCAATAGAGGATTAGTGAAGAGTGCTCGTAACTCTCTGCTGGCTTGTCACAGATGTAATTTGGCTGTCGGGGGACAGTGATGAGAAAGCACGGTGATGAACTGAAGCTGTACAAAATGCATGTCAGATGTTTGGGATAGATCAGTAAGACCCAGTTGTTTAAAACCTCACCACTCCCCAAGAGTCTCACCAGCTTCTGTCAGCCGATGGCCTTTTATAAATTTGGGAATCTGTTCTGTTTTGATTTTTTTTATTTGATAAGGGCTATGGGGGAGTCTTTGGGAAGTTGCCATTCCAAAGTTGCCACTGTTTAGCCCTTAGGTCATCGCATAAGCCCTTACATCAACTTTGAGGATAAAATGTTCACTTGTTGCCTTATATATCCCACTCATGAACAGGCCCTGTGATAAAGAGTGTTATTCACGTCACCGGTCAGTGATCAGGATGGTATGTCTAATTGGTGTACGTCTGAGGTCAGTAGCACTGATAAGATGAATGTGTATACATTTATATAGAACAGTGATTATGTTTTAGAAGGGTTTGTATACTTACTGTGTAGCTCTGTCACCTCACATAGAGAAGGTCCTGGGTTCGATACCCGAGGATTCTCCCTGTGTCCACGTGGGTTTCTTCTGGGTACTCCGGTTTTCTGCCAGAGTCCAAAGACATGCCACCAGGTCGATTGGAGAATTGTTCTGTAGATACCTGAGATGGACTGGTTCCCTATCTGGCGTTTCCACGTGCCTTGCGCCAGTTGCAGAGTTGTGATAGCCTCCAGCACCCCTACCCGACTTTGATTATGATAAGCTGTTAAAGAAAATGATGATGAGGGTTTGGATACAGTGAGGTAAGCGTATGCACTTTCTTTGCCTCGCTTTACTGTAACTTTTCAGGCGCCCGGGCCATGCTGCTCTACAGTTTTTGGCTCCTTTGCTTAGAAACAGACCGCAGGCGTTATTACACTGACAGATGAGAACATCTGAGCTTCTGCCATTGCCTTGTTAATGCTTTAGCTCAATCCTCCAGTGCTGCACTCGTTCCTTCCTCTACCCCAGTCTGTCTCTCTTTCAGTAGAAAAAGATGATGTCATTATCAGCCCAAGAGGCTGAGTGTGCATTTCTCTTCACAGAGATGCTGTCCGGGGCGGCTCGATAGAAAAAAATGGAGAAGGAGTGATGCAGAAGAGGAGGGAAACTCCTCTTTTTGACACAGCATCAGCACTCAGCTTCTTATCTGTGCAGTTTACCTCCCAGCCACACAATTACCCTGCCGGCTTTACTCACCCCCTGGTGACATGACATCTCTCACACGTGCCTCAGAGAAATCACATGGGTTCATTAAGGAGATACGTGTGGATCAAGCTGATTATTTTCAATGTGGGGGGAATCTGAGGAGTCAATAATGTTTTAATAAGCTGTCACCTTCTGTTCTCTTCTCACGAGTGTTTTATGTGTATTGTTGTGCTCGAATTTTTACATACACGAACGAATAGCGGAATGGAAAAAGTAAGTGAACACTCCGTCATGAGCACAGTGGATATTTTAGTGCATTTGTGAGGTCAGTCACTGATGTTGAATCTTTCATTCTCAATGCTCAGGAATTCCTCAAAACCAAATTCCTTTATTATTGGTCCTCATTTGGTCAGTCATTTTGGTCCTCATTGTGTACCCGTGTTCACAATCTTGAAAAAACTCAAGTTTTTTTTCCCACTGTCCCTTCTTTCTCACTTTTAAAAGATCCTGACCACTGCAGACCGGGATCGTCTAGACATCACAGTTTGGCCCTTGTCAAACTCGCCCATTTTTCCTGCTTCGCCCATTTTTCCTATCGTCAACTTAGACGATAAAATGCTCACTTGCTTTGTAATACATCCCACTCAATAACTGAAAATCAGCATCACTTGACGTGTCAGTGATCATAATGTAATGCACGATGGGTGTCCATTGAGGTGGATGCATTCATGCTCCACTGCGACCGTGATCAGTGCAGGTGAAAATGTCTTGTTATGATTTTGAAGCTGCTCGTGCGTAGCCCCGCCCCTTCTTAGCGCGCGCATCTGTCACCGCGCGCGCTGTGTTGGTGTGTTTTTTTTCTAGAGCGTCTCCGCGCGTCGGTAGGAGAGTGCTCAAGGTCGCGGTACCGCATCACCTTACGCCACTTTATTTTACTCTTTACTAACCGTTCGGGGTTTTTTGAAGTGATTAGATGAGGGGAAACGCCAAACCAGTGATTTGAGGATATCAGTAAAGTAGCTTCTGAGGTAACGGCGTCGTCTGCTGCAGTCGCGGTAAGTTAGCCACTTTCAAAACAGCACAGACCGGTTAGTAATGACACAAATATCTCCACTTTCCCTTTATAAACCTGTATAGTATTGTATTTTATAGCTTCTAAACAACGAGTTTGCGAAGTTTAGATACGGGAACAATGACCACGAAGACACATTTACCTCAGAACTCCACATAGACGTTAAATAGACTTAATTAGCAATTAGCAGGTTTCTATATCCGGTATATAGCTACATTATTTGTTATTCTATATAATGATTTGGGTGGTGGAGTATTCTTAAACACAACAATGATATGGAAGTTGTTGTAGTTTTGGTTTTACTATAGTTCTTTCCTCCTGGTGCTCCGGTTTCCTCCCACAAGTCCAAGGACGTGCAGTCAGACCAGTTATGTGTGTGTGTGTGTGTGTGTGTGTGTGTGTGTGTGTGTGTGTGTGTGTGTATGTGTGTATGTGTGTGTGTGTGAGAGAGAGAGAGCCCTGTGATGAACTGGTCACCTGTCAGGAGTTTATTGAGTCAGACTTGCTGTAGCCCTGACAGTGGTGGTAAGAATATATGACTGAATGCACACACCATGGATATTAACTTTGTGTGCATTCAGTTACTGAATGTAATTCCTCTGTTGTACTTCTCACAAAGCTGTACAGGCTGTCACCCTCCTGTGTGCCATTTATAAATTCACAAGAACCCACGTGGCAAGATTTGATCTGGGTGGTGGACCATTCAGCGTGTAATGGCACTAACACTAAAATCTGGTAGTGTTCAGTCTGGGTGTTTCGTTTTCCTCCCTCAAGAACACACACAGTCGGCCAGTTAAGTGTGTGTTAAGTGGGTGATAAACTGGTTACTGGAGTCTAGAGTGTTTCCTACCTTTTGCTCAGTGAATCAGACCCACTGCAGCCCTGACCAGGATAAAATCAAGTCAATGTATTTGTATGGCGCTTTTTACAATACACATTGTCACAAAGCAGCTTTACAGAGTTTAGGACCACCAGACGTGTAGTAATCATCTGTCACCTTAAAGCTAGAAGGTTTGATTCCTAGGTTTCTGTGTGGAGTTTGCATGTTCTCTCTGTGTCTGTGTGAGTTTACTCTGGGTCCTCCGGTTTCCTGACACAGTCCAAAAAACATCCAGATGAGATACACTGGAGATACTTGATTGTCCATGACTGAAAACGGATTCATCTTAAATCTTCTCAATTAGAAATTGTCCTCCACATTGTAACCCGATCCCTGCAGTGAAACACACACATACACACTAGTGAACACTAGGGGGCAGTGAGCACACATGCCCGGACCGGTGGGCAGCCCTACCCACGGCGCCTGGGAAGAAGTTAGGGGATAGGTACCTCGCTCAAAGGCACTTTAGACATGACAGGTCGGCTCTGGGAATCGAACCGGCAACCTTGTGATCACAAGCCCAGTTCTCCAACCACCAGGCCATGGCTACACCTAATTACTGCTGTGTGTGTCAACTTTAATTGCCGACGCATGCTTGAGCTTCATGTGAACAGTGTGTGTATGTGTGCATTTTAATCCACATGAAGAACAAAAGGATGCAGACCCTTGGTCTAGATCATTTATTTGTCCATAATTAGAAAAAAACATAAACAGGTTTTTTACGCACCGTAAACTAAATATAAAAAATAACAATATGTTTTTTTATTAAGTTAATGAATATTTAATTATTGATAATAATTTTTCTGGATCTTATACATGAAGAGAAAAATCATCATGATGCTAGATCAAAGTTTAAAAGCCTTAATAACAATAGTTTACAAAAGTTAACTTGATCAAGTGATTCTCTTTCAGAATTTACACAACCGCTGGGTCCACAAGAGATCAAAAAGAGAACCCCGACTGTACTTTTTATACTAGACTCGGAGGTCTCAGTAGTTTACCACTGATCTGCCCATTCAGTGTGAAGAAACTAGGTAACACCGGTTCTGAGGGCTCCCTGACCTTCTGCAAGTTGCTCACAAGACAAAGAGTTGCTTTACCAATAGTATGTGGACACCAGGCCAAAGGGAAATCTGAAAATCCTAATGATTTTTAATAATCCTAATAAACACCATTTTTATTTATTGTGAGGGTGTGAAGGGATTATTCGTTATCCTTTGTTTGATCCTCCTTGCCCTTTCATTTCTGCCATACTGTCACTTTTGTTCTTTTTATATTTTCTCTCACTTTTGAATGTTTTCTCCCTTCATCACTATACGTCCTATACGTCCCGTTTGAAACCTCATTGGCATTGCTTTTCACGGATAGCACCTACGCTTTGATGTTGCACTAAACACTTTGAACCCCTTTGAAGTCTCGCTGAAGTGAACGCACACTTTTTAAATGATGCTAATCACCGACAATTGACTTGTAAGTCTTTTACTTATTATGCGTGTCGGCTCAGATGTCTTTTCCAGTTACCGCGAGCTATAAAAATAAATCAAATATTTTTGGAACAAAAGTCTCGAGGACATTTCAGGGTCCTCATTAGAATTCACATGCTGTAGGCACGAGCTCTTCAGGCTACTGAAGTTGTTTGGGTGTTAGGTAGCTGATTAAGCTGCCAGCCATGCAAAATTAAAGATACGGAGAAATAATATCAAAGCAATGACCCTCGCAGATGCAGTGGCCTCGTGTCTTCTTGGATTAATAATGTTAATTCAATGATCAGCTCTTCAACTGCATTTTATTTAGTTCAAGTAGCTTCTCTTTTATGCTAGGGTACTGTTGAGCTAGATTTCTATACACTCCTGATCAAAATCTTAAGAACAGTTAAAAATTGGAAGAATTTGCATTTTAAACTTTTGGATCTTAAGAAGGTTCTAAGTAGAGCTTCACGGTACTAAAAGAAGAAATGGGAGCAAAAGACAAGTTTAACTAAAAGAACAATTTAACCGAATTAGGCTGGTCATCAGCTGATCAAAAGTATAAGACCTGAAACCCACCTTAAAACATAAATCAAAGTGATAAAAAAAAGGACTCCACCATTCTTGGTTCCACCACTCTTGTTGATCACTTCAAACAATCGCTTATGCATGCTCGATCCAGGAGGCTAGTGAACGCCTCCCCAAGTGTTAAAGAATCACAAAGGGGATCTTCTGTCTGCAACTTTCCCTGCCATCCATCCCAAAAAGATGGTCCAAATGAGTGACGTTATTCTCCTGACATCATGAACTGCAGCATTGTCCTGTTGAATTACCACAAAGACGAGAGCTTTTTCGTTTCTGAAGCCCTTCCCTCGCAGACGCCATCTGATGGTTGATGAGCTGCCGTCAGCACCAGGAGCGGCTTTAATTTGGGTCGAGGATCGTCCCGTGTCTTATCGGACAAAAACGACCGTCCAACCTCAGCAGCATGTTGTGAGAGGCCTCGCTCATGCAGCTCAACCATCCTACCACGTTCAAAGTCAGTCAGCTTGAGATCATGAGATCTTGACAGTGCAAATACTTGACAGAAAATGTCGAGTCCAAATTTCTGCTCAGATTTGGGCTTTTAAAGGCGGTGGACTTATTTTTTTAATTGTGTGAGTGTAAATGCAGTTGACAATGAACTGGCTGCTCAAATGTTTTTCTCTTGCTGTCATTTCTTCTCTTAGCATTGTGAAGCTCTACTTAGAACCAATTAAGGTCGAATATTGCAAAAGGCAAATTCAAAAAGCATCCACAATGCACAGGTATTTTAAAAGAAGCTGCCACCCTGAATGTGTATTCTAACATAACATTCTGTAGTAAATACAGTAATACAGATGTTCAGTAAAAACCTTTGAAGCGGTTATTTAGAAAACTGACATATGCAGAGTTTTGATAAAATGTACATACTTTGCTCTATAAATAAATGCTTTTTTTTCTTTTGGGTTGCCACACCGGAACATAGTCTGCACGATCGATTTTCCATATTTATTTCCCTGGATGCCCTTCCTGTCAACCCTACCTATTTATCCAGGTTTTTTCTTTATGCATCCTAGCTAATAGGCACCAACAGGACAATTTAGCATTTCTAATTAACCTGACTGCATGTTTTTGGACTGACACCGGGAGAACATGCAAACTCCACACAGAAAGGACCCGAGGCACTCCACCTGTGGATCGAAACCAGGACCTTCTTTCTGTGAGGAAACAGTGCTACTCACTGAACAACCACTGCAAGATTAGTGAAGTAACACCTCAGACATACAGTTCATGCCCTGATCGCAAACATTTGTCAAACTGTCCTAGTATATCACCACTAGATGGCACTGGTGGATATTTTGCCAGTATGTTAGATTCAAAGTGCACTTCTTTTACCAGCTGTTCCTCATTAACACATGATCACATTAATAGGAATGAATCGAGTAAGGAAATGAGAAATTTCTTTGGTGGATTGTTTTTAAATTGGTAATTAAAAAGTGTGTTTTTATTATACATTTGCAAGTGGTGTAAAAACCATGAAATTAAACTTTATTGTGTAAGATTTTGAAGTTATTTGGTTCAGCTCTGAGGATGGAAGATAATGTGATAACATTGCATGGTCAGTAGGTGGCAAAGTGCTCTTCTAGAAAACAAGAAATCGATCACAACTTTGATGAGCTGAAGTACTTTGGTAGATCATCTCTGCTCCTGTTACTGTTCATTAAGTCATTTTGCAAGTTATTTGGTAGTTTTATGGTTCGCCAGTTCTAACCTCACTAAAGCCAGGTTGCTGCTGTTGGGCCCTTGACCAAGGCCCTTAACTCTCATTGCTCAGACTGTATACTGTAGCTTTTCTGTACGCCGTTTTGGACAAAGGAGTCTCTGCAGCTTTTACTGTTAATTAAGTCGAAAAACTGTAAATATATATAAATAATAGTATGTATACACTACAATAGGATAAATACTAATAACATCGATGCTAAAAGTAGTTTAGTTTCCATTCCTCACTGTTCATTAGAACATTTGTG